>CM055278.1:76673316-77020816 GCA_029237695.1 Conchocele bisecta
TCAACCATATATATGCTTTGAAAACGGTTCCAATGTTTTACAATGTTGATGTTTATGTTACAAAAGATAAAAGTTTCAAAGCTACATATTCCAACGCATTAGCAGGTATCCAAACCCCTCAATAACTGGTAATGTCTCAAACAACAACAAAGCATATAAAAATTGGATGAATAATCAAATGGGGTGGTATCAGAATCAATTTAACTTTGCAATATGGTGTGCTACTTGTGGGTGCGGTGTTTCATATAACCAGCATTTAACAATTACAAATGATCCGTTTTTGAGATCCTTATATGAATTTCATATTATGTATCAAACACTTCGAATCTTAGCTCAAATGAAAGTTCCTCTACCAGATGATCACAGCTATTGTTGGTATGATAATAATTTTGACCTTTCAGCTTACCATAGAATATGCACTGAATTTGGTATTAATCCAAATAAGGATTTCAGACAAAAAATAGACCATGGGAATCATAATCTTGGCGGTTTTACAATGTTTATGAGACCTTCAGGGGGTTATAGATTGAGCCATGGAGGTAGGGTATCACCATATTTTTTGATGTTACACGATTCTTTTAACCCATCACGTCGATATTACTAATGCTTGGACTAGTTTGTTCTAGATAATTCAATTGGTTTCACTCAAGCTGGAGTTGAACGATTAAATGATAGTATTAGAGTTTATGTGTGGTCAATTCTTGGAGCTCAATCTCAAACAAGAACTTCCATTATTGGTACTGGGACTGCATTTGATGCGCAAAAACAATATTTTAGCCAATGTTAATGATGCAATTAATAGAGCTGTTGACTTACCCACAATAATTTCAAACTATCAAAATGTACTAAAATATGCAAGGTCAAAAGTTGATTTTGTATATGGAATTAGGTTTGTATATGGCCCCAAGCAACATGGATTGCAGATAGGAAGTATTCAAAATTACAATAATTTAATTGTAATTGCAAGTGGTGATCAAACTGTTGGTTTTAATGGTGAAGTAAATACTTTACCAGTTCCACCGCCTGTACAAACCACCAGAAAAAAGTATTGTTAAACCTTTGGATGTTAAACCTTTGAGTGTTCCTCCTACAGTTTTTAAAACTAACACAGTCACAATACCTGAACAAATAGAAGCAGTCCAAACATGAAAATTATAAACTGCACTAGTCACTGGTAGTATGCAGTTGGGTTAGGACTACTATTATTTTACTTTCGAGATAAAATATAATCCTTAGCGGCCATATAAAGAAGCCCAGCAACTGTAATAATCAAAACCCATAAATTATTGGCTAGCCATCCAACAGCCTTTCCTGCTGCATTCAATATCCAAGATACTATTGATCCAATAATTCCGGGTAATGCATCTACAGCCTTCCCTGCAGCATAGCATTCCCAGTAATGAACTCAGATGTTGTAATTGTTTCTTTATCCATTCTTTAGCTCCACCTTTTCCTGGTGGCTTGAGAGCGGCTGCACACCACTTGCACCTCCAGTAATACTTAAAATTAAAGTAGAGATTATAAACCCTATAGCTGTCAAAACAGACAAACAATAGTTACCCCCTGTTCTTTGAAGAGGGTTTTTGAGTCTTTCTCTTAAAGTAGTATCTTTGTGTAATATTCTATCAAGGGTCTCTTTTATTCTGGATACTTGAGTTCTTAAATTTTCTCTATCAACTGAAATCGCCTCAAGACGTGCTTCACGCTCCGATACAATAGCAGCAATTTCTTTTTCGACACGGTCTGCATCTGGACTGTCTGAATCAAATGTAGTTACAGCTGCCAGCTTTTAAACATGCAGCATCTTTATTTTTATCCAATTCATTTAACTTGGCAAGGTTGTTGGTTAGTGAGCCTCTTGATTGTTGCAGTGCTTTGTTTAAGGCTTTAAGTTCTCTTAATGGCAAAGTTTCAAAATCATGTGTAATTGTAGTTGATGTTTCTTTTGATAGTGTATCAATGAGTTCTTTTACATGTGTTCTGTTTCATCAACTGTACTTAGGTAATTCAGACATTTCTATGTTTTCAAGATTTGGTAATTCGTTCTATAGTTTGTATTTTATTAACAGCTTCTGAGTCCAGTGGACCTCTTGTAGATTCAATAACCGTTTAATTCAGTTGTTCCTTTACCTTTAAAAGTTCTTATTAAGATATTAGGTTCCCCTTTTTACTAATGCGGTGATCCTTCCAGAACAGTGTTTTGTTTTCTGTGTGTAGGTCTGGAATTAGTAACTGAAACTCCTGATCTGTTACTTTAAACTCCTTTTGGAATAGAGTTTTAACAAGCTCTAAAGTTTTTACACGTAGAGGACGATCCTTCTCTGGAGTTAGTTTTTCCGTTTGTAATGTCATTGGAACATCAGGGGGTATCAGTTGTGTTTCTTCATCAACATCAGGGTCATACGTCTCATTATCATAATGCATAAAATCTCCTTCTCCACCTTCAGCCATTATTTATTATTTATTTTAAAGTATGTAATTTATAAATAAAATTAAAAAGAATAATGACAACATACGGAAGAAAACTTAATCCCTACAGACATTTAAGAGAGCCTCTCGGTGTAAAAGGAATTAGACAATCAGTTACAATAACAAATAATCCATCTACAATTGATCAAAACCAACAGCTTTTAGTGCGATTCCCAAATTTAGGCCCAAATGATTTAATCGTACCTGGAACAGTTCGTTTAGCTTTTACAATTGCATTAACCTCCACTGATGACAATCGCCGAGTGGTTCAAAATCTTGGCCGTGCAATCGTTAAGAAAACAACTATTAAAATATCTGGTAATGAAATTTTATCAATCGATGATTCAGATGTGTATTACATCTATCGTGACCTATGGAAAACACATCCAGAGCGAAATAATATGGTTTATCAAGGTATAGAATACTAGTGCAGGTTCAAATGTAACAAAATTAAGAACTGGAGCAGCAGATGCTAGTTCTGGAAACGCTGAAGAGAAAGCTATCGCAGATACATTTGGTAATAGATTTTATATACCATTAGATTTTGAACTTCTTGAAGCCCATATGCCTTATTATCAATCTGGTTTGGGTGATAGGCTCGAATATGAACTTACATTTAATGATTATTCAAGGGTAATAATAGCCACAGGTGATTTAGCTGCTAATTATGAAATTAATAATATAAGTTTAGAATTTGATATGGTCACAGAGCCTAATTTAGCGACAATGGTAAAAAACCAATATATGGGACAAATGTCAATTTTGTATGATAGAATTCTTAGGCATCGAAGGATACCTAAAAATAAAAGTGATTCTATATGGAATATATAAAATTTGAATACCCCTGCTAGGTCCATGAAGGGAATTTTAATGGTATTTGAAGAACAATCATCACCTTTTGCAAGAGAAAGTGAAACATTCTATAATCCAAAAATAAATAATGTTGAAGTAACAATTGAGGTATACCTAATCAACTATACAGTCAAGGGATGAAAGCATATAATATGTGGATGAAATACGCAAACACTTTGCCGGTGGAGATGTTAATGATCCGATAGTGAACGCTGTCAGTAAAGAATTTAATGTGTCCAGTGTGACAATTGGCAAATATCTTACAAAACAATAGCACTCTGGCTTGACTTAAGAACAACAGATGATAATAGTTTACATGGGAATGGACGAGAATAGAAAAATGCGAGTGAAGGTATTACAATTCAGATTACTAAAGAAGCTGAAGCTGCAGGTGTAATAAATATATATTTATTTATAATTCAAGATGCGCAATTAAATATAGAAAATGGAAGATTTGTATCGGTGTTGTATTGATTTACCAAAGTATGCACATAGTGCAATTGTTTGTGGTCAAACAGGATGTGGAAAAATAGAAATTTGTTTTAGACTTATTAGAGCTTTCACAACAACAAGGAGGTTATAAAGGGGTTTTTTCGATAATATAGTTATTCTTTGTCCAACTATAGCATGGAACAAGGCTTACAAAAACAGAATTGGATAAAGGATGTGCGGTGCCCAATCGATAAAAAAATAACGATTGTTAATCCAGTTGGCAGTAATGGCGAAGAGAAACTAACAAGATCTGTTAAGATTATTTTTTTAATAAATATGCTGGGAGCCCAACATTATATATCATTGATGACTGTTCAGCTACAAAGCAATTAACAAAGAAAAAGGATATGTTCACAGCTCGCATTCTCTGGACGACATGCAGAGCAAAGTGTTTGGGTTATATCACAGAGATATAATTCAGTATTAAAAGACTTAAGAGAACAGACAAAATGGCTGTGTATGTTTTATACGAAAGACAGAGATAGTTTTTGAGGACTGTTTGAGAGAAAATGATGTTATTTCGACACTAGAGGAAAGAAACAAAATAAGAAAAGAGTTATCGAAAACAAAACATTCTAAGTTGCTTATTAGAACTGATCAACCTACTGGTTATAAGTTGCTTAAGTAATGCTTAGTATTACTTAATATTTCTTATTTTGCTTATTTTACTGGATTTTAACTTGATTTAAACTTGATTTAACTTGATTTAGATAAGCAGTTCATAGATAACAATGTTAAGAATTGTTCAGCAAATATGTATTGCTTAACATTGTTGAGTTGTTCTAAGCAAATTTAACTTAAATAATAGTATGAATATATAAAATGTTTGAGATATTGATATTCATACAATTATTGATTATTATATTTGGATCGGGTTGGGTTTATTTTAAATTAAAATATATTATGCAAAATAAAAAATGAATTGTGAGGAACTTATAGAACAACTAAGTGATGATAAAGTATCCAATGATAGTGCTGTAGGCGAAGTAAATAATGATCACTTAAAACAACGGTTATCTTCGATTATTTCAGGTGGAAATCTGTTCAATATTTGGGTAAAGATATAACTATTTCACAACTAGAAGAGTTGTCAAATGAACAAATATTAAAAATTGTATAACAGATATGAAAGTAGATTGGGTGCTTCAATGACGAAAACTCTTGGTAATACTATTTTGAATATGTATGCTCTAGCAGTAGGTAATATCTTGCCTATACCAGCAGGAAATCATGATAAACTCGTAGCTGATTTAGAAGGAGATCCATTTGTTGACCATGCATTGACTAGTACTTGTGTTGAGTTGTATTTTAGGTTTGGAGCATTTCTGGCACCTATTACTGCAGCAATAACAACATTTAAAATTGTCACAATTTAAAAATATAAATGATATAAATAAAAATAATGGAAACGGAGGAACATACAACAGAATTCCTGATGAAGAAATTCCAGAACGAAAAGAGGAGATTAACAAGTAACAGCAAAGAATCCAAAGAGGGTTGAAGCGGCTAAAAAGGGTGCTGCTGCTAGAAAAGCCAAACAAGAAAGTCTATTACATATGGTACATAAGAAAAAAGTAGATATACAACCTGAAGAACCAGTTATAGTGAAAGTCTATAAAACCTCGAATAGAATAATATATTTTGTAGTGGCAGTGAGTTTAGTTGGTGGTGTGTGCTATAATTGTTAAATCGAAATAAAATTGAAACAAAAGAACATAAAGCCTAGTGTAAAACACAATCCTCATCTTATGGAGTAAACAATTAATTAATTAAAATTAAATTAAATTTATTATTAAAGTAAAATAAAAAAAGATGACGGCAATTAATACAACTGGAAAGATAATAGAAATCTTGCATATCATGCTGCTGTAATAACGGCGCGCTTGAAATCGGATATGCGCAGATGAATAAAATTATAAGACAGGCGGTGCCAAAACTGCAACTTGATGGTTATAATATGGCTATGTTAATGTTTGATACTGGACTTGCTATTGCTACGAGAGATATGCTTGTTAAACAAGGTATAATTCCTGATAATATTTTTAAGTAATAAAATTATTATATAAACAAAATGTCTGGAATAGCTATGATGGTTGGTGGCGCATTAGTGAATGCATTGGCGTTTACAGGGAGTAATTTCTTATTCAGTTCATTGGGGAATAATTCTGCGATTGAAGAAGCGCAAAAGGCATGATAATGCCGTAGAGCAATTGCAAAAGGCACAGGCACAGTGGGCAGAAAAAAGAACAGAGAGATTAGACTGGATTAATAATGAAATTAGAAAGCAGAACCACGCTGCTAAGACGTTTGAGGATGTAGATGAAGCTATTAGGGAGTATAATGCTGTTACGGCACCGGTGACAGGTGCACAACAATTACAGTCGTTCGAGGAGAGCCGGTATTGAGTGATTATTATACACCTTCACAGAGTCAAAAGGATAGAGAAATTATATTTATAGTGGCGGAATGGTTGTGGTAGGGATTGTGGCATATAGATTTGTATAATAATGGTTTAAATCAAAGAAAATGGTCCTTGGGTGAAGCCAATGTAGGTGCTTTACAAACACCCATAGTTTGATACTTATAACAATTATACATTATTAATTTTTTAATTTTTTTTACTACCGATGTACAATGTTTTTGAAACATATAATGTATGGTTTGCAAGCAACGATAATCGTGTTTAATAACATTCATTTGTTCTGTTCGAGTTATCTGCCAGCCGGTAGACGGGTGGCTCTGACATCACTGATGTATGTGTTCCGCTGATTAAAATTATCTGTTCAGACACCGTATTGAAAAATGCCTGTATATGTATATTAGTATGCCGCCTTCTCTACCTTTGGATGCCCCTTGTACATGTTGCGCAATCTATCAAACACATGCTGACAGATATACATTCTTCGTTCTCCCTAGAGAGAACGAGGAATGTGGGGGCTCCCATGGGGGCTGTCAGAAAACTCTGATTTTGTAGGTTTTGGTACGGCATTCACATCTCATGGATGCAACTGGGCTCGGCTGGTGCCAATTTTCCTTTGGGGTGTATGTGCATTAGATCACAGACACTATGGGCTTTGCTTCCCTGTTATTGTTAGTGCATGTTTTTTCATGAACATAATTTGCTGGCCATGTGTATATAAACGCACCTGATTGTTTTATCAGTAATGAATCAGGAGATAATAAAATTGTGAAATCACGAGATAGCAAACTCCGATGATGATGTTACCCAAATGGAGAAACTCCTTAAGAAACTGAACCGATCATATTAATTATATTGCTGTAAATAGTCAATTAGAAGTTCAACGAAAAGTGGCTTAATTTAGAGAATAAAAATAAGCGTGGGGATCCTTAAAAACCAACAACAACAACTTTTTAAAGTTATCACAAGTCCGTATAGGATGATATGACTTTTGTACTTTTGGTTTATGTTTACAAACACTGTGTTCTTTATCTCCACGAGATAACACAAGCGTTGATCCATAAAGGACACGCGTGTCAATTCAAGGATTAGACGCTTGATGTATATTTTGCTAAATATTTACAATTTGTTGTATCAAAGTGTGTACCTGTACTATTTTTGGTACACACTTTTGTACAAACTTTGGTACAAAAAATTGTACTTTATTGTGTGCATATATTTTGCTGAATATTATGGTTTTCATACAAAACAACTATATAATTGTGTACAACAAGCATTGTTTTGATAAATTCCTAATCTCAAGGGCTGAGAAGTTTACAATTGAGATTATATTGTAAGATTTCCATATAAAGTACAAAATACCAAACTATATAGTAGTTTTGTACTTTTGTATATTTAAACTTCTCAGCTCATGGTCTGAGAACGATACAATATAGATTATATCGCTGGCGCCTCATAATCTATATATATTTTTTAATTTTTCACTGTTTTCGATATGCCAAGGCTTTCCGAAAACGAGCGAAATCAGGCAATTGGGATGCTTGCGGGTGGGATGGCCGCCAGGGCGGTCGTGCCTCGGTTTGGTTGCTGTCAGAAGACGATTGATCGTCTTGCAGCCCGGTACCAGCAGACTGGGGCTGTTCACGACCGGCAGCGACCTGGTAGGCCTCGTGTAACGACGGCTAGAGCCGATCGTTACATTACGTTGACGCACTTACGTCAACGTCGATTGGCAGCCACAGTCACTGCTATGGCGATACGGTGTCTAGGGCAGACCAATTCGCAACCGGTTACGTCGTAACGCCCAACCAATCCGGGCACGCCGCCCGTACACTGGTCAGATAATGACCCAACGTCACCGTGCTGCCAGACTGTTATGGGCGCAACGTCATCTGAACTGGAGAAGGGCTGACTGGAACCGAGTTTTGTTCACCGATGAATCTCGGTTCACATTTAGTCATGCTGACGGAAGATTACGGGTATACAGGCGTAAAAATGAAAGATTCACCGATTGTTGCATTGTTGAGAATAACAGGTTTGGGGGAGGGAGCGTAAATGGTCTGGGGTGGGATCATGGGAAACCGGAAGACAGATTTGGTTGTTGTACAGGGCAACATCAATGCACAACGTTATGTTGGAGATGTGCTAAATGCACATGCCTTACCATTTATCCGTCAGCATGGTCCTGGTGTGACATTGATGCACGACAATGCCCGCCCTCACGTAGCCAGGGTCACCACTCAATACTTACAGCAAAACAACGTCGACGTCATGCCATGGCCCGCGGTCTCCCCGGATCTCAATCCCATTGAGCACATATGGGATGAGCTGGGCCGCAAAGCACGAGCTAACCATCAGATTGACAATGTTCGCGATCTTACACGGCGTTACAACGGGAATGGAGGAATTTGCCCAACGCACTGGTATTGCGTTACGTCACGTCGATGCGGCGTAGGATCATTGCATGCATTCATGCAAATGGTGGCCACACTCGGTACTAACGAGATTTACTGAATTTGCCACATTACTTATTGAAATTCCATCTCTAAACATTAAGTAACACATTTCTGAGTTTTTGTGATTTTTGATTTTGACCCCTACCGCCCTTGGCCGGTTATCTCTCGAATATTTAATAAGATATCCAAATGCAATTTATTGGCTTTGATACAGAAATGAATGAACTTGTTTTTCCATTTTCATTTTTAAAAGTAACCCTTTTGGTTTTTGATGAATCTTTCCTTAAACATGGAGGGACGTTTCTAGTTTTGCTCAGTATACAAACCATGATCTGGAAAGCATACAAACCATGACCCGCCCGACATATCATCGTATGGCTAGTAGTTAGGTTGGTTAGGGCTATATTTAGAGAGTACAGTTACCTGGCTGCTATAAAAGCACCAAATTTAGCATGAGGCTTCCTTACGGCATACTAATCAATGTTAGCCTAGGAGCCCTCCGGAGATTTTAATATAAGCACCAAAATTCAAGATGGCCGCCATCTATGGAATATAACGCTGTTCTCCAGTCATATGAGTCCTTAGAAGACCAGATTGGTTTCCAAATATTGATTTTTAAGTCGCTGAACATACTGAATCAGATTTTTACTATTGCAATTTTCACATGTCATGCCCATTATCATGACGAAATTCCAAGATGGCCGCCAAAATCACCAAAAGATGTCTGTAAATTCTCATGGTTCCGTAAGGAAAGTACCAACAACTGATTGTAAATACACATTTCAAGCTTTTTATATAGTGTTGTGGTCCTATCATTCGTATAATGTCTGTTCCAAGAGGATGGGTCAGTCGATGATTCACTGGATGGGTACAGGGAGTCCTGACCCAGCCCTGCTCTTGGTAATTTTATCCACAATGTCCGAATAGTTGAATGAATTTGACGGCTGTATATCACCCTGTTACCTTTATAATACGACGTGTTCATTTTGAATTGGTAGTTAATACTCTGACAAACTGTACATCAATTACACCATCCTATTTCGGGCGGTGTCACAGAATATAAGCGAAGTTCCGCAACAACAACAAACAACAACAACAAGAACGTTTTGTTTCTACAAGAATTTAAAGAAATACAACAAATATGCTGTAAGGTAAATACTGTAAATACTTGATGATACATGTATATGGATAGTGTCAAACCATTTCATTTTACCAAACGCCCTCTGGAATACACTGGGAGATGTATTGGATAGTTCCGGCTGGACAACGGCTCTCACAGATGCAGTAGTAGCATCCTCTGGCACAGCTAATTCATATCTCAAGGCCAAACACCTAACTCGAACCAGGCATGCCTACCAAGTCACACTCTTGACCCTGCATAATCTCCAGAAGGAGACTTTCGTGCAGAGCGAGGGACCCAACGAGTCTGTCATGGCTTGGAGAAACGACATGCTGAAGAAGAGTTCTACTTTCATGTACTGGGACTTGATCATGAGATATGAAACCCTAATTCTCATCTTCATCAGGGCTCACAGAGAGAAGAATTGTCCGCTCTATGTGGACGTCTTGTCGGAATTCACACCACTGTTCTTTGCCTTGGATCATGTGAATTACTCACGGTGGGTGCCTGTCCACATCAGGGATATGAAGTCCTTGCCCGACACTATCAAGTATGAGTTTGAAAAGTGTTCTCATTGGGTCCTTTCCAAGACTACCAACAAGTTCTCTACGATCCCATTTGACCAGGCTCATGAGCAGGAGAACAAGTTTGTGAAAGGTTCGGGTGGTGCTGTTGGGCTTACAGAAAACCCTGTTGCCTTTCGACGGTGGATGCTCCCGGGGCCAGAGATGGCCAGATTGCTGAATCAGTTTGAGGAAGAATACCTTCCTGATGATGACACAGAAATCCCGAAGAACTTCCAGCACCACGAGCAGGGTCTCTCGACACAGAAGACCTTCCAGCGACAGGTTACCAGTCTCTCCGAAACCATCAGAAGATTGGGAAACCCATTATTGGATGATTTCTCTAATCTAGTAACTCTCGATAATCGCAACTGTACAGACAAATCAGTGGTAACCACAGTGCGCACCATGGAGGATATAGGCAAGAACCAGTACCAGGAATTCGTCAAGAATGTGCGCAGCCACTCTATTCATGACCCAATCAAGAGGAATTCTCTGGCACTCTTCAGGAAACCTCAACACAAGGCAACATCTAAGCAGGGGAAGAAGATCAAAGTGCTTCAGAACAATGTGGCACTCTTTGGCCAGCTATACATATCCATGCAGAACCGTGAAGCTTGGCCGAGTTCTTTGCACATGAGATACAGTCCTTCCCTCCTTCCCTCAGACTTTGGCAAGCTTCATCTTCCAAACACGAAGTCTGACTTGCTGCAATGTCTTGAGCAGCCCGGGCAATCAGAGCCACCATCGACTTACGACTGCAAGGTCCTGGATGGTGCTGTCATCGTTAACTGCCTGCCCTTCCACGAGTATGCAGACAGAGTGTTCATACCATACCTAGAGAAGCAGCTACAGGCTGCCACAAGGTTGGATGTTGTGTGGGACACATACATGCCAGTTTAAAGGAATCTACCCGGGAAAAGAGAGGCAATGGCGTGTGCAGGAAAGTGTCGGGAGATACAAAACTTCTAGGCAATTGGGTGGACTTCCTCCGTGACCCAGACAACAAGGAGCTGTTTTCCTTTTTGACTTCCAAAGTTCAACTGGTCAGCAGCCAAAGCTGTATATGTCACATCAGAGCAATCTGTGATATCCATTGGAACCAGCATCCCCATGCAAAACTGCAATCATGAGCAGGATCGTGGTTCATGTACTGCATGCACTGGAGCATGGAGAAAAGACTATTCAAGTGCGTACAGTGGATACAGATCTTGGCCGACATCTGGGTGGCCTTTGGCATGGGCAAGAATTATAGGTTTTACCACATCAACTTTATCTGTGCGAGCCTGGGCGAGCCACAATCACGAGTATTGCCTGTGTTCCACGCATTTTCAGGTAGTGACACAACATCTGCCTTCAATGGCAAGGGCAAGAAGTCTGCTCGACATTTGTGTATCTGGCAGGTCACCCCTTCCAGCGGCTGGATCTCGACGACGACCCTTTCCAGAAGCTCGAGAGACTGACTGTTATCATGTATGACAAAACAAGTCCTTTGAGCTCTGCCAACGAGACACGAAGGGAACTCTTCTGCCAGAAGAATCGAGCAATAGACAAACTGCCACCCACCAACGGTGCGCTACTCCAGCATGTCCAGGAATATGGACGACAAGCACACAAACACAGCTAGTGGTTCCTTCTCCACAGACTTTTGTCTGGCCCAAGCTAGTGGTTCCTTCTCCACAGACTTTTGCCTGGACCAAGGTATCAGAGTCGTGGCTATCAGTTTGGGTGACAATTCCAGATGTTTACAAATCGTGCAGGGAGCTGATCAAATGCTCCTGCAAAGGGGACTGCTCAAACTGCAAATGTGGCAAAGCAAATCTGGACTGCTCACCACTTTGCAAGTGCAAATGTATTCCATAGAATATTGCAAACTATGTGTTCATGCAAGAGACATCACAGAATAATGTCACATATAATAATGAAGAACTATGGCTGTTGTTATAAACACATTGCATTCCAACTCAACACCATGCAGTGGTCTAGCCTCGGTGGTGTAAAATATTAAGGTGCAAGTAGAACTACCCAAATACCTATTAATAAAGCATTACAGCAGTTACTTGCTTGAAAAATTAGTTTTGTCTGTACCATTTAAATTACTGTAGATGTTCTAATAAGTGACAAACACCTTTGGACATCTTTAATGTCATCTTCAAAATTGTGTCTGTAAGGCGCAGCAATGCCCCCATTGGCAGCTTTTTCTCGAACGAGATGGCCGCGGCCCGCATGTCGAGCCCGCCGAGGCATTTGATGGTCTCAAGAGTGTATTTATTTGAAGTTTGATGCCCAATAAGCATACAAAGTTTCAAGCAAATCTGACGTACAGTTACAGAGATAGTAGGTATGTGAAAACTTTAACGCAAATTTTGACATAAACTTTAACGTAAACTTCTAAGTCATTTGACCTTGACATAGGGGCACAGGGGCCGCATGAGTGGGACACAGAATGAATATATGGATGATGACTAATAAGCATATGAAGTTTCAAGTCAATGTGACTTAGGACTGCAGAGATATAAGGTATTTAAAACGCAGATTTCGGAACGCAAACTTCGAAGTAATTTGACCTTGGGCACAGGGGCCGCATGAGTGGGATACAGCATGACTATATGGATCATGACTAATGAGCATATGAAGTTTCAAGTCAATGTGACTTAGGACTGCAGAGATGCAAGGTATTTAAAAACTTTAACGCAGATTTCGGACGGACGGACGGACGCCCGGACGTCATTGTGATCACTATGTCTCGCTTTCCGCAAGCGGGCTCGACAAAAACGGTTAAGTCAATAACGTGGAAAAAGTAGGTCACGGTCAAATCAAGGTCACATACTACATATTAGTTTTGTAGCACACCACTAGGCAAGTATGTTGTGCAAGTTTGGTGGCTGTGGGTATTGCAGTCGCTGAGAAAAATAATTTTCAAACAAGGTGAACCAAACGTGTGACGGACGGACGGACGGACGGACACACACACGGACGCACGCACAGACATACAGGCACAAAACATACTTCCCCACTGACATTCCGTCATGGGGGCATAAGTACATTGAGCGCACAGTTGGGTGGATATTCGGCGCAAAAAAACTTTATTATGATTATTATTATTATATATGGCGGCCATCTTGGATTTTGGTGCTTTACATTAATATCTATGGAGGGCTCCTAGGCTAACATTAATTAATAGGCCCTAAGGGAGCCTTATGCCAAATATGGTGTTTTTATCAGTCAGGTGACGGTAATTTCACTATGCCACCTAACTATAGGCTGTTACCAATAGAGTGCCCATTCCATCCACAGGAGTGTCCGAGGTTCTCCGCCAGAACTTATGAAAGTTGTTGCCTGTGGAAATAGTGCAAATAATGCTTGCTCCAGACGTACCTGCTCATGCCACGGAGCAGCGGCGTCTTATAGTTCATTTTGTAAGTGCACGTCATTGGAGAGCTGCAGCAAGTTAGCGAGGAGACTTTATATAACGCGGTACAACCATGCACTCCGCGATCCATGATAATCTCCAGCTGAACAAGGCTAGCAAACTTACCAAAGTTATGAAATGCATTATAATCACCGAATACGACTACCAGAAACATATAACATTGCAAGTGCGATAGTATTGCACGTGTCCAGTTCTGTCACAGACGCAATTTTATCATAATAGGGTCAGGGGGTGGGGGTGGGGCACAATTAACACCAAAGAGACGGTGCTAATTGTCGAAACGATATGTAGACGTGTTCAAAACCCACAAAGGATCAGAGAAAATTATATCACAGAAAGAAAGCAATGGGTCAATAGAGAACAATACATGTATACTAAAATGAGACCCATAAAGACAAAGAACAACGAACAATACATTATGATAAACACATTATACGTGCACATCTGTGGTCGAGCAACTTCGATGATGTGAGTTTAAAATTACAAGACACTGATTCTCAGGTCGGTTTTTTATACTTGTTCATTTGTGGATGAAGCAATTGCGTTCTGTTGCTAGTGGTGAGTTTTGGGTGAGGGTGGTGTGAGTTGTGGTGTTAAAATTATTTAATATGATATCGGCATACAACTGATATTGAAGTATATAATACAAGTGAAGGTTACTATTAAATTGTGATATATATTATCATATGTTTCACATTTTCACAAAATGTCGCCTTAAAATCATTTTAATATAAACTACTCCGATTAAGATTTATACTTGAAGCATGCTGTCGGCCATCTTGGACGCCATTTTGAATTGACACAAACGACTGGAATATATTTACGCGCTGTTTTAATAGTTTTGTTTAATTGCGAACAGAGTTCGACGGATTTCCGTAATCCATTTGCCTAGGTATATTAATTTAAATCGTATTCAACTTTTGGCGGCCATCTTGGATTTTATCCGAATACCATACAAAGTTGAAATTTAATTTATTCTATTTTTATCTGAAATCAAATCGCGAATATTTTCTTTGAAAATCAGCTTTTATTGACCAATATAAGATTTTATCATATTTTGGCCGCCATCTTGGACGCCATCTTGAATTCTGAAAATTGCTCAATGATGTCAGCGTGGCATCATTCAGTTTCTGATTAACCACATCATGAACTTGTTAACAAAATCAATAAAAAAACGTTAGTAGTACCATACTGTAAGGTGCACCGTAAATTCGACTCGACTAATTCCACACCAAAGTCACTAGGCCCCTTCCCCTAAAATAGGATTACAAATAATCGTAATACTCACATAATACTCACATAAGGGGTATAACCAGATTCAACTGGCACATACAAACTGCCAAAGACGTATGTGAGGGCCAAACCACGTCTCCAATCGGAATTCCGGTAACCCCGATCGTTAAATTACCCATCTCAACGTTAAGTTTGTGGATGCCGACGATGCCGGGGTTATGCCATTATTATTTCTGCACTTTGTGCAGGTGAGCTAAAAACTGACATATTTTACAGTTTGGTGTAATATAACTGATTAACGAGGCAGTGTTTACATATATGTTATACATATATTCCATCACAATTATGAAGCAATTATATTTTGAGGGATGGGTTGTGGCCTAGGGGTTAGAACACCTGACTTCCAACCTGGCGGCCTTGGGTTCAAACCTCGCCTTGGGCATCAAAAACACTTTCATAGTATCTATCACACTGGTCTGTCGGATGAGACTGTGGTCCCCGTCTCTAAATGACCTTAGCTGTTGCTGGGACGTTAAACCTATTCACTTTCACTTTTGAATCAAAGGATGATCAGGTATAGAACGGGTCCTTAAGCATTCAAGTAGCTGTCGCACTACAAATTGTCGTAGTTTTCCTCTTGTTAACATGTTATCATTTCAACAACCTCTGATATTGAAGTCAAATGTTCTACCCGTAGACCATAACTAATTCAGCTACTCCACAATATTCCAATCAGGGGACCGGCAACACAACAGATCACATAGCCCAGTGCATTCCGGGGACCGGCAACACAACAGATCACATAGCCCAGTGCATTCCTTCAGATAGGTATGGGGTGGACTGATTGACTGGGGCTTTATATGGGGTGGACCGATTGACTGGAGCTGACTGGGGCTTTATATGGGGTGGACCGATTGACTGGGGCTTTATATCGGGTGGACTGATTTGACTGAGGTTTTATATCGGGTGGACCGATTACTGGGACTTTATATGGGGTGGACCGATTGACTGGGGCATTATATCGGGTGGACTGATTGACTGGGGTTTTATATCGGGGTGGACCGATTGACTGGGGCTTTATGTGGGGTGGACCGATCGACTGTGGCTTTACATGGGGCAGACCGATTGACTGGGTTTTTATATGGGGTGGACTGAGTGACTGGGGTTTATATCGGGCTTCATATCGGGTGGGCCGATTGACTGGGGCATTATATGGGGTGGACTGATTGACTGGAGCTTTATATGGGGTGGACCGATTGACTGGGGTTTTATCGGGTGGATCGATTGACTGGGGTTTTACATGGGGTGGACCGATTGACTGGGGCATTATATGGGGTAGACCGATTGACCGGGGCTTTATATGGGGTGGACCAATTGACTGGGGCATTATATGGGGTGGACTGATTGACTGGAGCTTTATATGGGGTGGACCGATTGACTGGGGTTTTATCGGGTGGATCGATTGACTGGGGTTTTATCGGGTGGATCGATTGACTGGGGTTTTACATGGGGTGGACCGATTGACTGGGGCATTATATGGGGTAGACCGATTGACCGGGGCTTTATATGGGGTGGACCAATTAACTGGGGCTTTATATCGGGTGGACCGATTGACTGGGGCTTTATATGGGGTGGTACCGATTAGACTGGGGCTTTATAGGGGATGGGTGGACTGATTGACTGGGGTTTATATAGGTGGACTGATTGACTGGGGTTTTATATGGGGTGGACCGATTGACTGGGGCTTTATATGGGGTGAACTGATTGACTGGGGCTTTATATTGGGTGGACCGATTGACTGGGGCTTTATATGGTGTGGACCGATTAGCTGGAGCATTATAGCGGGTGGACCGATTGACTGGGGCTTTATATGGTGTGGACGGATTGACTGGGGCTTTATATGGGGGTGGACTGATTAACTGGGGCTTTATATGGGGGTGGATTGATTTACTGGGGCTTTATATCGGGTCGACTGATTGACCAGGGCTTTATATGGGGTGGACCGATTAACTGCGGCTTTATATGGGGTGGACGGATTGACCGGACCGATTGACTGGAGCTTTATATCGGGTAGACCGATTGACTGGGGCTTTATATCGGGTGGAATGATTGACCAGGGCTTTATATGAGGTGGACTGATTAACTGCGGCTTTATATGGAGTGGACGGATTGACCGGGGCTTTATATGGGGTGGACTGATAGACTGGGGCTTTATATGGGGTGGACCGATTGGCTGGGGCTTTATATCGGGTGGACTGATTGACCGGGGCTTTATATGGGGTGGACCGATTGACTGGGGCTTTATATGGGGTGGACTGATTGACTGGGGCTTTATATGGGGTGGACTGATTGACTGGGGCTTTATGTCGGGTGGACAGATTGACTGGGGCTTTATATCGGGTGGATCGATTGACTGGGGCTTTATATGGGGTGGACTGATTGACTGGGGCTTTAAATCTGCTTAACCATTTGAACACTACACACATCTATAGCCATGATAGCAGTGTTTGCAAACAATGTAGAACCAAATGAGCTGGCTTGTAAGTAATTTCTATATTTTTTAGAAGAAAAAAAAACCCCACAAAACACTCCAATTTTATAAACTAGATGGCCGCGGCCTGCATGTCGCGCCTTGTGGCGAGGCATGGACACTAAAAAAAGAGATATAGTATAACGAAAAACTTTAACCAAAAAACTTAACCAAAAAATTTAACCGGACAACTTAACCAAAAACTTCAAAGTAATTTGACCTTGACATTGGGCACAGGGGCCGCACAGGAGGGGGGTAGAATGAAAATATAGATGATGATAAACACCCATGTGAAGTTTCAAGGTAATGGGCAAAGCAGTTGCAGAGAAAAACTTAACCAAGAACTTTAACCAAACAACTTAACCAAAAAACTTAACCAAAAAGCTTAACCAAAAAGCTTAACCAAAAACTTTAACCAAAAAACTTAAAAAAACTTAACCAAAAAACTTAACCAAAAACTTTAACCGGACACACGTACGTACGCCAAAGTGCCGACTATATCGCGCTTTCCGCAAGCGGGCGCGACAAAAATCATTGTGTGATGATTGGATTGGTCGGAAAATTAAGTTATTTAGGGGTGAAAGGGTTAATGGCATGGGGTGTAAAGGAAATGTCGAGCAATGGCATATTTCCCAGTCAACTGCTAAATTATCGTTTCACATCTTGTTCCACTGATGTGCCACTTTTCGGGAAAGTTTTATACAGAAACAAAGTCCAGATAACATCATAATGAACCATGTATTTTATCTCTCGGATAGTGTATATTTTATGTACAAGAAACAACAGCAGAACGAAAACAAACCCACAAAATATGTATAAACATAAATTAAATCATGGTTTATATCAATACATTGTATCAGGACCCACAATTACGGTATATAGAGTTTTATGCTCCAAAATTACCACAGATGATGTCGTTATCTATGAACAGAACGCAGACTTGTTTACGTTGCGTCATTACACGAACGTCATTCGGTAACATCACGTGAACGTCATCCAACTTCGTTGTAACCCAGATGTTCGCATCATATCAGTCAGTATGTATTCAGTCAATACAGGACAGGTTACCTGATAAAAATACTCATGGGGCCGGTTTCACTAAACTTCGTACGACTAAAAAGTTGGTAGGTGCAAATTTAAAGTAACATTCACAACAGCCAACGTGTAGAAGGAGGTCAAAATTTGCAGCATTAGGAAACCACACTAAAGTGCATAGCATATTCATAAAAATATCTGAACAAACTGTTTTACCGTACAAAGTTTAGTGATAAATTAAATCATGGTTTATATCAATACATTGTATCAGGACCCACAATTACGGTATATAGAGTTTATTCAACTACCATTTTCAAATACCAGATTTATATCAGCACAACCCCCCCACCCCACCCCCCGAGACATCTGGAAATCCGATAAAGAAACGAGTGTGGAGCACAAGTTTCTTTGTCGGATTTACAGATGTGAAGGGAATCAAATCAGATATTTCAAAAGGGCAGTGGAATAAAATGTGAAATAACGTTGTCAAAATTGCGAAAGTCTATATTTAATAAAATCCCTCCAGAATCACGGTAACTCACTGGGTAGCATGTAATATAAACATATCTGAGCGCAAAATCTAGAAGTTTAATTGGTCGAGGCTGAGGTGTGCTCAGTGTCAGCCAATGAAACTGCCTGGTTTAGAGTGCACAATTAGAGAATGAGCTCAGCAAGATGTATAGTCCAGGGCGTTGCTGTGTGAATATCAAACCTTGGGATATAGCTCAAAACCAACAAGTTTAATTGCCTGCGACTAAGCTCAAATGTGACTCAGCCGAGCAAACTGTTTGAATTTGTGCACACTTTATGATAATATTATCCTATTTTGAAATCATGGACCCTAGACATTGTATGTAACCCGAGACAAGTGTAGACCAGACCAACATGGGGAACTGTACAGGTTATACAACTGATGGAGGAGTATAAACTATTGATTGAGGTTTGAAATCCGTTCAACAGCAAGCTCATATACAGGCATGAGATGCAGCTGCATGGAACGAGTACCGAGCACCAGACCTCCAGATAAGGTGCGTATTGGCGTATTTACGCACTTATTTAGTAGAATGTACTGATTATCAAAAGTGGGAGTAAAATACTCACAGCAATGTGAAAATATGGATTGCTTTTCAAATTGAATAGTGAAAATACTGTAATAAAGTTGAAATTTACTTAGTTGAGCTGCAAAAAGCAAACAGTGTTTGCGTTTTGCAGCTGAAAAAAGTGAATTTTTAAATTTGTTTTATTTTTATCATTTGTTCCATATTTAATAAGGAAGCAAATCAATAATACATTTGTAAAAGTAAAATACACATTGAATTTGAAATATGGATGTATAATACTCTTTAGATACAAAACTGAGAGACTGTTCATCTGGCGTCAGACACCGTTACTACACCGGATGACTTAGCTGCAGGTGGGAATCCCAGTAAGGTTCACAATTAAGGTATTAGGTCATAGATAGATACACCTGACTTCAATAATAATTGCTTCATAACAGTGATGTGACATATGAATATTACATATGTGAATATTGTCCTGTTACTGTCTACTATATGGAGCATCGAGTTGCCATCTCCACCATCTTTGTATGTACAAGCCATCGTACTGTTTGACCACTTCATGCGTTCGACACCTACAGCAAATAATATGACAGTAAACCAATTAAAGTTGGTGCAATACATACTAGACCGATATGACAATAGCAAGCTATAAATATTATGCCAGCAAACTATACAAAAGACGAGATATCTGAGCATATTTTCCATCAACCTCAAAATAATGTTGATGTGTAAACTGTTCAATCTGATGCACAGCCTATGTTAGTATACAAGTTACCCACAGGTAAAGCCATATTTACTCGCATAGTAGGCGAGTAGAAACCAGGTAATTACACTCGGGTAACTGCTTACATGTCACTGGATTTGATAGCTAATAACAAGAGTACAGTAGTGGGTATATATGGTACGTGTTGTGTGGTTTGCCAGGTAAGTGATACACTGTGCGATTTTCTGTGTATGAGGCTACATATAATGGTGGTTCATGTTGTTAAAAACGCAGGCACACACCTGTCCACAAAACGGACATATTTTACAGTTTGGTTTACTATAATTGATAGGAGTCCGTTCTCCTGGCTTTTCTACATTATATCGTATGTTCTACTTCACATTCCGAGTTCTTTGTCAAATAGCAGAACAGGTGAAACTGGCTGATGGCTGGAACACACAAAGATAGCTGACTTGGCCACCCCCATGTACCGTATAGGATACAGTAACGAGGCAGTATTCACATATATGATATACATATATACGTATAGGATACAGTAACGAGGCAGTATTCACATATATGATATACATATATTCTATCACATTTACGAAGCAATTATGTTTGAATCAAACGATGATTAGGTATAGAATGGGTTCTGAAGATACGGCAAGACAAGAAGAGCAGTGGCTGCTGAACATCAGCACCTACCCTGGGCAGAGTTCCCACTCTTTTGAAGACCAAATTCCATGACTTTTCAAGGACCTGTTTTCGAAATTCAATGATCCATATTTGTGGCGATGATGCCGATGTGTATTACGACTTATCGACTTGCGCCATTTCGAGCCTGGAATACACCTGTCTTGGGGAGAGAAGTAGTAATTCAGTTCTGAATTTACAAAATCATGATTTGGTGTCAGGTGCCCTTACTTCACCAAATCGTTTGGCTCGAAATCACGAGATAGCACTGAACTTTCCTCAACAGCACTTAAATTGGACTGTAATCCAAATGCCATGACTTCCAATGACCTTTTCAGAAAAAGAGGCAAATTCCATGACTTTTCAGGAATTTAACAACCAGTCAGAACGCTGCCTGGGGATACATTTAGTTTTGTTTGTTTGAGTTTAACGGCCTACCAACAGCTAAGGTCATTTAAGGCCGGGTCAATGGGTTTAGTACTAAATCCCATATATTACCTGTACAAATGGGGGGAAAATCCCAAAATCAGAACTGAATATTTACAGTAAAAAAATATATATATTCAGCCCTGAAATCAGAATAATCCTGATCTGATGGGATACATTTAGAAGTACATGTAGCGCCTCGTGGCATAAACTTCACATTCTAATGCTGCTATACCATCATGGTACCGTATGGGATGATACGGTTTTGTGTTTTCGCTAATAGCAGTACTGGCTCAAACTGGAACTATTTTTATCGTTGCATAATTTGACAAAAAGAACTAGACAGTATGTTTGTAAAACATGGATTTTGGCACACAGTACTCTAAATAGAGATTGTGTGTAAAAAAAGAAAACTAAATTTCAAAGTGATTTGAAAAAGTCTTACAAACTTTCAGTACAATTTTGAAGGTCACAAAGGTCAAGGTCATATCATTGGTGGTGAGTGTGCGATATGGGAGAATAATGCAGTTCATGACTCATCATCAGTCATTTAATTTGAAATCTATTTAAAGACTATTCGCATCAACAGCTTAAGTAATTAGCCCATTGTTTAACCCTTTCAACACCACAGGCCTGTATAGTAGTATTGGCAAACAGTGCAGATCCAGATTAGCCGGCTCATACTTTTAAGAACAAAAACACCACCAATGGAAGGTTAATGACCATACAAGAACAGTGAATGTTACGGTGGTGTTGTTACCAATGATATTCCAGTGTTGGCTGCTGTAATTGTGAAACATATCGGGGCCCACACGTTATTCACCATTACTTAGATATTATGAACTAAATAGTAATATGTAATAATTGAAATCATAAATAAAATGTGAATATGAGAATTGAACTCCATTTGTGGCTGTTCCCTGAGAGTGTGGCCAAGCAAGGTCGCATGACAATTGCAGTCGGTGTAGCCCACGCTTCATGGAATTGTCACATGACATGCAAGTTCATCACCCACTGTACAGCAAACACCATTGCTATATCCAGACTTCCTGCTTCAGCACATTTTGGAAATAAACACACACTACGAAATAGAAACAACTAAACTACAAAAGCATAACATTACAGAGCACTTCATATTAATAATTTAAACGGGTATGAATCATCGATGTGTGACGTGAGACCAGAAGCCGATTTCATCAAAATTGCAAAGCATACTTATTTAGCAAAGTATACTTTGAGGGAGTAATCATTTATTTTCCCTGAAATGCATTATGTCATATAGAACTAACGACTGCATATATTTGATGATTAAAAGTATGCAGAATTATTATTCTGAATTTATTACATTATCACAGCCTTTTCACAGCCAAATGAAATATGTTTACAAAAGTTACAATATTTTTCAGAAATCAAGTCAAAAATTGACAAAATATAATTCCGCATATACTCTGAAAATTGTGTCAACTTTTGACGCCATTTATGGAAAATATTGTAAATTGTGTAAACATATTTCATGAAATTACGCAGATGTCTGAAGGTCTGGCCTGTACCTCAGATTGTAATTGGCCCGAGTAGCACGAGCGTTGTTCCTAGGTCTCGGGTCAAAGTCGACACGTTTATGGTTCAGGCCCCCGTCACATTACGTACATGGGCCTCGCCGAGACCAGGTGGCCGTTTCACTGAACTTCGTACGACGAAAATGTTTGTAAGTGTAAATTTAGGATCGTCTGAAAATTTCAATTGATGGATTTACATTTATTGAACATAGGCCTATGTTCAATAAATGTAAATCCAATAATTGTTTACAAGAAAGCTTTGTTAATGTGAAATTCACAGACTATCAGAATTTTTCACTTACAAACGTTTTAGTCGTACAAAGTTTAGTGAAACGGCCCCCAGTTAGCTGGTCACATGGGCAACAATTGTAGATCCTGGTCATCTTACACAACAACACAATATGATTCTGGTCTAATAGCAGTGTTGTGCCAATCTCCCATGGACTATATGTGGCTGTGACAGGAGAAATTGCTTATTGGTTTTGCGACCAGTGTAGATCCAGATCAGTATGTGCATACGCACAGTTTGATCAGGATCTGCTCTGTTTGCTATTACATCAAAGAAGCATCCACCCTTCTAACAAGCAATATAGATCGCTATCAGGCTACATGAGTATCCTATATGATCAGGAGCTACACTGGTCACAAATCCCCTGAGCCCTATTTCTAATCACAGCCATCAAACTGTCCCCTTGGATCTGAAACCTGGGCACAACAGTGTTGTGATTGCTTTCCTGGCAACATCGGATCAGGGTTTATGCTGGTCACACACATTGTGTGGTCAATTCTGTAACAAGACACGACTCGCCATCAGAGAAAGGAGGCTTATTGAGCTTGTGACCAGTGTAGCCCCAGATCAGATAGTGGCTTCATATTCCCATAATTAGCCGACACTGTTGGCCATCGAGTTTCCTTGTAATCCTCACAGCCTCCTATATAGACAATACCAGGCTAGTGTCTTTTGATATCAAGTTTATCAGGCAAGGCTAGGAAACGCGTAGGAATTCCGAGGCTTGCCGAGCCGACCCTGATAAACTTCTTGATATCAAAAGACACTAGCCTGGTATTCTATTTATCTGGTAACGCTTTATGCTCCAAAATGACCACAGATGATGTCGTTATCTATGGACAGAACGCAGACTTGTTTACGTTGCGTCATTACACGGACGTCATTCGGTAACATCACGTGAACGTCATCCAACTTCGTTGTAACCCAGATGTTCGTATCAGGTCAATGCCTGATATAACAGTCAGTATGTATTCGGTCAATACAGGACAGGTTACCTGATAAAAATACTCATGGGGCCGGTTTCACTAAACTTCGTACGACTAAAAAGTTGGTAGGTGCAAATTTAAAGTAACATTCATAACAGCCAACGTGTAGAAGGAGGTCAAAATTTGCAGCATTAGGAAACCACACTAAAGTGCATAGCATATTCATAAAAATATCTGAACAAACTGTTTTACCGTACAAAGTTTAGTGAAGCGTTCTGCTGATCTATAGAAACTGATCAGCCAGTAAATGCCCGTCTGTAAGACTGTGACTCATACAGGAAATATTTGACAACCGACACAACTGGATGAACATATACCTTTTAACATGTGATTATCCGACATATTCTGACGAGTCTTCCAGACTTTGTTTGAAAATTTGATTTTCACGTAGTATGACGTCAACACAATACAATTACAAGAAGTCGCATCATCAATGATTCTATCATTCGATAGAGTTTTCAAGAGGTCTAATATCGATGATATCCGAGCATAGAATATTTCCTCAGAATATTTCCATTTCAAGCATTTCGCCCGTAAGTAACAAATACACGATTCTTCCATTATTGATGCTAGACAAATCCATTATTTAGAAAATGGATCCTTTTGTCTACACTGTTTGCAAATATAGTGTCCAAATTACACTATGACTCCACACAAATGCACCACAAAATGCTGTCAAGGGAACTAATTCTGCCATGTCTCACGATAAGTGGAAGGAGAGTTGGCCTTCTTTGGCAGCAATCTCGAGTTTTTCGCGCATCAGCTCGACAGTGGAGTAGTCGGGAAGTTTTAGATAGTTCACACACGTCATCACAGACGGCAGGAATGAGTCCGGGTTTTCCGAAGATTCAAACGACTTCCGTACGACCGTTAGTGGCGGGTTCAAACTTCGGAATCCTGCAAGACGCAATAGATGAATGATTGATTGGAGTTTTACATTCGTTCAACAGCACAGTCATACAGATACAGGGATGTATCTGCATGGGGGAGCATTGAACCTTCAACACTAAAATTACAAAACAAACATTCAGCAATGAATGACAATGTCCTGATCTGGTGCCAATCACCCTTACTCTATCGGATCACTTGGCCAGGTGTGATTTGCAGTTAAATTCACGATTACGGTAAAGGATGGATTCATTATCATGGATTCCTCAGAGTAATAAATGGTTGATTAACCCGTTACAGGTGGGATACAATTACAGTAGTATCAAACTTTTGAGATTTTTTTTTATCATTTTCTTTATTTCTTCTCGAAAGTATATATTGTCACCACTCATATCAACAGTCTAAAGAAACAAAATACTCAGGTGTTTTTAAAAAATAAAAGGTATTGAATCAATAGACATGGGTTAATTGGTTGGGGTTGTATGTAAATGGATGAATGGATTGATGGAGTGAACGGAAATGTATGTCTTCAACAAGCCATATATACAAACAGGCAGATTAATTGAAAAGAGTTGCGTATCTGATTAACAACTAGAAATGTGGCCTGTCGGCACACGAATGCCCCCGCTGGCAGCCAAAGAAAACGTGGCATATTTGATTATAAGCCATTTACCCGAGCGTTAAGGTTTTGAACGCACCTTGACCCTGGGCTTAGTGGGGGCGGGACGAATGTGGATTTGTCACAGGGCGGTAGAGGACCATTGTAGCAATGCGTGTGTGAAATGTGAAGCAGATCCGAGCAAGGAAACACAAATTATAAGCCATTTAACTGAATGTTAAGGTTTCAAACGCACCAAGTCTGTGACCTTGACCCTGTGCAATGTGTGTGTGAAAGTTAGTGTAGGATTGAGAAACGCGCACGTAGATTTGTCCCAAAGTGGCAAGTAAACAATTAAATTGAAAAAGGTGAAGGTCAAAGGTGAAGGTCAAAGTAATGGGTGGTGGAGTGTGTAGGGCATGTTCATATGTATCATGTGTATAAATATTTAAGCGATTGGCAAAAGTATTGAGAGAAGTTAGTGTAGGATTGAGAAACGTGCACGTAGATTTGTCCCAAAGTGCCAAGCAAACATTTAAAGTGGAAAAGGTCAAGGCCAAAGGTCAAGGTCGAAGTACTGGGTGGTGGAGTGTGTAAGGCATGTTCATATGTATCACGTGTATAAATATTGACATAATATGTGAAGCCATGTAGAAGTTACTAAAGAATATGGTAATATCGGGACGTACGGACGGACGGACGGACTCTTACAGTACTATACTTATGTGGCTTATCACATGTTAAATATTAGCCACATAAAACGATTTTTAGCCACATAAAAGGATTTTTTAGGTGGCTAATTGTAACCAACCCTATCCTTTACTAAGTCCATAACCCTGTGGGGCTAGCCACATAAGTACACTAATGTGTGCCCGGACGGACGGACGGACGGACGGACGGACGGACGGACGTTCTTACAAATGGATACTTATGTGGCTTATCACATGTTAAATATTAGTCACATAAAACGATTTTTAGCCACATAAAAGGATTTTTTAGGTGGCTAATTGTAACCAACCCTATCCTTTACTAAGTCCATAACCCTGTGGGGCTAGCCACATAAGTACCCTAATGTGTGCCCGGACGGACGGACGGATGGACGTACGGACGGACGGACGGACGGACGGACGAACGGACGGACGGACGGGACGGGACGGACGTACGGACGGACGCACGGACGTCGGTAACACTATATGCCCCCGTACCTTTCGGTAGCGGGGGCATAAAAATTATAAGCCATTTAACTGAATGTTAAGGTTTCAAACGCACCAAGTCTGTGACCTTGACCCTGTGCTTAGCGGGGACAGGACGAATGTGGATTTGTCACAGGGTGGTAGAGGACCATTAGAGCAATGCGTGTGTGAAAGTTAGTGTAGGATTGAGAAACGTGCACGTAGATTTGTCCCAAAGTGGCAAGTAAACAATTAAATTGGAAAAGGTGAAGGTCAAAGGTGAAGGTCGAAGTAATGGGTGGTGGAGTGTGTAAGGCATGTTCATATTATCATGTGTATAAATATTTAAGCGATTGGCAAAAGTATTGAGAAGTTAGTGTAGGATTGAGAAACGTGCACGTAGATTTGTCCCAAAGTGCCAAGCAAACATTTAAAGTGGAAAAGGTCAAGGCCAAAGGTCAAGGTCGAAGTACTGGGTGGTGCAGTGTGTAGGGCATGTTCATATGTATCATGTGTATAAATATTTAAGCGATTGGCAAAAGTATTGAGAAGTTAGTGTAGGATTGAGAAACGTGCACGTAGATTTGTCCCAAAGTGCCAAGCAAACATTTTAAAGGAAAAGGTCAAGGCCAAAAAAGGTCAAGTCGAAAAGTACTGGGTGGTTGGGATGTGTAAGGCCAAGTTCTATGTATCATGTGTATAAATAGTAACGATGGCAAAAGTATTGAGAAGTTATGTAGATTGAGAAACGTGCAAAGATTTTGGGTCAGTGAAACAAACATTTATGGGGAAAAGGTCAAGGCCAAAGGTCAAGGTCGAAGTAATGGGGGTGCAGTGTGTAGGGCTGTTCTTATGTATCATGTGTATAAATATTTAAGCGATTGGCAAAAGTATTGAAGAAGTTAGTGTAGGATTGAGAAACGTGCACGTAGATTTGTCCAAAGTGCCAAGCAAACATTTAAAGTGGAAAAGGTCAAGGCCAAAGGTCAAGCGAATAACTGGGTGGTGCCAAGTGTAGGCATTCAAATGTATCATGAAAGTAAATATAAGCGATTGGCAAAAGTATTGAGAAGTTAGTGTAGGGATTGAGAAAAAGTGCAGTAGATTTGTCCCAAAGTTCCAACAAACATTTAAAGTGGAAAAAGTCAAGGCCAAAGGTCAAGGTCGAAGTACTGGGGTGGAGTGTGTAGGGCATGTTCATATTATCATGTGTATAAATAGTTAAGCGATTGGCAAAAGTATTGAGAAGTTAGTGTAGGATTGAGAAACGTGCACGTAGATTTGTCCAAAAGTGCCAAGCAAAACATTTAAAGTGGAAAAGGTCAAGGCCCAAAGGTCAAGGTCGAAGTACTGGGTGGTGCAGTGTGTAGGGCATGTTCATGTATCATGTGATAAATATTTAAGCGATTGGCTATTTTAGAATTAGTGTGGATTGAAAACGTGCACTAGATTTGTATCAGTGCCAAGCAAACATTTAAATGAAAAGGTCAAGGCCGAAGGTCAAGGCCAAAGGCAAGGTTCAAGTATGGGTGAGTGTTAGGGCATGTAGGTACATTGTAAATATTTAAGAAATTGGCAAAATATTGAGAAGTTATGTAGATAGCACGTGACGTAGTTTGGCCCAAAGTGCCAAGCAAACATTTAAAGTGGAAAAGTCAAGGCAATAAAGGTCATCGAAGTACTGGGTGGTGGAAAAGTGTGTAGGGCATGTTCATATGTCTGTATAAATATTAAGCGATTGGCAAAAAGATTAGAAAGTTAGTGAGATGAAACGACGTATTTGTCCAAAGTGCCCAGCAAAACATAAAGTGGAAAAGGTCAAGGCCAAAAGGTCAGGTCGAAGTACTGGTGGTGGATTGTGGTAAGGCATGTTATATCACGTGTATAAATATTGACATAATATGTGAAGCCATGTAACAAGTTTACTACAAAGAATATGGTTTAATATCGGGACGTACGGACGGACGGACGGACTCTTACAGTACTATACTTATGTGGCTTATCACATGTTAAATATTAGCCACATAAAACGATTTTTAGCCACATAAAAGGATTTTTTAGGTGGCTAATTGTAACCAACCATATCCTTTACTAAGTCCATAACCCTGTGGGGCTAGCCACATAAGTACACTAATGTGTGCCCGGACGGACGGACGGACGGACGGACGGACGTTCTTACAAATGGATACTTATGTGGCTTATCACATGTTAAATATTAGTCACATAAAACGATTTTTAGCCACATAAAAGGATTTTTTAGGTGGCTAATTGTAACCAACCCTATCCTTTACTAAGTCCATAACCCTGTGGGGCTAGCCACATAAGTACCCTAATGTGTGCCCGGACGGACGGACGGACGGACGGGACGGGACGGACGTACGGACGGACGCCGGTAACACTATATGCCCCCGTACCTTTCGGTAGCGGGGGCATAAAAATTATAAGCCATTTAACTGAATGTTAAGGTTTCAAACGCACCAAGTCTGTGACCTTGACCCTGTGCTTAGCGGGGACAGGACGAATGTGGATTTGTCACAGGGTGGTAGAGGACCATTAGAGCAATGCGTGTGTGAAAGTTAGTGTAGGATTGAGAAACGTGCACGTAGATTTGTCCCAAAGTGCAAGTAAACAATTAAATTGGAAAAGGTGAAGGTCAAAGGTGGTAAGGTCGAAGTAATGGGTGGTGGAGTGTGTAAGGCATGTTCATATTATCATGTGTTATAAATATATTTTTTTAAGCGATTGGCAAAAGTATTTGAGAAGTTTAGTGTAGGAATTGACGTGCACTTAGATTTGTCAAAGTGCAAGCAAACATTTAGTGGAAAAGGTTCAAGGCCAAAGGGTCAAGTCCCGAAGTAAAATGGGTGTGCCAAGTGGTGGTAGGGCAAATGTTTCATATTTAAATCCAGTGAAAAATAAAACGGAAATATTTAAGCGAATTGGCAAAAGTATTGAGAAATTAGGTACAATTGAAAACGGTGCCCAAGTAGATGGGTCCCAAAGGTGCCAAGCAAAACATTTAAAGTGGGAAAAGTCAAGGCCAAAGGGTCAAGGTCGAAAATTACTGGATTGGTGGAGTGTGTAGGGCATGTTCATATGTAACATGTGTATAAATATTTAAGCGATTGGCAAAAGTATTGAGAAGTTTAGTGTAGGATTGAGAAACGTGCACGTAGATTTGTCCAAAGTGCCAAGCAAACATTTAAAGTGGAAGGTCAAGGCCAAAGGTCAAGGCGAAGGTACTGGGTGGTGGAAAGTGTGTAGGGCAATGGTTCATAGTATCAATGTATAAATAGTTAAGCGATTGGCAAAAGTATTGAGAGTTTTTGTAGAATTGTGAGACCGTGGGCACTAGATTTGTCCCAGTGCCAAGGCAAATAAAGTGGAGTCAAGGCAGGTCAAGGTCGAAGTACGGTGGTGAAATGTAGGGCATGTTCTATTGTAACATGTGTATAAATATTTAGCGATTGGCAAAAGTTTGAGAGTTGTGTAGGATTGAGAAACGCAAACGGTAGATTTGTCAGTTGCCAAAGTGCCCCAGAAAACATTTAAAGTCCCAAAGGGTCAAGCCAAAGGTTCAAGGAAACGAATTAAAGGGTGTGGAAAAGTGTTGTGGGCAAGGTTCATAAATGTATCTTGTGTATAAATAGTAAGCGATTGGCAGATTGACTAGTGTTAAGGATTGAGGAACGTGCACGAAGATTTGTCCAAAAGTGCCAAGCAAACATTTAGTGGAAAAGGTTCAAGGCAAAGGTCAAGGTCGAAGTACGGGGTGCGAGTGGTAAGGCCATGTTCATAGTATCATTGTATAATTTATGTAAGCGATTGGCAAAAGTATTGAGAAGTTAGTGTAGGATTTGAGAAACATGGCACTAGATTTGTCCCAAAATGTGCCAAGCAAAAACATTTAAAGTGGAAAAGGTCAAGGCCAAAGGTCAAGTCGAAGTACTGGGTGGTGGAGTGTGTAGGCAATGTTCATAGGTATCATGTGTATAAATATTTAAGCGATTGGCAAAAGTATTGAGAAGTTAGTGTATGGATTGAGAAACGTGCACGTAGATTTGTCCCAAAGTGCCAAGCCAACCATTTAAAGTGGAAAAAGGTCAGGCCAAAGGTTTCAAGGTTCGAAGTACTGGGTGGTTGGAGTGTGGTAGGCAATGTTCATAAATGGTATCAATTTTGAATTAAATATTTAAGCGATTGGCAAAAGTAATTTAGAATGTTTAGTGTAGGATTGAAAACTGCAAGTAATTTGTCCCAAAAGTGCCAAGCAAAAATTTAAAGTGGATGGCAAAGAAAATTCAAGGTCGGAAGTACTGGGTGGTGGAGTGTGTAGGGCATGTTCATATGTATCACGTGTATAAATATTGACATAATATGTGAAGCCATGTAGAAGTTACTAAAGCATATGGTAATATCGGTACGGACGGACGGACGGGACGGACGTACGGACGGACGGACGCTGGTAACACTATATGCCCCCGTACCTTTCGGTAGCGGGGGCATAATAAATGTTGCCAACGGGAGAAAGGGTACTTATGGAAGTTGTGACCAGCGCAGATCTACAGATGTGCAGTCAGATTAGGTTTTGTATGGTTTGCCATTCTGTCCTAGGAGCTGAATTGACACAAGCTTCATGTCTCCAGTGATAGTTACAATATGTTAAAGGCATATCGAACAGGATTTTTAAAAAAAAAAATATAAACAATAAAAATGTGTTTTCATCATGGCCCTGTGTAAAGTGGTTTAATTGAAGATATATGATGATACTAAGACCGCTGGGTTGTTTCTATTTTCACCCATATATGTACATAAAAAGATAGAAAATCTGATACTTATGTACCAATATCGGTGAAAATTGAAACAACCCAACACTATTTTTTAAAGCATTTTTCCAAACATTCTGATATGGGCCTTTAAATGTGTCAATGATAATGGACAATATGTTATTGAGTGACTGCTTGAATAAGGAAAGGAAGACCACAAATAGGGATACACCACTGTGGCACAGATCCAGCAACATCTCCACAGGTACTCACCATATCTGGAGAAATGGGTTTATGGAGTTTGCAACCAATATAGCTCCAGACCAGCATGTGCATCACACTGTTCACCATTCCATTAATGAAACAGCCGTCATGGTACTAACAAGAAATAAAGATGGTGATCAGGCTACAGGATGAGTATTGGATCCCGAGCTACACAGGTCACAAATCCCATAAGCCCCATTTCTCCAGCCGTAGCCATAACTGTGCCAGATCTTACCTCCGACGGGCAGTTTCGGGGAGCCCGTTACGAACTGGAGGAACTGGCGTTGTTCGTCGGGCGTGTAGGAGCTGAGGATCTCGTAGAGGAAGTTGACGGCGCGGCTGTCGTGGGTGTAGCCGTGGTCGGGCCGACAACACTCCATTAGCACCTTGGCGTCCCAGACCTCCTCCTTCTGGCCGCAGAACAGCTGGTCCAACTGGCACATAGATACATTAGTCAGTACTGTCGGTGTACTCGTCATATGGTCAACACCATTGTATTCAACTGGCGGGGCAAACTGGGCGTGGGTGTAGTTCAACTGGTGGGATGGGGTGGGGGGGGGAGCGTTATTAAAATGTCTCTGTTACCGGTTAGGGTACATTATGCCTTTGTGGTTTGTCAAACTCGTGAAAGGACTGTAGTCGGCTTACGGGCTATGTGACAAGTGTGGACTGGCTAGTAATGCCATAGAGACCACTGCATAACATACCACCTATCGTTGGCCACTGAATAATAAATGGTCCAATGATCAGCTGAATATTCTCATGCCAGGGCTGGCTATTTAACTGTAGAAATTGGGAATTAGGGGCTTTGGTGCAGACCAGCAGATCTGGACCAGTTAGAAATGTCCATAGCTCCAGATAAGGTGCGTATTGGCATATTTTATGCACTTATTTTAGCAAAATACCCATTGATTATCAAAAGTGGGAGTACAAAATACTCACAACAATGTGGAAATACGCATTGATTTTAAAATTCAATAGTGAAAATACTGTGAAGTTGAAATTTACTGCATTTGTTTTTTGCAGCTCAAGTAAGTGAATTTATTGTTTACCCTAGTTTCTCGACCAATGAAAGAACGGCATTTCGTCTCAAATTAATAAATTTCGTTCGTATTAAATTAATCATTAACTCTTCAGCGCTATTTACCGGCAGAACTGATTTTATGCCTTGTTGTCATCAGTTCACCAGACGCAAAGCATATTACCGCTTCGCGTCACACCGCCAATCACATACAGTCGAACTTCGATGGGTCGAACAGCCTGCGTGGTTAAGTTTTAGTTCGACCCATCCGTTGTTCGACCCATCGGGATTTTCTACTGTTACAGTAACCATTTCAGATATACGAGTTGGTCAGTGTACTAAGTGAAACAAGTCGTCATTACGACACGTTGTTTCATATAAATGCGCTTACATTTGCATTTACGGTTGATTGTCACAGTCGTTTATTAACAGAAACAGGTTTAATAAAATAAAGAAAGCGGCAAACTCATGTGTGTTTTTATTTACATAGCCATTATACAGCAATAGAACATGAGAACAACAGAAAATGATTACGAAATACAATTGGCGGACTTGATTGCCCCGTCCGATACGATCATGTGAAAGCATCTCTGATTTTGTACCTATTGGCATTTGCGTAATTTCATGACAAATATTTATCTAATCAAATATAAATCTTTGTGAGTGAATATGTATTTGCCATAAAATGATGCGCATGCTTGTAGGTATAAAATTGCATCGCTCGTCATACACTGATAAATCAATAGATGCATGCCCAGTCGCTCGATCACTACTTTGGACCCGGAACCACATTCACTGCATATCATAATTTACTATCACATGGACCCCATTTCCATAAATTACCACTTTAATTAACTAACAACTTCGCCGACATTGGTCAATGCATAATTACCACGTATGCTGGTCACGACTGCCGTTATTGTATACGCTCAAATGACCACTTGAGATTTGTTTGACAACCGGTTAAGGTGTGAAAGTCAATCAACTAGTCTGGAGACCATCGTCTGACATGTTCGAGTTTTTGTGGTGTTTATAGTGGATTTATACACGACCGGGCGTGACAGCGATTCGAGGCATAGAGGGTTGTTCGACTTTCACAAATTTGACCTATACCGGGTAGTTTTAACGTATTTATATAGGAATTCTGCCGGGACCTAAAGGCTAGTTCGAGGCAAGCATGGCTGACGAGTTTACCAGGGTTCGACCCATCGAAGTTCGACTGTACTAGTATAGCGATTCAAAATCACAGTTAGGGGTGGAGCCTCACGACTGGGCTGAGTAAACAATAAGATAGTAAAATTCACATTTTGAATATTAAATTCACATATTGAATTTTAATAAAATAATTTTTTGCTCAAAATTAATTTATTCAAAATTCAATATGTGAACTACATTACTTTAAATTTGTTTTATTTTTTATCATTTGTTCCCTATTTTATAAGGAAGACAATCTATAAGACATTGTAAAAGTGAAATATTGAATTTGAAATATGGGGCTACAATACTCTTTAGATACAAAACTTATCTGGAGCTCTGAATGTCATCAAGACCTTGTCATTTTCGCGAAGATTATTGCTAGTGGGGTATACACATCGCTGGTAGGTGGGGGTTATGGGCTTTGTGATGAGCTAATTAGAATCTGCACTGAAACACTCGTGAAATATGAAAGAATTGTCATTCCTAAGGTGAGGATTGAACTCACAATCTCCAGCATTGAAGTCTATCACTACACAAACATACCCATTATTTACACATGACAATTTATTAAATGCTACAATGAAATGCAACACATTTTTGTATGATAAATATCCAAAGAGGAATATACCAGAGCTCCAGATAAGCTGCATATTTGATTAAATACCCAATTATCAGATGGCCGCGGCCCGCATGTCGACCCTGCCGAGGCATTTGATGGTCTCAGAGTGTATTTATTTGAAGTTTGATGCCCAATAAGCATACAAAGTTTCAAGCAAATCTGACGTACGGTTACAGAGATAGTAGGTATGTGAAAACTTTAACGCAAATTTTGACAGAAACTTTAACGCAAACTGCTAAGTCATTTGACCTTGACATAGGGGCACAGGGGCCGCATGAGTGGGACACAGAATGAATATATGGATGATTACTAATAAGCATATGAAGTTTCAAGTCAATGTGACTTAGGACCGCAGAGATATAAGGTATTTCGGCAGATTTCGGCAGACGGACGGCTTGACAAAAATTGCCAAAAACCCAATTGAAATCAAGAGTAGCGAGTATCAACAAGAGCTGTAGGAAGGAGAACAGCATAGCTCGACTATGAGGGTTGTCGATGTACACATAGCTTGACAAACAAGGTGGCCGCGGCCTGCATAAAAACCTTAACCAAGGTTGACTAAAAACCTTAACCAAGGGAAATTAAGTAAGTAATTCAAGGTTAAATGTAGGTCAATGTGGCCGTGGCCTGCATAAAAACCTTAACCAAGGTTGACTAAAAACCATAACCAAGGGGAAATTAACTAAGTAATTGAAGAGGAAATGTAGGTCAAGGTCAAATATAGATCAGGGGTTATTGATGTACATCCCTATGAGAAAAGGTTGTCCAAGTATGGTGTCTGTATGCACAATAGTATTCCATGTACCAGCTTGACTAAAAACCTTAACCAAGCTTGAATAAAAACGATAACCAAGGGGAATTAAGTAAGTAATTCAAGAGGAAATGTAGGTGAAGGTCAAATATAGATCAGGGGTTATTGATGTACATCACTAGGAGATGAAGTTGTCCAAGTATGGTGGGTGTAGGGCAAGTAGTATTCCATATACAAGCTTGACTAAAAACCTTAACCAAGGGGAATTAAGTAAGTAATTGAAGAGGAAATGTAGGTCAAGGTCAAATATAGATCAGGGGTTATTGATGTACATCCCTATGAGAAAAGGTTGTCCAAGTATGGTGTATGTATGCACAATAGTATTCCATGTACAAGCTTGACTAAAAACCTTAACCAAGGTTGACTAAAAACCTTAACCAAGGGGAATTAACTAAGTAATTCAAGGTTAAATGTAGGTGAAGGTCAAATATAGGTCAGTGGTTGTTGATGTACATCACTAGGAGATGAAGTTGTCCAAGTATAGTGGGTGTAGGGCCAGGAATATTCCATATACAAGCTTGACTAAAAACCTTAACCAAGGGGAATTAACTAAGTAATTCAAGAGGAAATGTAGGTCAAGGTCAAATATAGATCAGGGGTTATTCATGTACATCCCTATGAGAAAAGGTTATCCAAGTATGGTGTCTGTATGCACACTAGTATTCCATTTACAAGCTTGACTAACAAGAGCTGTAGGAGAACAGCATAGCTCGACTACGAGGGTTGTCGATGTACACATAGCTTGACAAAGAAGGTGGCTGCGGCCTACATAAAAACCTTAACCAAGGTTGACTAAAAACCTTAACCAAGGGAAATTAAGTAAGTAATTCAAGGTTAAATGTAGGTCAATGTCAGATATAGGTCAAGGGTTATTGATGTACATCACTAGGAGATGAAGTTTTCCAAGTATGATTTCTGTAGGCCCAGGAGTATTCCATATACAAGCTTGACTAAAAACTGTAACCAAGGGGAAATAAGTAAGTAATCCAAGGATAAAAGTAGGTAAAGGTCAAATATAGGTCAGGGATTATTGATGTACATCACTAGGAGATGAAGTTGTCCAAGTATGGTTGATGTAGGCCATGGAGTATTCCATATACAAGCTTGACTATAAACATTAACCAAGTAATTCATGGTTAAATGTAGGTGAAGGTAAAATAAAGGTCAGGGGTTATTGATGTACATCCCTATGAGAAAAAGTTATCCAAGTATGGTCTGGATGCACAATAGTATTCCATGTACAAGCTTGATTAAAAACCTTAACCAAGGTTGACTAAAAACCTTAACCAAGGGGAATTAAGTAAGTAATTCAAGAGGAAATGTAGGTGAAGGTCAAATATAGGTCAGGGGTTATTGATGCACATCACTAGGAGATGAAGTTGTCCAAGATGGTTGGTGTAGGGCCAGGAGTATTCCATATACAAGCTTGACTAAAAACCATAACCAAGGGGAAATTAACTAAGTAATTGAAGAGGAAATGTAGGTCAAGGTCAAATATAGATCAGGGGTTATTGATGTACATCCCTATGAGAAAAGGCTGTCGAAGTATGATGTCTGCATGCACAATAGTATTCCATGTACCAGCTTGACTAAAAACCTTAACCAAGCTTGAATAAAAACGATAACCAAGGGGAATTAAGTAAGTAATTCAAGAGGAAATGTAGGTGAAGGTCAAATATAGATCAGGGGTTATTGATGTACATCACTAGGAGATGAAGTTGTCCAAGTATGGTGGGTGTAGGGCAAGTAGTATTCCATATACAAGCTTGACTAAAAACCTTAACCAAGGGGAATTAAGTAAGTAATTGAAGAGGAAATGTAGGTCAAGGTCAAATATAGATCAGGGGTTATTGATGTACATCCCTATGAGAAAAGGTTGTCCAAGTATGGTGTCTGTATGCACAATAGTGTTCCATGTACAAGCTTGACTAAAAACCTTAACCAAGGTTGACTAAAAACCTTAACCAAGGGGAATTAACTAAGTAATTCAAGAGGAAATGTAGGTCAAGGAAATGTAGGTGAAGGTCAAATATAGATCAGGGGTTATTGATGTGCATCACTAGGACATGCAGTTGTCCAAGTATGGTGGGTGTAGGGCCAGTAGTATTGCATATACAAGCTTGACTAAAAACCTTAACCAAGGTTGATTAAAAACCTTAACCAAGGGGAATTAACTAAGTAATTCAAGCGGAAATGTAGGTCAAGGTCAAATATAGATCAGGGGTTATTGATGTACATCACTAGGAGATGAAGTTTTCCAAGTATGATTTCTGTAGGCCCAGGAGTATTCCATATACAAGTTTGACTAAAAACTGTAACCAAGGGGAAATAAGTAAGTAATCCAAGGATAAAAGTAGGTAAAGGTCAAATATAGGTCAAGGATTATTGATGTACATCACTAGGAGATGAAGTTGTCCAAGTATGGTTGATGTAGGCCCAGGAGTATTCCATATACAAGCTTGACTATAAACATTAACCAAGTAATTCATGGTTAAATGTAGGTGAAGGTAAAATAAAGGTCAGGGGTTATTGATGTACATCCCTATGAGAAAAAGTTATCCAAGTATGGTGTCTGGATGCACAATAGTATTCCATGTACAAGCTTGATTAAAAACCTTAACCAAGGTTGACTAAAAACCTTAACCAAGGGGAATTAAGTAAGTAATTCAAGAGGAAATGTAGGTGAAGGTCAAATATAGGTCAGGGGTTATTGATGCACATCACTAGGAGATGAAGTTGTCCAAGTATGGTTGGTGTAGGGCCAGGAGTATTCCATATACAAGCTTGACTAAAAACCATAACCAAGGGGAAATTAACTAAGTAATTGAAGAGGAAATGTAGGTCAAGGTTAAATATAGATCAGGGGTTATTGATGTACATCCCTATGAGAAAAGGCTGTCGAAGTATGATGTCTGCATGCACAATAGTATTCCATGTACCAGCTTGACTAAAAACCTTAACCAAGCTTGAATAAAAACGATAACCAAGGGGAATTAAGTAAGTAATTCAAGAGGAAATGTAGGTGAAGGTCAAATATAGATCAGGGGTTATTGATGTACATCACTAGGAGATGAAGTTGTCCAAGTATGGTGGGTGTAGGGCAAGTAGTATTCCATATACAAGCTTGACTAAAAACCTTAACAAGGGGAATTAAGTAAGTAATTGAAGAGGAAATGTAGGTCAAGGTCAAATATAGATCAGGGGTTATTGATGTACATCCCTATGAGAAAAGGTTGTCCAAGTATGGTGTCTGTATGCACAATAGTGTTCCATGTACAAGCTTGACTAAAAACCTTAACCAAGGTTGACTAAAAACCTTAACCAAGGGGAATTAACTAAGTAATTCAAGAGGAAATGTAGGTGAATGTCAAATATAGATCAGGGGTTATTGATGTGCATCACTAGGACATGAAGTTTTCCAAGTATGGTGGGTGTAGGGCCAGTAGTATTGCATATACAAGCTTGACTAAAAACCTTAACCAAGGTTGATTAAAAACCTTAACCAAGGGGAATTAACTAAGTAATTCAAGCGGAAATGTAGGTCAAGGTCAAATATAGATCAGGGGTTATTGATGTACATCACTAGGAGATGAAGTTGTCCAAGTATGGTGGGTGTAGGGCCAGTAGTATTCCATATACAAGCTTGACTAAAAACCTTAACCAAGGCGCGACGTGATGGTGACGCCGACGCCGGGGTGACAACATGAGATCTACTTATTCTTCGAATAGTCGAGCTAAAAAGCAATTACAGACCACAAATATAGCATATATTTCTTATTTGCCATGAAAACACATCTTGTATTTCATTAGAATTATCTCCAAGGAGACAATTCTAATGAAATGCCAACACATGTTTTCATTTTGAAGCAAACTATTCAATAATTACTGTCTGTTGATGTGTAAACAGTAGTGTGATTTTATTTTACCTAATTAAAATTTTGAAATACCCAGTTGCTTCAGAAATGCTGGAGTGAAAATACTCCATTACTAATTCCTTATCTGGAGCCCTGATATACATCATCATTTACATCAAATTTTTGACATCATTTCAGAAAGGCAGTTTTCGCAAGCTAGTGTGTAAATTATTGTCAATATTACTTGAAATCAGGAAATTGGATTGGCTGATACTGAGCACAGCTCAATCAAATTGGATTGGCCGATACTAAGCACAGCTCAATCAAATTGGAATGGCCGCTACTGAGCACAGCTCAATCAAATTGGATTGGCCGATACTAAGCACAGCTCAATCAAATTGGAATGGCCGCTACTGAGCACAGCTCAATCAAATTGGATTGGCCGATACTGAGCACAGCTCAATCAAATTGGATTGACCGATACTGAGCATAGCTCAATCAAATTCCTAATTTTGAGAATGAGAAGTGGGTACAATGGGGATCGTAGCGAGTTATTTCCCTTTGCAAATCTATTCATAGAGATCCAGTCCTCTGGTTTATCTTAGTGTTCATTTCAAACTGAGTAACTTGCAAAAATAAAGACAAACAGGGTAGACACAGATCAGACTATGTGCAGTCTGATCTGGGTCTACACTGATTGCAATACAATTAATATGAAATCTGGCAAACAATGCAGTTCTGGATCAGATTGCGCAGATATGTAGGATGATTTGGATGAACACTAGTCGAAAACACTATAATGGCTTCTTCACACAACAAATCATGCGACATTTGGTTTTATTACAAGCAATTAGGCCATACATTATACAAGTTGAAATTCAAAGGGAAATAACGAGCTACGATCCCCCATTGATAACGAGGGAGCAGTAGTAGTTACCTCCTCTGGGTAGAAGGTCTGCAGCGTGGCGATAGGGAACACGGATTCGAAGCCCTCGCGGAACGACTCAAACTGCCGGGCGACACCCTCCACCAGGCACCAGTGCACCACAAGCTGGCCGACATAACACCAGTTGGTTACCACAGGCAATAACACGGAGCAGGCACATTTCTTTCATTAGAAATTGGCGCTTGTCCATAAGAGCATGTGTATCCCCCACCCTACCTACATGCAGTCAACAACAAAATAGAGGGAGAAAACTAATAAGTTAGTAAGTTTAGAGTTGTCATTCGTGCATGCGACACACCTATGGGGGGTCGTGGTCTATGCATGTGTGAAGTTTCATGAAAATATTCGAAAGGGTTGAAAATATTCGAAAGGGTAGTCGAGTTATGTGCCGGACACGAAATTAGTTCATTGTAAAACAAAGGGACATAGCTGGACAATTAGTAAGGCATGAGTTGTCATTCTTGCACCTTTGTGTAGTGGTCTATGCATGTGTGAAGTTTTGTGAATGAATTTCAAAGGATATTCGAGTTATGCTCCCGACACAAAATCAGTGCGTACAAAAACAAATGGAGATAACTCGAACATTTGTGATGCAAGAGTTGTGTATTCTTGCATGTGACACATCCTTGCGTTGTGGACTATGCTTGTGTCAAGTTTCATGAAAATAGTCCAAAGGATATTCAAGTTCTGTTCCGGACAAGAAATCAGTGCGCAAAAAACCCAAAGGGAGTTAACTAGAAAATTAAAGGCACTGTGCCAGATGATGTTCCTGTTGCGTCATATTACAGAGCTCCAGAAAAGGGGCGTATAGGCGTATTTTACACACTGTTTTAGCTGATTACACATTGATTATCAACAAAATACTCACATTCATATGAAACTAGATTGGTCAGTAAGCCAAGGTTTACGGAATACCCCCCCTCCCCCCCCCCCCCCGCGTGGGCCCAGGTTAATATATGTAAACAAAATAAATCCAAGTGTGCGGGTTTGTGACCTTGACTCTGGGCTTAGCGGGGGCGGCACAAACGTGAATTTGTCACAGGGTGGTAGAGGTCCATTGAAGCAATGTGTGTGAAATATGAAGCAGATCTGAGCAAGGAAATAGAAGTTATAACCGATTTCTCTGATGTTAAGTTTTGTAAAGAGACTAAGTCTGTGACCTTGACCTCAAGATCAGCGGGGATTTATCACAGCATGATAGTAGAGCCTTGCATGAAATATTAAGAATTTTCGATGAAAGAAATAGAAGTTATAACATATTTCTCTGATGTTAAGTTTTGTAAAGAGACTAACTATGTCACCTTGACCTTGGGATCAGCGGGGGTTGGACAGTCGTAGATTTGTCACAGCATGATAGTACAACCTTAGAGGAATGCATGTGTGAAATATTAAGAATTTTCAATGAAGTAAATAGAAGTTATAACTTAATTCTCTGATGTTAAGTTTTGTAAAGAGACCCAAGTATTTAACCTTGACCGTGGAATCAGCGGGGGTTGGATGGTCGTTGATTTGGCACAGCATGGTAGTAGAGCCGTACAGGAATGCATGTGTGAAATATTAAGCATTTTAGGTGAAGGAAATAGAAGTTATAACCGATTTCTCCGATGTTAAGTTTTGTAAAGAGACCATGTATTTGACCTTGACCTTGGGATCAGCGGGGGTTGGACGGTCGTGGATTTGGCACAGCATGGTAGTAGAGTCTTACAGGAATGCACGTGTGAAATATTAACCATTTTAGATGAAGGAAATAGAAGTTATTACAATATTTCTCCCCCCACAATGTATAAATACGCATTGGTTTTCAAATTGAGTAGTGGAAATACTGTAATAAAGTTGAAAATTTACTTTATAGTTATAGCTACGCCACTGTTTTCTTTTTGCAGCTCAATTATTATTAAAGTAAATGTTCAACTTTATTATTACAGTATAAATAAATGAATAAGTAATAATACGCTCATATAAGTGAATGTTTAAATTTGTTGTTTTTTTTTGTGATCATTTGTTCCATATTTAATAATGAAGAAAATCAATAATCCATTTGTAAAAATAATATTTGAAATTCGAGGGTGCAATACTCTTTAGACATGCAACTTATCTGGAGCTCTGATATTACTGATATTATATGTATTGTGTAGACCATGAACAGCCTAAACAATTATGTGCAGTTTGATCAAGGTATCCATAATTATTTTCTACACATGTGTCGATAGATAAAATTTGCTTCCAGGCAAATAGTGGCAGTCACATTGGTGTGTAGTTTGGTCTGGATCTACACTGGTTTCAAACACAGACTTGTAGATTTTACACTAGTTATTAGTACTGGTATTGACTCGTCGACTTGGTATTGCAGGGCTTAAAAATTCACTCGCCCCGCTCGCCATGGCGAGTTCGATTTTCGTGTTGGCGAGAGGATTTTCTTGTCACTGGCCCGATTTGGCGAGTGACAAATCTGGAAAGGCCATTCTGTATTTTCCGAAAATTTACGGAACTGACAAAATTTGCATCTTAAGTTCCATTCTTTTATTGGTTTTCCTAACGCTTTCCGCGATCTCAAAACCGGAAATGATGTTTTTAATGTTTACATTAGAAACCGGGATATTGATCAATTACAGCATCCCTGTACTAGACAATTGGACGTCCAGACAGTTGCTATGCGCTCGGCGGGTAGTTTTTACTCACTCCTAAAACAGACCATGGTGTCTGCTGACTGTGTGCCTCGTGAGGGCATTCTCACCAGATACAATTTGTGCAGGGCGTGTCGCTGTAAGTGTACTGCGTTAACTACACACTTTTTATGATGGTCAGCGTACACTTGCGCTAATAATAATCAGCGAATATACTGAATTAAAATAGTTTCCAAGACGCTACATACATGTACATAGCCACTGTAAAATGAATCTGTGTATTGGAAACGCTTAATAAAGTTACAAAACATCTGGACAATTGATGCGTAGATCGTCTTCTAAATGATGCACCCGTGTTTTAATTAAAATTATGGTTGTGACTGGAGAAATGGGACTTATGGGATTTGTGACCAGTGTATGTCCTGATCAAATAGCACACACTCCAGCTCCTGTAGTCTGATAATAATCTATATTGCATGTTGGAAGCATGATGAGTGTTTAATTGATGGAATAGTGAACAGTGCAGATCCTGATCAAACTGCGGATGCACAGGCTGATCTGGATCTACACTGGTCGCAGAACCCATAAGCCCCATTTCTCCAGCCACAGCCACAAATAACACTTGTTCTCATTATATTTCTTATTGCATAAAATAATTTCAGAAAGCATATAAACATGTTATGTATATTCTACTGGATGGTTCTAAACAAGTTAATTGCCTAACCTTTTTCGAAAAGGTATTACTACTTCTTGCATTTTCCCAAAATGTTGGGCAAGTAGCTTTTTGGTCTGGGCGAGTAGATTATAATTGTACTTACCCGGCCGGGCAAGTACAAAAAGTGAATATTTTTAAGCCCTGTATTGTGTGTACTGATCCGGCAAAGTGTTAATTTGAGACTCGCCCAGACAGTGATTATGAAATGACTCACCCAGACAGTGATTATGAAATGACTCCCCCAGACAGTGATTATGAAATGACTCGCCCAGACAGTGATTATGAAATGACTCCCCCAGACAGTGATTATGAAAACGACACGATTACACATGGTAGTGGTGTAGTGGTAATGTAGTGGTAAATGGGGCAAGCTTATGTCCGTACACATCTATTTACCGATTGAGTCACAAAAATTAATGTCATTTAATCAGTCACCCGCGAATTCATATACACGCGAACTAGTTTGATTAGTCGCCATCGCAAATAAAGTAGCCGCATGCATTAAGTAATCTACAATATGAGAGCTGAATACATGCCGAGATATTGTATTTGATTCGTGATTTACCTGCAGATATTCCTCGAGGTTCTCCAGCACGACTGGCATGTCCTTGCCGCCCTTCTTTAGCTCGATGTTCGAGTAGCCGGGCAGGGTGAAGTCCAGGTCTAAGTCCTCTATACTACAGCCGTCCATAGTCAGGCTGTCCAGTGCCAACTGTCGGCTCTCCTCAGTCTGTAACATAGGGGAGTTTACATGGATATATTGTCCCCGTCCTCTACACTACAGCCGTCCATAGTCAGGCTGTCCAGGGCCAACTGTCGGCTCTCCTCAGTCTGTAACATAGGGGAGTTTACATGGATATATTGTTCTCGTCCTCTACACTACAGCCGTCCATAGTCAGGCTGTTCAGGGCCAACTGTCGGCTCTCCTCAGTCTGTAACATAGGGGAGATTACATGGATATATTGTCCCCGTCCTCTACACTACAGCCGTCCATAATAAGGCTGTCCAGGGCCAACTGTCGGCTCTCCTCAGTCTGTAACATAGGGGAGTTTACATGGATATATTGTCCCCGTCCTCTACACTACAGCCGTCCAGAGTCAGGCTGTCCAGGGCCAACTGTCGGCTCTCCTCAGTCTGTAACATAGGGGAATTTACATGGATATATTGTCCCCGTCCTATACACTACAGCCGTCCATAGTCAGGCTGTCCAGGGCCAACTGTCCACTCTCCTCAGTCTGTAACATAGGGGAGTTTACATGGATATATTGTCCCCGTCCTCTACACTACAGCCGTCCAGAGTCAGGCTGTCCAGGGCCAACTGTCCGCGGGGGGGCTCTCCTCAGTCTGTAACATAGGGGAGTTTACATGGATACATTGTCCCCGTCCTCTACACTACAGCCGTCCATAGAATCCAGGCTGTCCAGGGCCAACTGACGACTCTCCTCAGTCTGTAACATAGGGGAGTTTACATGGATATATTGTCCCCGTCCTCTACACTACAGCCGTCCATAGTCAGGCTGTCCAGGGCCAACTGTCGGCTCTCCTCAGTCTGTAACATAGGGGAGTTTACATGGATATATTGTCCCCGTCCTCTACACTACAGCCGTCCGAAGTCAGGCTGTCCAGGGCCAACTGTCGGCTCTCCTCAGTCTGTAACATAGGGGAATTTACATGGATATATTGTCCCCGTCCTATACACTACAGCCGTCCATAGTCAGGCTGTCCAGGGCCAACTGTCCACTCTCCTCAGTCTGTAACATAGGGGAGTTTACATGGATATATTGTCCCCGTCCTCTACACTACAGCCGTCCAGAGTCAGGCTGTCCAGGGGCCAACTGTCGGCTCTCCCTCAGTCTTGTAACATAGGGGAGTTTACATGGATACATTGTCCCCGCCCTCTACACTACAGCCGTCCATTGTCAGGCTGTCCAGGGCCAACTGTCGGCTCTCATCAGTCTGTAAAATAGGGGAGTTTACATGGATATATTGTCCACGCCCTCTACACTACAGCCGTCCATAGTCAGGCTGTCCAGGGCCAACTGTCGCTCTCCTCATCTGTAACATAGGGGAGTTTACATGGATATATTGTCCTCGTCCTCTACACTACAGCCGTCCATAGTCAGGCTGTCCAGGGCCAACTGTCGGCTCTCCTCAGTCTGTAACATAGGGGAGTTTACATGGATATATTGTCCCCGTCCTCTACACCACAGCCGTCCATAATCAGGCTGTCCAGGGCCAACTGTCGGCTCTCCTCAGTTTGTAACATAGGGGAGTTTACATGGATATATTGTCCCCGTCCTATACACTACAGCCGTCCATAGTCAGGCTGTCCAGGGCCAACTGTCGGCTCTCCTCAGTCTGTAACATAGGGGAGTTTACATGAATATATTGTCCTCGTTCTCTACACTACAGCCGTCCATAGTCAGGCTGTCCAGGGCCAACTGTCGGCTCTCCTCAGTCTGTAACATAGGGGAGTTTACATGGATATATTGTCCCCGTCCTCTACACCACACCCGTCCATAGTCAGGCTGTCCAGGGCCAACAGTCAGCTCTCCTCAGTTTGTAACATAGGGGAGTTTACATGGATATATTGTCCCCGTCCTATACACTACAGCCGTCCATAGTCAGGCTGTCCAGGGCCAACTGTCGACTCTCCTCAGTCTGTAACATAGGGGAGTTTACATGGATATATTGTCCCCGCCCTCTACACTACAGCCGTCCAGAGTCATGCTCTCCAGGGCCAACTGTCGACTCTCCTCAGTCTGTAACATAGGGGAGTTTACATGGATATATTGTCCCCGCCCTCTACACTACAGCCGTCCAGAGTCAATGCTCTCCCAGGGCCAACTGTCGACTCTCCTCAGTCTGTAACATAGGGGAGATTACATGGATATATTGTCCCCGTCCTCTACACTACAGCCGTCCATAGTCAGGCTGTCCAGGGCCAACTGTCGGCTCTCCTCAGTCTGTAACATAGGGGAGTTTACATGGATATATTGTCCCCGTCCTATACACTACAGCCGTCCATAGTCAGGCTGTCCAGGGCCAAATGTCGGCTCTCCTCAGTCTGTAACATAGGGGAGTTTACATGGATATATTGTCCCCGCCCTCTACACTACAGCCGTCCATAGAGTCCAGGGAGGCGTCCAGGGCCACTGTCCGTCACTCCTGCAGTCTGTAACATAGGGGAGTTTACATACATGGATATATTGTCCCCGTCCTCTATACTACAGCCGTCTATAGTCAGGCTGTCCAGGGCCAACTGTCGGCTCTCCTCAGTCTGTAACAGGTGAGTTTACATGGATATATGTCCCCGCCCTCTACACTACAGCCATCCATAGTCAGGCTGTCCAGGGCGAACTGTCGGCTCTCCTCAGTCTGTAACATAGGGGAGTTTACATGGATATATTGTCCCCGCCCTCTACTCTACAGCCGTCGATAGTTAGGCTGTCCAGGGCCAACTGTCGGCTCTCCTCAGTCTGTAACAGGGGAGTTTACATGGATATATTGTCCCCGTCCTCTACACTACAGTCGTCCATAGTCAGGCTGTCCAGTGCCAACTGTCGGCTCTCCTCAGTCTGTAACATAGGGGAGTTTACATGAATATATTGTCCTCGCCCTCTACACTACAGTCGTCCATAGTCAGGCTGTCCAGGGCCAACTGTCGGCTCTCCTCAGTCTGTAACATAGGGGAGTTTACATGGATATATTGTCCCCGTCCTCTATACTACAGCCGTCCATAGTCAGGCTGTCCAGGTCCAACTGTTGGCTCTCCTCAGTCTGTAACAAAGGGGAGTTTACATGGATATATTGTCCCCGCCCTCTACACTACAGCCGTCCATAGTCAGGCTGTCCAAGGCCAACTGTCGACTCTTCTCAGTATGTGTGTACAATTCATAATTCATGTATTTACTGCTAATAGACCGAGAGATAATGTCAGTTGATTGATTGAGGTTTTACGTCCATTAACCCTTTTAACACCACAGGCCTGTATAGTGGTATTGGCAAAAAGTGTAGATCCATATGAGCTGGCTCATGACGAGCCGTCTCATCAGGATCTGCACTTTTTACAAGTAATTTTCATATTTTTAAGAACAAAAACACCACATTTTGAAAAATAATTTATTGACGGTTGAATTGGTTGCAAAATTAACGTATCAAAATCGATTCCAGATTCTTAGGGGTGAAAGGGTTAAATAGCCAGGTTAACTAGAGCAAGTAAGCAGGGACTCACGGATACCCCCGGGTAACAGAAGAGTAACCATAAGAGCTCCGCGGAGCAAGATGTCCTGCCTAGTGCAGTTTGATAGTACATAAGGAGCTTGCAATAACCTTGGGGTTAGTGAGCATCATGGGCTTTCTGTAGAACGTTGCGAGATGTTGTTAAAAATACACGTATGAAATATTAAAGCATTCCATTGAGGGAAAGAGAAGTTATAATGAAGTGTAAAGTTTTCGAAACAAAACATTTTCTAAGTCCTTGACCTTGAGGTTAGCGGGCACAATACGCTTTCTGTAGAATGATGCAGGATGATGTTACAAATGAACCTATGAAATATTAAAGCATTCCGTCAATGGAAACAGAAGTTATTGCAGATTAACTCCAATGTTAATATTTGTGATGGACAGACGGACGAAGACAACTTTTGCATCCCTATATCCCCTTTTCGCTACGCGAGGGGATAATAAACTGAAACCAAAACCCTTATTTTCCAACAAACACAGCTAAACACAAAAAAGAATGCCGCGAACGACATGTATCTCCTGGCACCGAAGCTGAATTTCTATACTAGACATTTTTGAAGTCTGAACTTTCTGCAGATGATGCGGAATGTTCTTACAAATGCATGTATGAAATATTAAAACATTCCATCAAAGGAAACAGAAATTACAATAAATTAACCCAAGTGTTAAGTTTTCAAAACTGAGCATTTTCTATGCCTGTGAACTTGACCTTGGGGTTATCGGGCACCATGGGCTTTCTGTAGAATCATGCCGGATGTTGCTATAGTTTACACCTAAGAAGTATTAAAGCATTCCATCAAGGGAAACAGAAGTTGAAATAAACTAGATTGGTCCAGTAAGCGAGGCTTACGGAATACACGTGGGCCCAGGTAACCCTAAATGTGTAAAATAAATCCAAGTGTGTGGGCTTGTGACCTTGACTCTGACTCTGGGCTTAGCGGGGGCGGTACAAATGTTAATTTGTCACAGGGTGGTAAAGGTCCATTGGCAGAGCTGCCAACCCCATGTCGGTCACATGAGGAACATGGAGAGAAAAGGGGGCTATTTTCCGGAACACCACATGTTTTCCGGAACACAAATCAATACTCACTTATATGCATAAATTAACTTTTTTAGAGCCTTTGCCCTCGTTTCGGCCAACCGAAAAATTACAATTACACTGCTTGCAAGACGCAAATTCATCACCGCGCTTTGACAGGACCAAATTGGGCCATGTCTCGCTGTAATCATTGATGAACAGATGTGTTCTCCTAACTTCTTTCGATAAAAAATACCCAAATTCGTTGGCTGCACGCTTTGGAGCAGACATTTTATGAATTTACGTGATGAATAAATCAATATCGCTGAGCGCTTGAAACTACTATTACTACACAACAAGAATCGAAATGGTAAGCGCCTCGGTGAGTATGATTACGGGTAAATAAAAAAATAGGATTTATTGGCAGAATTGTGAAACGAAATTATTATTTCCAGATACATATTCCCGTGCTGATTTTTTAAAAAATCGTACTTTTTCAGTGTTATCCGTACTTCCGTATTTCTAACGTATTTTCCGGAACAAATACGGAAAAATCGTAACAGTTGGCAGCTCTGCATTGGAGCGCATGTGTGAATCCGAGCAAGGAAATAGAAGTTATAACCAATTTCTCTGATGTTAAGTTTTGTAAAGAGACTAAGTAAAGAGACCTTCACCTCGAGATAAGCGGCGATATGTCACAGCATGATAGAAGAGCCTTAGAGGAATGCACAAGTGAAATATTAAGAATGTTCGATGAAAGAAATAGAAGTTATAACATATTTCTCTGATGTTAAGTTTTGTAAAGAGACTAAGTATGTGAACTTGACCTTGGGATCAGCTGGGGTTGGACGGTCGTGGATTTGGTGTAGCATGGTAGTAGAGCCTTACAGGAATGCATGTGTGAAATATTAAGCATTCTAGATGAAGGAAATAGAAGTTATAACATATTTCATTGATGTTAAGTTTTGTAAAGAGACTAAGTATTTGACCTTGGGATCAGCGGGGGTTGGACGGTTGTGGATTTGGCACAGCATGGTAGTAGAGCCTTACAGGAATGCATGTGTGTTTGTTTGTTTATTGGTGTTTAACGGCCTATCAACAGCTAAGGTCATGTAAGGCCGGGCAAACGGGTTCAATCCCATTTTAACCTACTGCATTGGGGGGAAAGTCCCAAAATGAGAATGGAATATTTACATCGAGAAAAAATATATTCAGCATTGAAATTAGAATAACCTGACCTGGTGCCAGGTCCATACCTAGGGGGTTCAGTACGCTGTCGTAATCCTGTAATTTGGCTGCCTCGTAATGAAAATCAAACGTTTTTAATTCACAAATTCTATATTATAATCAGATTAAAAAACATTTTTTACAGCTGAATTCAATAATATAATCATTATTTTGTTCATTTATTGCAGTGTTTACGATAAATAACCCGATTTTAGTACCTAGAACACAATTTGAATACACCGATGTTGACCCACTTTCGTCGACGTTGCGAGATGCGCGGGCATATTTTTAGCTGTGTTACAGCACTATGGGGTTACTCTAAGCGATTTCCACGGGATTTTCCTGTGACGTTTTTCTTGAATGACCAATCAGATTAAAGCTTACATTCTGAACTTTACATAGGTCAATGGCTCGATAAAATCCGACATTAGACAGCGAAATGATGATGATTTTAAATAATTTGATATTAATTTAAATAAATATTTCGGCATCATTTACTCAATAAATTAAAATTAAAATTAAATGTGTAGCTGAAGTGAAAGTAGAACGTTTTTGTTATATCCTCCGGGTTACAAATCGCTGAGGATTCCTATTTGAATTGGAAAATGATATGAATTTTAAATTTAGGAGACTGTGTCAGGAGAAAATGGACTGATGACTGATGACATGTCACCAGCAGAGGCGGATTCAGGGGGTGGGGAGACCTTCAGAAATCCCGATTTAAAAAAAAAAATAAAAAAAAATATTGTTTTACACATAGATTGTATGGACTGTTATGATCTTCAAATATATCAAAAAAAATAAATGCAGTAGAATGCAGGAAGAAATGGCTTCCTCAATTCAAAACAATTCTGGGGGGGGGGGGCATGCACATATGGTTTGCACTTAAACATTTCCTGGGGGAGGACCCCCACACCCCCAACTTTACAATTTCGCGCTTGTGGAGGTATAGCCGTCTTGTAATTACAGACCCCCCCTGCAATTATTTCTGTATCCTCGCTTGAAATTGGACTGATGACATATGTCACCTGTCATGTTCCATGCATGACTGCTCGCTCTTATTTGTAATTGTTGTAAAATATATAAAGCTTAAACTGTGTATACAAAACAAAATATAGATATACCTCCACCGCCCCCCCCCCCCCCCCCCCCCCGACCCCCCCCTCCCCCCCCCCCCCCACCACCCCCCCCCCCCACCCCCCCCCCCCCCCCCCCCCCCCCCCCCCCCCCCCCCCAACCCACCCCCCCCCCCCCCCCCCCCCCCCCCCCCCCCCCCCCCCCCCCCCCCCCCCCCCCCCCCCCATTTGGGTACCCATTGTCTCTGTGACGGAATGTCGGATGGACCTCAAACTTATATACTTCCTTCATCAAACAACCATTATTTTCATTCCATACCACACTCATGCGGCCTTCATTTCCAAGGTCAAGGTCAGAAATTACTTAGACATGTGCATCTGTACGATTTGCCTTAAAGTTTTCTGCAACCGTAAGTCAGATTGACTTCAAACTTCATATACTTCCTTATTATCATCCATATTTTCATTCCATACATGTACCACACCCATGTGGCCTTCATGTCCAAGGTCAAGGTGAAATTACTTTGAACAATCATGTTTGTCAAGATAAATATTGTTTTTGCAGCATTGATCATGTATACTGATTCGACGAATATATTGATTTTAAATGTAGTATATATGAGTTTTTGTGTGAAATATTAAAATGGTTGCCATGACAACCAATATTATTAAGCGTTCACATGTTAAGTCTATTGCTAGATGGTAACAGTACTCGGGTGTATTGCATTGATTTTCAAAAAGTAAACCCCTTTTCAACAAATACTATTTTTGTGTTTTCCAATATTGGTTACCATGGTTGCTATGGCAAACTATATATTGTGCCATAGTAACAGCTCTACATGGATATGAACAAAGATAGTATAGTGCACATATGGTTTGTCAAATAAATTTGGTATTTGCAGTATTGATAATCACCTACTGTATCTCAAAAACGTTTATTTGAAATAGTTAAAATAAGCCGGATGTTTGAAAATCAAGACATAATGTTAATATTGTTACTATGGTAACAATTTGTGCTTTTCAAAATTACAGTAGCAATACTTGTGTGTCATTTGTATCTATTAAAGTTTATCATAATTTACTGACGTCTTAAAACGTCACAATAGGTATTAAAAACACTTTTTCAAAATCGTTGCCATGGTAACCGATTTTGTAAAAAATGGAGCATTTGCAGGGAATTTCAACATGGTAAATGAATGTAGTTACATTATAATGTTATTATATACCTATTTGTGTTAATTGGTAATGAAATTCATTGGAAATGAGATGAACATTGCAAATAATAACACTTTTGGGTAAAAAAACATGTTTTTGTTGACTCATTTTACATTCCATAAACAATTATTTTCAACAAAATTGACAAAATATAAGAAAAATGTGTATAACGTGATATTTTATTCAATACAATGTATGGTTTTACACATATTTCTTCATTTATTTCCAAAATAGGTCATTAATAATATGAAAGAAAACATGATTTTAGTCGATTTCGGTGCCATTTGCTCCCATTCAAATACATGGAGGAAAAATTACAAAATTTGCCAAAAAATTGGTTAAAAAAAAAGTGCGATAACTTTTGAACCGCTGGACCGATTTTAATGATCTATATCTCATTGTAAAGGTCTCACCAAGTCCCACAATTCTGCAAGAAAATTAAATAGGTAGCTTATACATTAAAAAATGACCTGAACCCCCTACCATACCACACCAAAGTCACTTGGCCCCTTCCCCTAAAATAGGATTACGAATAATCGTAATACTCATATAAGGGGTATAACCAGATTCAACTGTCACATACTAAATACCAAAGACATATGTGAGGGCCAAAGCTGGTCTCCAGTCGGAATTCCGGTAAGGATGAACTCTGATCGTTAAATTACCCATCGCATTCTCCCACCTACCACCCACTGAATGCATGTGTGAAACATTAAGCATTTTAGATGAAGGAAATAAAAGTTATAACATATTTCTCTGATGTTAAGTTTAGTGACGAACAGACGGACGGACGGACGGACGGACGGACGGACAACCTGACTCCAGTATACCCTGCCACAACTTGTTGCGGCGGGGGGGGGGGGGGGGGGGTGGGGGGGGGGGTGGGGGGTATAATTAAACCGAGCGTAATGTTTTCCAAACCCGGAATAGTCTGTGACCTTTGGGGTTAGCGGGCACCATGCGCTTCTTGTAGAAATGCATGTATGGAATATTAAAGCATTCCATTGAGGGAAACAGAAGTTACAACAAATTAACCTGAGCGTTAAGTTTTAGAAACATAGCCAAACGCAAAAACTTAACGTTGAATGCATGTGAAAAGTAGGTCAATCAACCATGAAAACTAGGCCAAGGTCACATGGGCTCCCTCTGTGTGAGATGGTTACACCACAGTGTTGATGTATACCAAGTTTGGAGGTCGTAGGACTTATAGTTTTCCGGAAACTGAGCTAAATGCAAAAACTTAACATTGAATGCATGTGAAATGTCGGTCAATAAACCATGAAAACTACGTCAAGCTCACATGGGTTCCCTCTGTGTGAGATGATTACACCACAGTGTTGATGTATACCGAAGCATTCCATCAAGGGAAACAGAAGTGATGTTGTTACAAATGCATGTATGGAATATTAAAGCATTCCATAGAGGGAAACCGAAGTTACAATGAATTAACCTGAGCGTTAAGTTTTAGAAACAGAGCTAAATGCAAAAACTTAATGTTGAATGCATGTGAAAACTAAGTCAATGAACCATGAAAACTAGGTCAAGGTCACATGGGCTCCCTCTGTGTGAGATGGTTACACTACAGTGTTGATGTATACAAAGTATGGAGGTCGTAGGACTTATAGTTTTCTGGAAACTGAGCTAAACGCAAAAACTTAACGTGAAATGTTGACGCCGCCGCCGCCGCATACGCCGACGGAAAAGCTATGCCGATGTCCCGCTTCTGCTAAAGCAGGCAGGACAAAAAATGAATGGGGTTTAACGTCCCAGCTAAGGTCATAAAGGGACGGTGTAGAACTGCAATTTAATGTCTCATCAGACAGACCAGTGGGATGGAAATATGGAAGTATTGTTCATGGCCCTTGGGTAGGTTTTGAACTGGCAACCTTCAGTATTCTACCACTGAGCCACATTTCATGAAGGGTAAGAGAAATGAAAGAAATGTAATTTAAACAAGAGGCCCAAATGTGCAAGAGTCGCTCACCTGACAAAATTGCACTTGAGCTATCGCCTCATCCATACCTTCAATTTGATATATGACGGGACCATATTTTGTCAAAAATGAAATTTGACCCAACCCCCACCAATTTATGATCTGAACGAGCATCAACTATAGATCATTTCTGTCAATTTTCGTCAAAATCAATCTGGTGGTTGTTGAGAAGACTTTTTAAGAATCTATGCAACAACCTCCATTTTAACATATCTGAAATGATTCACACGAGAACCATAATTGTGAAGTTGGCCAGCATCAGCCAAGCGGTTTGTGAGAAGAAGACATTTAAAATCTGTAATAAAAAGATCACATTTTGGCTGCCATCTTGGATGATATAATCAGCCGAATTAGACACAAATTGCACCAGAGTGACCGTCACGTCGATACTTTCAATTTGATATATGACACAAACATATAATTGCTCAGAAAACGCCATTCAGACTATTTAATTTTGCTTAAGACCACAACATTTATTTAGGGATCTACTTCGGACATAGGCTTAACTGCACACTGCTGTAACATAAAAACAAAAAACTTCCTGTAAAAGAATAGCCATTGTTAAACACTGCGTACCTAAACAATATCAAAGTGCATGTCTCAATATATATTTATTAAACAATGTACCGTATTTCGCTGTGTGCACTTTTTACCCGCATTTTTAATCCAGAAGTCACCCTGCGCGTTATAGGTAGGTATATAAATTTCAAACATTTTTTCCAACTGATTTCTGCCAGTTTTACTTATTTTTTATCAAACAAAACAAGCCCGGAAACTGAAATATCAATTTTTGACAGGTGTCCGCTATGACGTTGAAATACGCATAGTGTGAAACAAGAGAAAAGGAATCAATAAGAATGGGTGTGGTAAGTATAGATTGATGGCAAATTTGGTATCTTTTGGGATTTCTGGGATACACTAAGCTTAGTAAAAATAGGCATCAAATGGGACTTATGGGATTTGTGACCAGTGTATGTCCTGATCAAATAGCACACCCTCCAGCTCCTGTAGTCTGATAATAATCTATATTGCATGTTGGAAGCATAATGAGTGTTTCATTGATGGAATAGTGAACAGTGCAGATCCTGATCAAACTGTGCGGATGCACAAGCTGATCTGGATCTACACTGGTCGCAGAACCCATAAGCCCCATTTCTCCAGTCACAGCCACAAATAACACTTGTTCTCATTATATTTCTTATTGCATAAAATAATTTCAGAAAGCATATAAACATGTTATGTACTGTTCTACTGGATGGTTCTAAAACAAGTTAATTGCCTAACCTTTTTCGAAAAGGTATTACTACTTCTTGCATTTTCCTAAAATGTTGGGCAAGTAGCTTTTTGGTCTGGGCGAGTAGATTATAATTGTACTTGCCCGGCCGGGCAAGAACAAAAAGTGAATATTTTTAAGCCCTGGAACCATTTCCCGACCATATAATTGGCATTATTATACTTCGTATGTCAAACATGAATTTCCACACTGATATCAGGGGCGACAACCGTGTTTCCTTAAAATGTTAACTGACATTACTATTTCTTCTCTGTAATTATTTTTTCATGTGCAATAATCATACTTATTAATCTGTCGAAAGTATTATTTTTTCAGGTGATTCATTTAATTAGTATATATAATGAAAAAATACCATGCCTCATTTGCATATGAAAATAGCCTGATACCACCGCGTGTCACTATCAGTAAAACAAATATTACTAAATGATTATATCTGTATAGCGGGCATTAGTAAATTTTACAACTGGGCATGTACCTTTAAGGGCAGCATGAATGTGTGGCCTTTCATGGTGTACTCACCTATTAAAGTATTCTTTTATGGGAAATAAAAGTTATGACAGTATTGAGAAACTCTGGCAAACTTAAGTTAATAAGTGTTTAAGAACGCTTGTGAAGGTCCAAAAGGCCATTCATATCAATGGCAGCATAGATGTGTGGCATTTGTGCCGAAGTATGAAATACTGAAATACTGAAATACTAACTCTTCTAGGTATGTAGAAATAATGACAGAATTGAGAAACTTACGTGAGATTTGTCGGCAAGAATGCGTTGTTTCTGTCGAAGGATGTCCTCGAGCTGACAGAAAGACTTGTAGACGACAGCGTCGATGTACTGCAGGTCACTGGATGTGAGGCTGTGCTCCTGACCCAACAGCCACTTGAAGAACACCAGGCTAAACGGAATGTCCAGCTGTAATGGAGGAGGCATCGAGCGGTGCCATTATTTATTGGATGACCGACTGATTGGGGCAGACCGACCGAATGAATGATTGTGACCGACTCTGACCGACTCTGACCGACCCGACCCGACCCGATCCGACCCGACCCGACCCGACCAACTGAATGATTCAGTATTGTGCCAAGATGTCAGATGCAAGTGGATTGATATTGCGTCACGACCTATAATTGTTGTACACATTGTAAAGTTCATTTTCTCACACTACATCGGTGGCAGAATAGAGTCTGTGCAGATGATCACTTGGCACCAGCAGGTGTGACTATAGAAGTATTGCAGATTCATCAATGATTGTTCATACAGACCTATGAGAAAGTTCAAGGACTTTTCAAGGACCTTTTGTAGCTTTTCAAGGAGTTTTTCAGAATAAAGATATTAATTTTTTTTACAAACGTATCTACCGTCACGTAGAAAGTAGAAATCCGAACAATTCCAAATTGACCGTTGTTGTTACTATATCTCCCCGCTGATTTGTGCAGTCGCACCGCCTCACGAACTCCGGACACATATTATTTTTCGCCCCGGCCGAAATTGGTAACTTGTATTAATAATAAAATATTTTAGCGAAAATTCAGAACTTGTATGCAAATTTACAGTTTTTCCCAAGATTTAAGGACTTTTAAAAGACAAAAACCACCAGGACCAAATTTCAGGAGTTTTCAAGGACACAAGCCAAATTCCAGGAGTTTTCAAGGACCCAATCCAAATTCCAGGAGTTTTTAAGGACCCAAGCCAAATTCCAGTAGTTTTCAAGGTCTGTGCGAACCCTGTCCATGAAGGTAAAATATCCTTCCATCATTGAAATATTAACAGATTGATGTTGTGTCCTTCGACCACAAGATCGTCCGTAAGGATGGGTGCACTATCGAGATATGAATGCCATCAATAATTCACTGTTACACAACCGCCTACGCTAATCTTGCCAAGAGTATCAACGTTTCCGAACATCTATTGGCAATGTCAACTCACAATCAAGCAATTTGATTGTCTGAGCCTGAGCTGTAGCACAGCTCAGGCTCAGACAATCAAGCTGCTTGATTTCAAGCACATTATTCAAGTAATTTGAAATAAAGACAGAGAAATATTGGTAGGATACAGGTGGTAGTGTGACATGTGTTGTGTCATATCATACAGTAACAACGTAACACGAGGATGGCCGCGGCCCGCATGTCGAGCCCGCCGAGGCATTTGATGGTCTCAGAGTGTATTTATTTGATGTTTGATGCCCAATAAGCATACAAAGTTTCAAGCAAATCTGACTTACGGTTACAGAGATAGTAGGTATGTGAAAACTTTAATGCAAATTTTGACAGAAACTTTAATGCAAACTTCTAAGTCATTTGGCCTTGACCTTGGGCACAGGGGCCGCATGAGTGGAATACAGCATGAATATATGGATGATGACCAATAAGTATATGAAGTTTCAAGTCAATGTGACTTAGGACTGCAGAGATATAAGGTATTTAAAAACTTTACCACAGATTTCGGACGGACGGACGGATGGATGGACGCACGCACGGACAGCCGGACGTCATTGTGATCACTATGTCTCGCTTTCCGCAAGCGGAATCGACAAAAATCAAGTATGAAATGGAGATAATTCATGATTCAGACCCAATACTTACCATTCTGGAGTCCATGAGCGACTTTGCCATAAATTTGCCGAGGAATTTAGTTTTGGTTTTCATCTTGTTCACAACTGTAGCTTTCGTGTTTCGTGCCAGTGGTATCGGGAAAAGGCCACACTTAGAGAATGCATACTGGTTCCCCGTCTCTGTGCCTGCAATTGGTGACCAGCCGAGATAGAATGGGGCTTACCGAGTTCACAGCCAGTGCATTGATCAATTGAATGAGTTTTTATGCCCATTCAACAGCAAGATCATACTATATACAGTGAAACCTGGTTAATCCGACATGCTTTGGGACGAGACAGATGTGTCTGATTAACCAGTGTGACGGATTGGCTCAGTTCCGTGGTTTCAAATATACCAAAGTCCATAAGTTGTTGTTTCATATTTTGTCTTCCATCTCAATTGGATTGACAGCACATTGCAACCAATTCCAATGGAAATGATTTTCAAGTGTGTTGTCAAACCATGTGTTTTGTTGAGAAAATGAAGAAAAAAACAACTGCAGACAACAAAAGTTAATTCAGCTTTGTTAATAAACCCCCTGAATCAACTATCGTCAATGTTGTCAACAATTTTATAAACATAAAGCAACTGTGTAGATTGACCGGAATGTTCCATATGCTGCTGACTGATGTTCATACCGATCTGGGTATACACAGAACACAAGGTGGATTTCCCACACAAATATCATCTGGTCAAAATGAGGGACTATTAACAGCTGATTACTACCTTGTTTCAGTTTGTCAAGGTTCGTAAATTGCGTAATTCTAAATTTTGTTTGCGTACAATTGCCCATCGATAAATGCCGGGGAACAACTGTCAATCATTCACCTGGTACCCAGTTACACTTTGCGCCAAATTTCAATGGAAATTATAACAAGTGTCAATAGCTGGAGTAATTATTGACCTCCCAAATTGCCATCAGGCAGAGGAGACGATGAGTGTCGAATTACACAGGCATATTTAAGCACTACTGGGGTTGCTGAGCCATGAAAGTATGTCAGATTACATGTTTTGTGTTTCAGCATTGAAATTACTACACTTTCGTAAACGGAAACAAAAACACAAGAATCGCAATGTGTCGCGATGCCCGTCACCCAACAACTTGGTCCTGGGTGCGACTCCCAGCAAGATTTGGTGTGTACGAGTGTGGGAGCAACACGAGTGAAGGCGTGTCACACAAGAACACACGGAAACATTCAATTCTTTTTCCATATCCAAGCAAAATGAAACGGCCTTACAAATATAATCACCAACCTGTAGAGTCTTTCTCCACAATGACCTCCCCTCTCCAGAGGTCAAGATCAGACCGCTGTAATTCCCTGGATACAAGGGCGTAGAACTCCAATGTTGGACCAAGGCCTGTCCCAACCTGAAAGACAAACACACCAGGCCAGGACCTAAACTGTTAGTTTGAGGAATGACGGATGTTTCATTGACTGAATAGCGAACAGTGGAGAGCCTGATCAGACTGTGGATAAACAGGCTGTTTTGGGTCTACACTAAGTCCCCATTTCTCAAGCCACATCCACATATACAGGGAGCATTTGTGAACTAAGCACTGAAATTTCACTACACTTCCACCGAGAAACGGGAAAGAGTTTAAAGGTACATGTCCACTGAGTAGGCACAAAATATTCTTTATAGGAATTAAACAAGTGTATAATTGTACCACTATTCCACCAATTCTAAAAATTGCGAGTGCCCGCAATACAGATATAATCATTTAGTAATATTTATTTTAATGATAGCGACTGACGGTGGTATCAGGCTATTTTCATATGCAAATGAGTCATGCACTTTTTTAATTATTTATACTAATTAAATGCATCACCTGAAAAAAATATATTGTCCACAGATAATATAGTATGATCATTGCACATCAAAAAATAAATACAGAGCATTAATAGCAATGTTCGTTAACATTTTAAGGAAACACAGTTATCGCCCCTGATATTAGTGTGGAAATTTATGTCTGATATAAAATGTATAATAATGCCAAGTAATATGTGGGGTAATGGTGAATGAATGTTTATTTTGCCAGAAAATGTCTCAGATGATGTAGTCATATAGACACGACCGCGGTTTCCAGTCTCATCCAAAAGTGGCATGGAAATACTATGAAAGCTCTTGTTCATGCAAAGGGCGGAAAATAAACCCACAACCTCTCGTATTTAAGACCAAGGCTCTACCCCCAGACTATCAAGACAGTTTTACGGTTTATGATTCTTTCAGGCATGAAATTTAACATCACATACGATCTGATTACATATACCAGATAGCCGCGGCCCGCATGTCGAGCCTACCGAGTGTATTTATTTGAAGCTTGAATTAAGGGTTGTGGAGATATAAGGTGTGTAAAAGCTTTAACGCAAACTTTAATCATTTGACCTTGATCTTGGGCATATGGGCCACATGGGTGGCCTATAGAATGAAAATATGGAAGTAAATCGGTGTAAGTGTTGTGGAGATATATTAAAGGGATGTAAAAACATTAACACAAATTTCAAAGTCATTTGACCTTGACCTTGGGCATATGAACCACATGGGCAGGCTATGGAATGAAAATATGGATGATGAAAAGGAAGTACTGGATGTTGGAAGTAAATTGGAGTAACAATTGTGGAGATATAAGGTATGTAAAAACTTTAATGCAGATTTTATAATAACGCAAACTTCTAATTGGAGTAACAATTGTGGAGATATAAGGTATGTAAAAATGTTAACGCATATTTTATAATAACGCAAACTTCCAATTTATTTGGCCTTGACCTTGGGCCACAGGGGCCGCATGAGTGGGACACAGAATGAATATATGGATGATGCCCAATAAGCATACAAAGTTTCAAGTAAATATGACTTAAGGTTACAGAGATAGTAGGTATCTGAAAACTTTAAAAAACAAGAAACGAGGCAAAGGCACGAAGGCCAGGTTTTTTCCAAGCATAGACAACTTGGATAACATAATTATACCCACTTTGTGTAGACTAGATGGCCGTGGCCTGCATGTCATGCCTTGGGGCGAGGCAAGGACACTAAAAAAATAGAGATAGTAGATGGAAAAACTTGAACCAAAAAACTTTAACCAGACACACGGACGGACGGACGGACATATGCCAAAATACCGACTATATCACGCTTTTCGCAAGCGGGCGCGACAATGATGATAAACACCCATGTGAAGTATCAAGGTAATGGGTGAAGCAGTTGCAGAGACATACACAAAAAAACTTCAACAAAATAATTCAAAGTAATTTGACCTTGACATTGGGCACAGGGGCCGCACGGTTGTGGGGTAGAATGAAAATATGGATGATGATAAACACCCATGTGAAGTTTCAAGGTAATGGGTGAAGCAGTTGCAGAGATATAGTATAACGAAAAACTTTTAACCAAAAAACTTTAACCAGACGTACGTTAAAAAGTTAACGTTGAAAATGGCTAAGTCAATTACGTAGAAATAATTGTGAAGGTAAAAAAAATGGTCACATGTTGGATAGTTGTATGTGGTGGGCACCCCTTGGTTATGAAGCTGTGAAAGTTTGGTGGTCCTAGGTGGTACAGTATCAAAGAAATGGACTTAAACACGAAAACTTAACATTGTAAACGCGAAAAGTTAACATTGAAAATGGCTAAGTCGACTGCGCGGAAAAAATGGGTCAAGTTCAAAACAACAAACGAGGCAAAGCCACGAAGGCCAGGTTTTTTCCAAGCATAGACACTTGGATAACATAATTATACCCACTTTTTGTAGACTAGATGGCCGTGGCCTGTATGTCGCGCCTTGGGGCGAGGCATGGACACTAAAACAAGAATTCCGCCACGGAAACGGTGTCGCACCTGCCGAGGCATTTGACCGTGAACATTACAAGTAAATAAATGACCTTGACCTTGAGAATTTGGATGTGGGGGTGTGCGTAATAAAGCATCATCCATAGACAAACATTGATGTGAAATATTATCAAAGTCTGGCATGGGGTTAAAGAGATATTGTGAAAAAACAATAACTTTAACGCATTTCTGTTACAAAACTGGTGAACATTACAAGTCAATAAATGACCTTGAACTTCAGAATTTGGATGTTCATTACACATCATCCCTAGACAAACATTGATGTGAAATATTATCAAAGTGTGGCAAGGGGTTAAGGAGATATTGTGAAAAAACAATAACTTTAACGCAATTCTGTTACAAAACCGGTGAACATCAAAAGTAAATAAATGACCTTGACCTTGAGAATTTGGATGTGGGGGTGTGCGTAATGAAGCATCATCCCTAGACAAACATTGATGTGAAATATTATCAATGTCTGGCAAGGGGTTAAAGAGATATTGTGAAAAAACAATAACTTTAACGCATTTCTGTTACAAAACCGGTGAACATTACAAGTAAATAAATGACCTTGACCTTGAAAATTTGGATTTGTGGGGGAATGTGCGTAATGAAGCATCATCCCTAGACAAACATTGATGTGAAATATTATCAATGTCTGGCAAGGGGTTAAAGAGATGTTGTGAAAAAACAATAACTTTAACGCATTTCTGTTACAAAACCACGTGAACATTAAAAGTAAATAAATGAACCTTGACCTTGATTTGAATAGTGTGGGGGTGTGTGTAATGAAGCATCATCCCTAGACAAACATTGATGTGAAATATTATCAAAGTCTGACAAGGGGTTAAAGAGATATTGTGAAAAAAACAATAACTTTAACGCATTTCTGTTACAAAACCAGTGAACAATTATAAGGAAATAAATGACCTTGACCTTGAGAATTTGGATGTGGGGGTGTGCGTAATGAAGCATCATCCCTAGACAAACATTGATGTGAAATATTATCAATGTCTGGCAAGGGGTTTTAAAGAGATATTGTGAAAAAACAATAACTTTAACGCATTTGCCTTACAAAAAAACCGGACGACGCGGACGACGACGACGACGACGACGAGGACAACGACGAGGGAAAAAGCGCCGACTATAGTCGCGCCTCTGCTAAAGCAGGCGCGACAAAAATAGATATAGTAGATGGAAAAACTTTAACGGAAAAACTTTAACCGGACACACGGACATACGGACGTACGGACGGACGGACGTATGCCAAAATGCTGACGATATCGCGCTTTCCGCAAACGGGTGCGACAATGATGATAAACACCCATGTGAAGTATCAAGGTAATGGGTGAAGCAGTTGCAGAGATATAGTACACGAAAAAACATTAACAAAAAAATTCAAAGTAATTTGACCTTGACATTGGGCACAGGGGCCGCACGGTTGGGGGTTAGAATGAAAATATGGATGATGATAAACACCCATGTGAAGTTTCAAGGTAATGGACAAAGCAGTTGCAGAGTTATAGTATAACGAAAAAGTTTTAACCAAAAAATTTAACCAGACGTACGTTAAAAGGTTAACGTTGAAAATGGCTAAGTCAATTACGTAGAAATAATAGGTGAAGGTAAACAAATGGTCACATGTTGGATAGTTTGTATGTGGTAGGCACCCCTTGGTTATGAAGCTGTGAAAGTTTGGTGGTCCTAGGTGGTACAGTACCAAAGAAATGGACTTAAATACGAAAACTTAACATTGTAAACGCGAAAACTTAAAATTGAAAATGGCTAAGTCAACTGCGCGGAAAAAATGGGTCAAGTTAAAAAACAAGAATTCCGCCACGGAAGTGGTGTCGCGCCTACCGAGGCATTTGACCGTGAACATTACAAGTAAATAAATTACCTTCACCTTCAGAATTTGGATGTGGGGGTGTGTGTAATGAAGCATCATCCGTAGACAAACAGTGATGTGAAATATTATCAATGTCTGGAAAGGGGTTAAAGAGATATTGTGAAAAAACAATAACTTTAACGCATTTCTGTTACAAATCCGGTGAACATTACAAGTAAATAAATGACCTTGACCTTCAAAATTTGGATGTGGGGGTGTGCGTATTGAAGCATCATTCCTAGACAAACATTGATGTGAAATATTATCAATGTCTGGCAAGGGGTTAAAGAGATATTGTGAAAAAACAATAACTTTAACGCATTTCTGTTACAAAACCGGTGAACATTACAAGTAAATAAATGACCTTGACCTTCAGACTTTGGATGTGGGGGTGTGCGTAATGAAGCATCATCCCTAGACAAACATTGATATGAAATATTATCAATGTCTGGCAAGGGGTTAAAGAGATATTGTGAAAAAAATAATAACTTTAACGTATTTCTGTTACAAAACCAGTGAACATTACAAGTAAATAAATGACCTTGACCTTCATAATTTGGATGTGGGGGTGTGCGTAATGAAGCATCATCCCTAGACAAACATTGATGTGAAATATTATCAATGTCTGGCAAGGGGTTAAAGAGATATTGTGAAAAAACAATAACTTTAACGTATTTGCCTTACAAAAAAAACCGGACGACGGAGACGCGGACGACAGCGGACGACAAGCGGACGACGCGACACGCGGACGACGCGGACGACGCGACGGACGACGCGGACGACGCGGACGACGCGGACGACGCGGACGACGCGGACGACGCGGACGACGCGGACGACGCGGACGACGCGGACGACGACGGAAAATACGACGACGGAAAATACGACGACTATAGTCGCACCTCTGCTAAAGCAGGCGCGACAAAAAGTAACATGTTGGATAGTGATATGTGGTGGACACCCCTTGATTATGAAGCTGTGAAAGTTTGGTGGTCCTAGGTGGTACAATACCAAAGAAATGGACTTAAACACGAAAACTTAACATTGTAAACGCGAAAACTTAACATTGAAAATGGCTAAGTCGACTGCACGTAAAAAATTGGTCAAGTTAAAAACAAGAAACGAGGCAAAGCCACGAAGGCCAGGTTTTTTCCAAGCATAGACACTTGGATAACATAATTATACCCACTTTTTGTAGACTAGATGGCCGTGGCCTGCATGTCGCGCCTTGGGGCGAGGCATGGACACTAAAAAAATAGATATAGTAGATGCAAAAACTTTAACCAAAAAACTTTAACCGGACACACGGATGAACGAACGGACGTATGCCAAAATGCTGACGATATCGCGCTTTCCGCAAGCAGGTGTGACAATGATGATAAACACCCATGTGCAGAGATATAGTACACGAAAAAACTTTAACAAAAAAATTCAAAGTAATTTGAACTTGACATAGGGCACAGGATCACGCTTTCCGCAAGCAGGTGCAACAATGATGATAAACACCCATGTGAAGTATCAAGGTATTGGGTGAAGCAGTTGCAGAGATATAGTACACGAAAAAACTTTAACAAACAAATTCAAAGTAATTTGACCTTGACCTTGGGGCACAGGGGCCGCATGAGTGGAGCACCGAATGAATATATGTATGATGACCAATAAGCATACAAAGTGTCAAGCAAATCCAACTTACGGTTACAGAGAGAGTAGGTATCTGAACGGAGACCGGACGGACGGACGGACTGACGGAGACGGACGGACGCACGCACGTACACCCTGACATCATTGTGATCACTATGTCTCGCTTTCCGCAAGCGGGCTCGATTATTACTGGAAAAGTTGCAATTGATACCGGGCGTGTAAAATTTATTTGTGGGTGATCTGCACAAATTGGCTTATGTGTTTTGCGACTTGTGTCACTCCTGATCAAATAGTACCCTCCAGTGGCCTGATAACAATCTATATTGTCAGAACAATGACTGGTGTTTCATTGATGGAATGACGAACAGTGCAGATCATGATCAGACTGTGCGGATGCACAGGCTGATCTGGATCTACACTGGTCACAAAACCAGTGAGCCCCATTTCTAGAGTTACAGCCACATTTTCACTTGCCCACGGAGGACGTTGGTAAATAGAGAGCTGGTTACCCATGTACACACGTACCTCGTTCTCGTACTGTATCTCCAGGAGGGCTCGAGAGTTGCCGAGATCTTCCATCAGTTTCTCCGACTGTTTTAGCAGGTCCGATCTGTTGATGATTCGCTGTGAACGTGAACGGCAAATGTTGCATTGCATACAATAAGCTTCCACAGTGTTATAAAATTATAATGCACGTGTGCAACAAACATGTAAATGACGGGAAATAATTGAAATTACTAGTAATTATTACCGCATTAACGCTATATGGTCAGACACAATTTGCTTTGTGAAAAAGGGGTTTCCCAAAGCAAATTGTATCCAAATATTGATTAGACCACTACTGCAATACTAACCCTAAATATTGGCACACTCACTGTTGTGGGGAAACCATATGTTTTTATGTGTTGCCCCCCCCAAATATATGGTGTCCAAATATTTGGGGGTATTACGGTAATTACTGTCTGGAACAAGTGACAGTTTGCAGCAATTTTAGGAGTCAGCATCCAGTACAGACTGGGTGATGGGAAGAACTTGACAACTTTACAACACGGTTTGGCTAGCTTTTACCTGATTGATTATTGGTGTTAAACGGCCTATCAACAGCTAAGATCATTTAAGGCCGGACCAACGGGTTGGACTATCCCGTATTTAACCTGTCCATCATGAGGGACATTCCCAATATCAGAACTGAATATCAGTGTTTTCTCCAGAGCGCATTTACGCATTTTTGGTACAGTAAAAATGTCGGTGACGCAACAAAATTTCTATATTGCGTTTTCCATGACGCAAGTGCTTTTCTGATGTTGAAAAAGTCCAGGGCTTGAAAATACGCTTGCCCATGGCTAGAAGATTTTCATATATTGCACAAAAAGATTTTAGTAAGGGCTGGTTATTTTTTAAATCTGACAAGCCTGTGTGGCGAGTAAAAAAATCCAGCTGATATGCCTTTACCTTTAGAACATGAAATCGCAAAAAATTGTCAGTGAAATCAGAATTTTTCAATGTAAAATTAGTTTCTGTGAGTACTTACCTGTTATATGTTGCTATATAGCTTCTATTGGGGCTACCCATTCCGAATACAATTTATTGACCCGCACCTAGTCCGCACTTACACCTGTCCCATCCCATATCGACCGCGCATGCGCGCACGGGAGACTTCCTCTTTGCGATAGAACAAATCTCTCACCTTGCGGGGTTGGAGGCGGGTGTTAAATACATATAACAGGTAAGTACTCACAAAAACTAATTTTACATTGAAAAATTCTGATTTCTGTATCATACTTCACCGTTATATGTTGCTAGAATTTGTCTCCAAGGCGGGAAGGTAAGGTGATACAGAAACCAGAAAAATAAATTAATTCGCTCTGTGAATACTTAACCTAGGATCAATAAATTGACTCACCAAACAACTTGTAGACTAGACCCGGGCACCGTCTGAGCAGCGCCCCCCCTTTTCCTGCTCCCAGAAAATAACTGAGCCGCCAGCTAAGTCTTCTGGTCTGCTTGAGTACTGTCCCCAGTCGCAGTTTCACACGCACTGAATGTGACTAACTCATATCATGTTAGCGTCATGTCATACACACTGTTGTGCCTCACATCTAAGACTCAGAGCATCTACACTGACCCTTGGCCATGTCCACAAGTCTCTTAAAGTTCTAACCCACATTACTCACAAATAGTAATGCTAACATAAAATACCCTATGCATATTGACAACCACATACAGTCGAACTTCGATGGGTCAAATCCTGGTAAACTCGTCAGCCATGCTTGCCTCGAACTAGCCTTTATGTCCCGGCAGAATTCCTATATAAATACGTTAAAACTACCCGGTATAGGTCGAACTTGTGAAAGTCGAACAACCCTCAATGCCTCGAATCGCTGTCACGCCCGGTCGTGTATAAATCCACTATAAACACCACAAAAACTCGACCATGTCAGACGATTGTCTCCAGACTAGTTGATTGACTTTCACACCTATTGTTAACCAGTTGTCAAACAAATCTCAAGTGGTCATTTGAGCGTATACAATAACGGCAGTCGTGACCAGCATACGTGGTAATTATGCATTGACCAATGTCGGCGAAGTTGTTAGTTAATTAAAGTGGTAATTTATGGGACATGTGGAATTAAATATCGCTCAGTTTTAATTAATGACCCAAGCATCTGGCCTTTTAAGTTGTAAATCAACATGAACTGTTTTTACTATGATCAGTAATGAGTGTGATGTGTCATCCGATTTATTCGCCATATAAGCAAAACATATTTTACAGATCTTTTTCAATACCGGACGTGTAAACTTGTACTGGGTTCCATGTGATAGTAAATTATGATATGCAGTGAATGTGGTTCCGGGTCCGAAGTAGTGATGGGGCGACTGGGCATGCATCTATTGATTTATCAGTGTATGACGAGCGATGTAATTTTATACCTACAAGCATGCGCATCATTTTATGGCAAATACATATTCACTCACAAAGATTTATATTTGATTAGATAAATATTTGTCATGAAATTACGCAAATGCCAATAGGTACAAAATCACATGATCGTATCGGACGGGGCAATCAAGTCCACCAATTGTATTTCGTAATCATTTTCTGTTGTTCTCATGTTCTATTGCTGTATAATGGCTATGTAAATAAAAACACACATGAGTTTGCCGCTTTCTTTATTTTATTAAAGCCTGTTTCTGTTAATAAACGACTGTGACAATCAACCGTAAATGCAAATGTAAGCGCATTTATATGAAACAACGTGTCGTGATGACGACTTGTTTCACTTAGTACACTGACCAACTCGTAGATCTGAAATGGTTACAGTAGAAAATCCCGATGGGTCGAACAACGGATGGGTCAAACTAAAACTTAACCCCGCAGGCTGTTCGACCTATTGAAGTTTGACTGTACTATCAATAATTACAAAACATGGTATTCATGACCCTGGATGAATGATTGTGTTTTCGAGTGTCATGATACCTAGTACCATTAGCACCCCGGAGCACAGGGAACTCGCTGTTACCCTCTCCGGACCTCACAATCATTGTTAACCCCACACAACTGCACACATTATAATAAAATATGGCATAACCAGTCATGTGTAATCAAGAAAACAATCTACGAAAACTTCCCAGGCACAAAACTTGAACTAGCTGATAACTAGAACGTTTTGTACTGCCAATGTGAATATACCAACAATTTGTTATCCTGGACTAGATCCACTGGCCCAGAATAACAACAGGCTAAAAAATATTGAGCCTTTTACACATGCTTTGCACCCGCGACAACCATGCTAGCCACGACTAGGGGATCCAATGTGTAAATATCTGCGCTCTGCGCCGTCAGTGTACATATGTAAAACTGATAAAAGTGGAATGAGACTTCCCGGATGCCGCTTCCATTATCTTATCCCCAGGATCACTCCATAGAGGAACTCAGAGGTGGTAAATACTGCTCCGACCTCATGGGCATCGATTATAACCTTATGAGCCCTTAACCGAATTGGATCGATATGCTCGGCGTGTTGCGAGAGATATCCCTGTAAACTGACGATTTGGATAGAACCTGATTACCCACGCATGGAATAAAAAATCCAGTGCCTACCTCTCATTGGTTAGTCATTGAGATGTAGTGCCTAATTCACCTCGCTCTGGCCTTGCACAAAACAAGTCCGTGCCTTATGGAACTAAGCCTTGGATACTCACATCTCTGAGCCTCCTTTTCCAAGGCCGAATATTCTAGGAGCCAAGTTTATGTAAGCATAACCTAATACTTGAGCCCCTGATGTGCCAGAATAGTATTGGCTTTAAGAAATCCAACTTAGTTTTGGGGTCAAACCCTGTGCCAAATCAATTCCTCTAACAGAGCTCTTACAGTGTGGGGCTGAGGCAGTCTAGGCCTACCCTTGAAAGCAGTAACCTAGTCTGCTTCACACAGAGATTTAGCCCTCGGCACCTGCGCAGGTTAAACAGGACCACTATCCTGAGACAGATACTGGTATACCGAAGCTACTGCCTCCGGATAAGAAGGGGCACTGTTCTCCACAGCTACACTAGCTGCTGAGACCAGTCCTGAGTCCTCTATCACTAGATGACTACCAGTGTGCATCCTGTCTTCCTCACCTGATGCCATCAGAGGATTTTAACATTCACCCGTACCGGTGAAGTGCCCTTTTCCTCTGACAAGCCTGGTGCATTTTGTCTTATGAAATTCACCATCATCTAGCCGAATGTCTTAACCGATTGCGCCACGAAGCCCACATTATCATCTGATCGTGACCTTGATCTATGTGCCAGGGCATAGCGTGTTTTCCGTCTCGGTTAAATTTGGTAGGTTCGTGCTTGGCGAGAGATAAACTCATATTCTGGATCAGTGCGAATGAATTTAATCTATTGACATTGTTGTTGTTATTAACAGGAAGCATGTGCTTTTACCAAGTTAAGATACGACAATTGTACATTATAGAATACGTAAAGTATATAATGTCACAGATAACCGACTCGATTTGGACATGCCTGGGATCACGAACGGTCGGGTATGCCTACCTGGGACCCGAGCCTTAGCAAGGAACCCAGTAACCATAGTAACGGAATCATTATCCAAGCCAGATTCTGGTCGCCCATGTACAGGCCGCGTAATTCCCGCCGCCTTTTCGCCGAAGCGAAAACGAGGAGTAACCCATTCTTGACTGATCAATCAAAAGAGGGAAGCTGTCACATGGGCTCATACTGATCTTTCGTTAAATCCCATATAACCACTGTTAGATTCCCTTAGGTTAACTATTCTAGCTACTGGTCTTTCTCTAGTGAAGATTGAAATCATCGCCTATAACTGGGGTCTGAACCTATGATACATATCGGCCCTGAAGTGAACTTGAACAGTTGGCCAATGCCTACATGTATCCCTTCATAATCGACGCTGACGATTTCTTTTCATCGAACAATTACTAAGGAAATCGCCCATTTCGCCTACAGCTGGACTGACCGGATTAATTTGCCTTAACATACAGCAATTAACACAGACCTCCCATTCGCGTCTTAGCATGCAGTAGCAAAATGACTTTGCCTATGCAATGATTGCTGTAGCTAGCCGCGAAAATTTGTCCTTTCTGATTCCCTTCCTGATAGCCTCCAGACGTGAAGAATCAGAACGAGCGTATTCGCATGAAGTGTTCCCCCTGCATGCTGTGACAGAAGTTTGGGAAACACCTGGAATGCCCACCGGATGGTACACTAGACGTTCCAGTATGCTGGAGAACCAACTTGTCATTGGCCAGCATGGTGCCACTAGTGTGACCCGAATTTACTGATTGTGGAAATGCTTACCCGTATACTCATTTCCATGAGACGGACATGCGCCCACCGCCTATGCCCCCGAGTCCAGAACTGGAGACACATACATTGGGCTCTGATTGTCCCTCATGGTCGCAAACAGACCCAACCAGGGGTGGCTCTACCTGTTGATAACCGCGTTGGTCACTGTCCTTAACAGTGACCCCTCGGTAAGGACTTTCGAACCCCCCTCGACAGGTAGTCCACAGTACATTGGTAGACGACCTACACCGCATATCTGCCTCTGAATTCAATACCCCTAGCAGCTAAAATAGCCCCTGGCTGGTAGTTGAAGTGGATACACAGCTTTGAAGATCACTCGCAACATCATGTCTACTCTGTACATATCGGCACTGTCCAAGTGTACCCTGACTATCCCCAGTCTGGTAAGGAAACTCATCCCTACGTATCAGATGTCCTGTTTCGGTACTAGTTCCGACATCTCTATGTTCGGCATGAGACCCAACCCCGTGATAAGATCCCAGACCACACGCAGCTTGAGTAGCAGTGTGTCTCTGGACTGATCGTGCAGAGGAGCCAGTCATCCAAGTATTGAAGTATGCAATAAAACACGGTCTGGACTCTGCCGAGATTACCTCTATTAGTTTTGTGACCGCCGTGGTCTGAAGGGTAGGACACAAAACTGCCATACCATGCCTTGCGACTGAAAACTTAGAAAGTTTCTGGACGCATGGCATATCGGTATATGAAGATAACCTTCCTGTGGTTCGATGGAGACTGCCCAATCGTTGACTAATAGTCCGACGTATCGATCGAGCCGTCTCTATCTAGAAATGATCTGTCTGTTGGTACAACAAACAGCACGCTGTAGAAGCTCGGAGATTGTCAATCTCTGATGCGTGTAGCGCCCCTCTGGGAGTCCCACCCTATTGGGGCTGTATAGGTGTTATGGGTTGCTTAAAGCTACCCGTTACCTCACTCGCTGGGTTAGGAGAAAGGGATATTGAAGCTTGCTTATGTCCCCTTTCCAGCCCGAGTTGCTTGGCTAAAGAGACCACTGATAGTCTCGCTAACTGCTGACTCTGTCTTACTGCAGTCAGCAGCAGTCACCTGAGAACATCTGTTTCCAAACAGATTCGTGGCCTGAAGGGATGCTTCCCGAAGGAGGTCCCTTCCCTGTATCGTAAGAATGGATGCCGTAGCTAACGTGGCGTCGCTCCTCAACAGAACCATGTCTGCCGACATAGTCAAGAGACTGACTACTGAAACAGCGACTCCAATGCTCTGTCTGCTATGCCTATGACAACGTCTATGATCGTACCTTAGACACGACCTAGAATGTCGTTTGTGTTTCATGGATATACAATCCCTCGTCCTAGTAGACGAGCTACTGGAAGATGACCTATACCTAGCTCTCTTGCTACTAGACCCGTATCTACCCGTCCTGATCGACGAGTCTGTGCGGCCTCCTGTCTGACATCATCAGACTCACATCAGGACTAATCCAGTGTGTCGGTAGGCCAATTTCCTATACCGTTACCCTGTTGTATATCCATAACCCTGAACAGATATTCCGCTGAAAACTGCGTGGTCAAGACCAGCGTCGCCGTTATCAGTGGCCATATTTGACACTTCTGTTGCCCGGAGGAATACGCTTGCATTCCACCGAGGCGCGCCCAATTGGATTTGCGTGTACTATACCCACATCGCCTATCCCCTTGAATCTACCTGTCCCGTGTCCGGTGTTCTTGCTCAATGGTTAGCTAATAACCCAGAGCAGAACTAGTGTCCGGCGTTCTTGCTCAGTGGTTAGCGTATAACCCAGAGCAGAACCGATGTCCGGTGTTCGTGCTCGGCGGTTAGCGTATAACCAGAGCAGAACTGGTGTGTCCGGATGTGTTCTTGCTCAGTGCTGGGATAGCGTATAACCCAGAGCAGAACTGGTGTCCGGTGTCCGGTGTCCGGTGTCTGGTGTCCTTACTCAGTGGGTAGCGGACCACCCAGAGCAGAACTAGCGACGTTGGATGTCTCAGTCATAACAGATACCCTGCCACTATTCGGATTCGGACTTGGCTAGACTCAGAAACAGTCTTTAGTTTCTGAATCTTGCCGAACACCGACTGGTGTCCGGTGTCCGGTGTCCGGTGTCCGGTGTCCGGTGTCCTTACTCAGTGGGTAGCGGACCACCCAGAGCAGAACTAGCGACGTTGGATGCCTCAGTCATAAGAGACACCCTGCCACTATTCGGACTCGTACTTGGCGTAGACTCAGAAACAGTCTTTAGTTTCTGAATCTTGCCGAACACAGACTGGCGTCCGGTGTCCTTACTCAGTGGGTAGCGGACCACCCAGAGCAGAACTAGCGACGTTGGATGCCTCAGTCATAAGAGACACCCTGCCACTATTCGGACTCGGACTTGGCTCAGACTCAGAAACCACTGTAGTTTCTGAATGTTTCTGAATCTCACTTATTGATACTTACCCTGATACTTACCCTGATAGTACCTAATGGTCAGGCCCCTCCATAGAGGCCCCCAAGGCCTGAGACAAGCCCGGTTTCTCATTAGAGCAACCGTTATGTCTCTAGCAACAACGGAAACAAATTATCTCATGCGAATCACAAGTTCCCGTTTTGTGACCACCACCAAATTTCCTGACCCGAACTGGGTTTAGGTTTCCCTTAGCCCATAAGTGAACGTGGTACAGAAAACCTATTCAAATATCGAACGAGACAAAGTCGAAAAAAAATAATAATAAAAAAAAAATTTCTTTGTCGAAAATAGGAACGTCCGACAATAGGAAAATCGCGAAGTTAGCGCCCTGTGGCCACACTAAGAAAAACAAGAGGGCCATGATGGCCCTAATTCGCTCACCTGACTCCATGAACACTAGAGGAGAATGTGACAGTGAGTTCATGTGTTTTAAAAAAATGTGCTATTTTTAGATGGCGGTCATCTTGGATTAAGCGATGACTCTCATTTTACCAAATCTGAAAATGCTTCACCTAAGGATCTTAACTTCCTATGAAGGTTCCTGAGAAAAAGAAGTTCAAAATCTTGAATAAATGGACCTTTTGGTGGCCATCATGGATGACATAATCATCCGATTCCGACAAATATTGCACCAGAGCAATCGCCTCATCGATATCTTCAATCTGATATATGACATGAGCATATTCGGTCAAAAATAAAATTTGACCCCAATTTGACCCCACGGGCCACGCCCATTTTTGATCATTCCTACCAAGTTTCGTCGAAATCAGGCTAGCAGTTTACGAGAAGATTTTTTAAGAATTTATGCTATTTTAGACGGCGGCCATCTTGGATTAGCGATGACCTCCATTTTAACAAATCTGAAAAGGCTTCACCCATGGACCATAACTTTTAAGTTTGGCTACCATGGGCTAAGTGGTTCATGTGAAGAAGAATTTTGAAATCTCTAATAAAAGAACCTTTTGACCTTTCGGCGGCCATCTTGGATGACATAACCATCAAGGCATCAATGAGGCGATCACTCTGGTGCATTTTTTGTTGAAATCCGGCTGGCGGTTCTTGAGAAGAAGATTTTTGAAGAATTTGTGCTATTTTTAGACGGCGGCAATCTTGGATTACATAATGACGTCATTTTAACAATTTTGTAGTCCCCCTACCTAAGGACCATGACCATGAAGTTTGGTGACTATAGGCCCAATGGTTACCGAGGAGAAGACATTTGAAAATGTTCACGGACGACGGACGGACGGACGGACACATTGCGGTAACAATAGCTCACATGAGCTTCGCTCAGGTGAGCTAAAAAAATGTACCAGAGTGATCGCCTCATTGATACCTTCGATTTGATATATAACATGACCATATTCGGTCAAAAATAAAATTTGACCCCAATTTGACACCACGGGCCACGCCCATTTTTGACCCCAGGGTCACCATTTTAACAACTTTGAAAGAGCAATGTACATCAATCATTCCTACCAAGTTTCGTCGAAATCCGGCCAGCAGTTCATGAGAAGAAGATTTTTTAAGAATCTATGCTATTTTTAGACGGCGGCCATCTTGGATTAGCGATGACCTCCATTTTAACAAATCTGAAAAGGCTTCACCCATGGACCATAACTTTTAAGTTTGGCTACCATGGGCCAAGCGGTTCATGTGAAGAAGAATTTTGAAATCTCTAATAAAAGAACGACCTTTTGACCTTTTGGCGGCCATCTTGGATGACATAACAATCCGATTTCGACAAAAAATGCACCAGAGTGATCGCCTCATTGATACCTTCAATTTGATATATGAACATGACCATATTCAGTTTCAAAAATAAAATTTTGCCCCATTTTGGACCTCCCACGGGGCCACGCCCATCGCGGCCCGGGGGTCACCATTTTAACAACTTTGAAAGAGCAATGCTACATCGATCATTCCTACCAAGTTTCGTCGAAATCCGGCTAGGCGGTTTTCATGAGAAGAAAGATTTTTTAAGAATTTATGCTATTTTTAGACGGCGGCCATCTTGGATTAGCGATGACCTCCATCTAACTTAACAAATCTGAAAAGGCATTCACCCATGGACCATAACTTTTAAGTTTGGCTACCATGGGCCAAGCGGTTCATGTAAAGAAGAATTTTGAAATCTTTAATAAAAGAACGACATTTTGACATTTCGGCGGCCATCTTGGATGACATAACAATCCGATTTCGACAAAAAATGAAACCAGAGTGATCGCCTCATTGATACCTTCAATTTGAATATATGACATGACCATATTCAGTCAAAAATAAAATTTGACCCCACGGGCCACGCCCATTTTTGACCCCGGGGTCCACCACAACCATTTTAACAACTTTGAAAGAGCAATGTACATCGATCATTCCTACCAAGTTTCGTCGAAATCCGGCTAGCGGTTCATGAGAAGAAGATTTTTTTAAGAATTTATGCTATTTTTAGACGGCGGCCATCTTGGATTAGCGATGACCTCCATCTTAACAAATCTGAAAAGGCTTCACCCATGGACCATAACTTTTAAGTTTAGTTTTGGCTACCATCCAGGGCCAAGCGGTTCATGTAAAGAACGAATTTTGAAAATCCTTTAATAAAAGAAAAAACGAACATTTTGAACATATTCGGTTTCGGTCGGGCCATCTTGGATGACATAACAATCCGATTTTCGACAAACAAAAAAATGAACCAGAGTAGATCGTCCTCATTGATACCGTTCAATTTTGATATATGACATGACCATATTCAGTCAAAAATAAAATTTGACCCCAATTTGACCCCACAGGCCACGCCCATTTTTGACCCCCCCGGGGTCACCATTTTAACAACTTTGAAAGAGCAATGTACATCGATCATTCCTACCAAGTTTTGTCGAAATCCGGTTGGCGGTTCTTGAGAAGAACATTTTTTAAGAATTTGTGCTATTTTTAGACGGCAGCCATCTTGGATTACGTAATGACGTCATTTTAACAATTTTGTAATCCCCCTACTTAAGGACCATGACCATGAAGTTTGGTGACTATAGACCCAATGGTTACCGAGGAGAAGACGTTTGAAAATGTTCACGGACGACGACGGACGACGACGGACGACGACGGACGACACGACGGACGACGACGGACGACGACGGACGACGGACACATTGCGGTAACAAAAACTCGAAATACTTTCAGAATGAAATATTTTCGACTAGCAATCTATAGAAATGAATAGCCCCCACTCTATTACAGAAGATATTGCCTACTTATGGACAATAACAATGAATAGTGTATAAAACAGCCAAACGAAAATGAGCACCAAAAAGGATACTTTCACGCCAGCCGTCCGAAGCAAAGAGGAAGTCTCCCGTGCGCGCATGCGCGGTCGATATGGGATGGGACAGGTGTAAGTGCGGACTAGGTGCGGGTCAATAAATTGTATTCGGAATGGGTAGCCCCAATAGAAGCTATATAGCAACATATAACAGGGAAGTATGATACAGAAATGGTTGTAAGCTGCTTTGCTATTGGTGAGTAGCAATCCTAGTCAAATATCATTGGTCTGCATGCCAATAGCCAATTAAATATCGCGTTTTATAAACTACACACACCCGAATCGTGAATCGATAGCTTTCGTTTGTTTCCGTAATGACCGCCCTCAATATAATGACGTGTAGCAGTTTTCCCACCCAGACTTTTTCATTAGACACTTCAGACATTTATAATTAATTTATTCACAAAGGTTACTACACTTTCCTAAAAAGGAAATTGATTAATTTTTATTCTAGGAATAGAACACACACTTGAGAACGAAAATCGAAAGTACGTCTAAACAATGGCTTCCAACTTTCTTGAAAGCGATGATGTAATTGTTGCGAGCGATGATGTAATTGTTGCGAGCGATTTCAAAGGTTTTAATCCTTCAGAAGTGGGTTCAGATATTCACGTTACTGAAATATCATCCGCAAGTGACAATGAGATCTTCGACTACGAAAACATCGGCGATTATGATACGACACGAGTCACAACATTTTTCCAACATTTTTCCAACAGTGCGGTGCATATTTCTTTTTTGAAAATCCAACTTCAAAGTTAGTGTTTTGCATATTTAGCGTCAAAGTCGATCTAAACTGGCAAGAAACACTGAATATATTTAATTGAGAATGTGTTTCAACAAAACATCGACATTGATTTACAATCAAAAGTGAGTTTTACACTGAAAGAAAAATGGTCTTATCGATAGACACCGGAGAAAGTCGCCCCCACGCCGTTTCGTAACTAGTAATGAATTTGTGAGAAATTATATATTTCACTGTTTTTACGTCATTTTAAATATAATAATTGGTAATATAAATTAATTATAATAGGTGATAGTGTCTGCTTTCAACATTTAAATGAAAATTATATACATATATGTAGTGTATTAATTCCATTTGCTGGAATCAAATGTACAGCTTGTACACCGTCATTCAAATGACACAGAACTTTATAATGTGAATAACAAGAGTTGTTAGAAGACAACAAAGCTCGCCTGTTGGCAGCCTTCACTCAAACTTGGCACAGTTGTATAAAAAACATGAATATTATATAACTTGACCTTGGGTTAAGGGGTGTGCGGTGGACCTTGATATTGGGGTCAGTGGTGGAAGGTGGGTCGTGGATTTGCTATAGCATGATATAGCATATTAAGATAACTGCATGTATCATCATATGAAATATCAATTCGCTCCCTGAAAACAGAAGTTATACAAAATATAACCCAACGTTAAGTTTATGAACGCACTAAGTTGGTGATTTTCTACAGCATGATAGCTATTCACATGAGGAATGCATGTATGAATGTGCTAAGTTTGTGACCTTGACCTTGGGGAAAGGGGTGGGGTGGGTGGGTCATGGATTTGCTGTAGCACAATAGAGGATCATCAGATGAATGCATGTATGAAATATCAAGGCGTTCCCTGGGGGGTCCTGGATTTGCTATGGCACGATAGAGCATCATCAGATGAATGCATGTATGAAATATGAAGGCGTTCCCTATAAAGAAACAGAAGTTGCACAACATTTAACCAAACGTTAAGTTTATGAACATGCAAAGTTTGTGACCTTGACCTTGTGGTAAAGGTTGTGTGGTGGGTCGTGGATTTGCTACAGCATGATAGAGGGTCATCTGAGGAATGCATGTATGAAATATCAAGGCGTTCCATGAAAGGAAACAGAAGTTATAAGACATTTACCCCAACGTTAAGTTTATGAATGTGCTAAGTTTGTGAGCTTGACCTTGGGGTAAGGGGTGGGCGGTGGGTCATGGATTTGCTACAGCATGATAGAGGGTTATCTGGGGAATGCATGTATGAAATAAGGTGTTCCATGAAAGGAAACAGAAGTTATAAGACATTTACCCCAACGTTAAGTTTGTGGACGCCAACGCCGACGTGGACACCGACACGACGCTGCCGGGGGTATGCCATAAGCTCTTCTGCACTTTGTGCAGGCGAGCTAAAAAATAAATCAATATTGTTTGTTTTTTTTCAATTTATTCCTTACGACCCTTAAATTTCAGGTTTGACCCCCATAATTTTGTACAAGTGGTCAACTATGATCCCAAACATTTTAACTTGAATATTTGCAGAAAAATATACATTTAGCCCTGAAATTAGAATATCCTGACCTGGTGTGCATTCCACACCAATCTCTCCAACCACAAAAGTAATATCATCAGCACTAATATTATTACTTTTTATAACAGAATTTAGCTCTCAAGCATCAGAAGGCAGAAATGTACATGAGGGCCAACCATGCAAGTCGGCATTCCGGCAAGGATGAACCCCGATCGTTAAATTACTCTTCGCATGCTCCCGACCATCCACCCACAGCTTTGGCCTGAACTATAGGAGTTCCAGCTCAGGTCGGATACAAGCTGCAGCCGAACAATTCACTAGTTATAGTAACAGTAATAGATATTTTGTTTTTTTATTACAATACTTGTCTTTTACATTTCTATAAAGTAAATGACCGTCATCTAACTGTCAAGGGAAGAAATCTTGATGTTTAAACAGCGATACGAAGCCAGCTGAACTCCGGTGGTTGTAAGTGGCAGAGACTCACCCGTCGTTTGTCGAGTCGAGGCGCCACCCGCTCACTCGAGTCGTTGGCGCTCGTGTCCACCGAGTTGTCTTGGAGACGCATGAGGGCGCGGTCACGGTCAAAGGTCGTCGCGTAGAACAGCAGCTGCCGCGTGTCAAACGGGAACAGGAACGGCCTGCAATACGGCGGTGCATTGCGCTTTATTGTGTGCTCAACAGCAAACTCCGACTACAGACAGGAAACATCGCTCAAACAGTAAGGTTTCAATGATATTGCAGACCTTATAGTACACGGGCCGTTTCACTAAACTTCGTACGACTAAAATGTGTGTAAGTGCAAAATTATATAGTCTGTAAATTTCACATTAACAATTTTTTCTTGTAAACAATGATTCGATTTACATTAATTGAACACAGGCTGCCTATGTTCAATAAATGTAAATCCATCAATTGAAATTTCCAGACGATTCTATATTTGCACTTACAAACATTTTAGTAGTACAAAGTTTATTGAAACAGCCCCCAGGATCATCAACATTGCAGCCATTTCCACCAGTAGTGTACCCAAGTATAATTATGAAATAGACAACTCGGTCCTGGACAGCGGCAGTCTCACGGTTCCCAAATGTGGAGAAATTATGTCAGCAACGTCACATCGATGCGCTTCCTTTGACCAATCTAATCATTTTCTTGGACAAATCCTTTGAATCGTAAGCCAACCGCCTTCACTACGGTCTACTTCCGGATATTGATTTGCAGAAGTCGTGGCCATATATTCAGCTTAACCATTTCATTAGGGTGATTCCAAAATTAAACGTGTGTTGGCGGCACCCAAATTATTTATTGATGGTGGTGGGGTCTGCATGAAATTAAAATGTATGGGTGGTTGTGTCCACAGGAAATTCTAATTGATGCATGGTGGGGGCCAGTGAATAACAGTAATTATTTAATTATGGGCTCCAGTGAAAACCGGGAATTATTTAATTATGAGATCGAGTGAAACACGGCAATTATTTAATTGTGGGTTCGCAGTGTAAAACTGCAAAACATTAATGGTGGTATCGGTAATTACCATACGTCACGTCCCACGCGTTTTTGTCCACTCGAGCGAAAAAATAAGCGAGGGAAATTGTGGGTTCGCAGTGCAAAAAATTAATGGTGGTATCGGTAATTACTAGTGGTGCAACGATATACCGGTATACCGGTATATTGCGATATGTCATCCTGACGATACGTATCGCGGTACGGGTTTCGCGTATCGCGGATCGCCATCTTGTTAAAATAATAGTGTAAAATTATTCAAAATCATTAAAAATCATTCAAAACATAATTTTTAATACGACAGATGTAAATATTTAGAATAAACACGCCTCCATTTTAACAAATCTGAAAATGCTTCACCCATGGACCACAACTGTGAAGTTTGGCCACCATGGGCCAAGCGGTTCGTGTGAAGAAGAGAATTTTAAAATCTCAAATAAAAGAACGACCTTTTGACCTTTCGGCGGCCATCTTGGATGACATGACCATCCAATTTCGACAAAAAATGTACCAAAGAGATCGCCTCTTTCATACCTTCAATTTGATATAGACATGACAATATTCGTCAAAAATAAAATTTGACCCCAATTTGACCCCACGGGCCATGGCCATTTTTGACCCCGGGGTCACCATTTTCACAACTTTGAAAGAGCATTGTACATTGATCATTCCTACCAAGTTTCGTCGAAATCCGGCTGGCGGTTCATGAGAAGATTTTTTAAGAATTTATGCTATTTTTAGACGGCGGCCATCTTGGATTAGCGATGACCTCCATTTTAAAAAATCTGAAAAGGCTTCACCCATGGACCATAACTTTAAAGTTTGGCTACCGTTTCGGTTCATGTGAAGAAGAATTTTGAAATCTTTAATAAAAGAACGACCGTTTGACATTTTGGCGGCCATCTTGGATGACATAACCATCCGATTTCGACAAAAAATGCACCAGTGTGATCGCCTCGCTGATACCTTCGATTTGTATATGACATGATCATTTTAACAACTTTAACAAGATTTTGAAGAATTTGTGCTATTTTTAGACGGCGGCCATCTTGGATTACGTAATGACGTCATTTTAACAATTTTGTAATCCCCCTACCTAAGGACCATGACCATGAAGTTTGGTGACTATAGGCCCAATGGTTGCCGAGGAGAAGACGTTTGAAAATGTTCACGGACGACGACGGACGACGGACACATTGCGGTAACAATAGCTCACATGAGCTTCGCTCAGGTGAGCTAATAATATTGTTCTTTGCATTGTTTATATAGCCGTAAATCTTGGACAGGTTTCGTGAAACAGACAGTAATTGAATACACAATGGCGGCGACTTACGCGGCGGCGGCTATCTCGGCGAGCCAGGCGGGCAGGTTCCCCGTCATTATCACAAGCGGGTCCTGCAGCTGCCGGTTGGCTTTCGCTGTCAGTTTGGAGCTCACAAACTCCGTATGAGCTAACACAGGCTTCGAGAAAAATGGCACCTGCAATACGTTGGTCCCATTAGCAATATTTACGACTAGCAAATCTGGTAAAACTGGAGATTGTGTATGGATGCTGAAACAAGAATAAAGAAAAGAAACTTTGTAAACAATGGCTAAGTGCTGCAATGGCCTTGTGAAAGTAACAACGGTCACAGTCATGTTAATGGAGACATGGTTGTGTAGCATGTGTATCAAGTGCAAGTGTATTAACCTTTCATCTCCAAGTTACGTGGAATGGACTGTGATATGCTAATTTTCCTTCCAATAGTCACAAAATGATTCTCAAATTAGTGCTTTTGTTCTAAAAAATATGAAAATTACTTGCAAAAAGTGTAGATCCCGATGAGATGGCTCGTTACGAGCCAGCTCATCTAGATCTGCATTGTTTACAAACCGCCGCTTTTGGGTTCAAGGGGTTAAACTAGTTCTTCGAATTTATATTCCAGTTATGGAATGATGAGGAAACTCTTACAAACAATTTAACAAATACAAATGCCTATCTGTTCCACTATTTACCCACCGACTGCGGCGCAGGCAGAGCTCTGTCTGCAGGCACATGACATTTGAGGTACCCTTTCTACAACAGCAACACATGGTAACACAAACCTGACTGATGGACATGTTTGACGATACTTACTTCGTATACAGTTGCCCAGTAGCGGTTGAAGGCGTGCAGAATGCGCAGTAAGGCGATCACCTCAAGTGACGGGTCGCGTACGGAGACAAAAGCGGGCAACCGCTCCGTCAGGTAGGCGTTCAGGGCGGGCACTATCACAGGGCAGTGTCCATCTACAGCAGGAAGCCCGGCATTAACACGAGGTTTATGTCAGGTCAACAGCAAGGTCATAAACAACAACTGGCTATGTCAAAGACAGACATGCGACTGGGTAGAATTCAGTAATTACGGAATCCATAACAGAACGATGAATGGAAGGACCTAGAGCCAAGTCCCATCAATTAATAGAAATCAACTAGAAAATGTGTTCATAGAACACAGATACCGACATATCGCTTTGATAGTAAACGAGGCAAAATTCTTTAAAACTTTAACCAAAAAACATAACCAAAAAACTTAACCAAAAAACGTAACCAAAAAACTTAACCAAAAACTTCAAAGTAATTTGACCTTGACATTGGGCACAGGGGCCGCACGGGAGGGGGGTAGAATTAAAATATAGATGATGATAAAACACCCATGTGAACTTTCAAGGTAATGGGCAAAGCAGTTGCAGAGATATAGTATAACGAAAAACTTTAACCAAAAACTTTAACCAAAAAACTTAACAAAAAACTTTAACCGGACACACGTACGTACGTACGCCAAAATGCCGACTATATCGCACTTTCCGCAAGCGGGTGCGACAAAAACTTAACCAAAAAACTTAACAAAAAATATTAACCAAAAACTCTAACCAAAGAACGCAACCAAAAACTTTAACCAAAAAAATTAACCAACCAATTAACAAACAAATTAACAACCAAAAACATTAACCGGACACAGTATGTACGTACGCCAAAGTGCCGACTATATCGCGCTTTCGCAAGCGGGCGCAACAAAAATTTAACCAAAAACTTTAACCAAAAAACTTAACCAAAAACTTCAAAGTAATTTGACCTTGACATTGGGCACAGGGGCCGCACGAAGGGGGGCAGAATGAAAATATAGATGATGATAAACACACCAACAACCAACCAAAAACTTAACCAACAACTTAACCACAAAACTTAACCAAAAAACTTAACCAAAAACTTTAACCAAAGAACTCAACCAAAAAACTTCAAAGTAATTTGACCTTGACATTGGGCACAAGGGGTCGCACGGTGAGAGGGGTAGAATGAAAATATAGATGATGATTTAAACATTCATGTGAATAAGTTTCAAGTAATGGGCAAAGCAGTTGCAGAGATATAGTATAACGAAAAATTTTAACGAAAACCTTTAACCAAAAAACTTAACCAAAAAACTTAACCAAAAACTTTAACCAAAAAACTTAACCAAACAACTTAACCAAAAACTTTAACCGGACACACGTACGTACGCCAAAGTGCCGACTATATCGCGCTTTCTGCAAGCGGGCGCGACAAAAATGGAAATAGATTTTGCACATCTACTCATCATAAGGAACATACATACAAAGTTTCAGGTCTGTAGCTATTAAAGTTTAAAAGTTTTACGAGTTACAAGGCAAAAATGCCAAATTCTAAGTCGAAAGGGGAAGATACCATGACCCAGGGGTCAAATAAAAAATCATAATAATCTTTGCACATCAACTCCTCATAATGAAGCTACATACCAAGTTTCAGGTCTGTAGCTAGTACGGTTTAAAAGTTTTACGACTTACAAGGTTGGTGACGGACAGGACGGGACGAACGGACAAGGGCAACACTAAATGCCCCCACCATTATCGTGCTGGGGCATACAAACATCCATATTATGATTTAGTGCCAGGTGCTCTTGCCACACCCAAAACATCACTTAGCTCAATCCAATTTTATGAAAAGCAGGGGACACTGCCGTCTATTTGTAGACTGAGAAGCAGGTTCACAGGCTGGCGATTCAATCCTTGGATTACCGCACAGGGATCAGGAGACACAACCAGAGTTCTCAAACATGTCCACATGCTTTGCTCTCATGAATGGAATGTTCACTTTAAAGAGGGAAAGTTTTGCTCATACCTATCCACAGTTCATCTGCCTTCTTGCGTCCACCAGATTTTGTGGGCTTAGTTTCTGGTCTCGTCTTCTTGGGACTTGTAGACGAGACTTCGTCGGCATCTGCCGCTGGCCGATACCTGGGACAGTCAGGGACCGTGCTTAATTATCTCTCTCATATCATGTAGCCGATTTCATCAACATTACAAAGTATAATTATCTAGCAAAGTATAGTTTGAGGGAGTACTCATTTATTTTTCCAGAAATGCATTACATGTATTTCATACAGAACTAACAACTGCATATATTTGATGATTAAAAGTATGCAGAATTATTATACTGAATTTTTTACATTATAACTGCCAAAATGGCTATGATAATGCAATACATTCAGAATAATAAAAATTAATAAATTTATCCTTAAATTGAAAATTTCTCCCTCAAAGTATACTTTGCTAGATACAGGTAATTCTCGTTATCTCGAAGTTGACCGGACTGAGCAAAATATATGGACATATCCGAACTTTGAGATAAAAATTCGCCAAATCTTGCGACCATTCTCAAAAAAATCCGAACAGAATCGCTTAAAAAATACCGACTACTTTACTTCCGGGTTTTCATAAATAGCGCACTTTCTAATAAGGAAACGTGCATGCGTTGTTACTAAAAAATAAATATATCGCATACGCATGACACAATGTCCCGTACACAACATTTGTTTTGCTAATCATAGCCAATACACACCAATGAATAAGCATTACATCTAAATGTCAACGCTCGCCGTCTTTTCTAACGATGTTATTATTCAATTGCAAAATGCAAGACCCGCGTTTCGTCCCCAAATTCGGCCCAAGTCGAATCAACTCAGCTTTAAGAAATGTCAAGTTCAATAGACTTGATTGCCACGCCGTTTATTTCATCCTCATGTTAAAGTGATCCGATATCACATTGATTAATTGGTTAATTATGGATTAAATTTAACATGTTTTTGCAACGTTTAACACATTTTGGCGGCGGCATTTTTGATTTCTATAGACATGTGAAAACTTACCGGAGATAATCTCTCGAATCAGACTTAGCGGTGCCAGGCGTTTTTCACATCGAGTTATCAGAATACAAATATGAGGGAAACATGCTATCGGGACTCGACTTCCACCTCGACATAACCCAAATATCTACATTTCCGATATCGACTTATCAGGAGTAAAATACATGATCTATATAGGGAATTCGGAATATCGAGATAAGCAGGTATATCGAGATAAGCGACATCGAGATAAAGAGAATCAGCTGTAAGTATACTTTGCAATGGTGGTGAAATAGGCTACAGATTCTTACCCGCAATCATGCACGTTCATTGGCTCACATTGAGCACAATCAAACACACATAACAATGACATTAAAATATATTCCTTCAAATACACATTTTCTTGATTATTTATCGAGGTATAAACTTTTAAAAGTCCAACTAAATTGTAGACTGGATGAAGGCCTTCAGTCAGTAAGTTTATATCCCAGACAAATCCTGAACAAACTCTGAGGTCAAATCAAACATAAAAACAAGAAACGAGGCAAAGCCACGAATGCCAGGTCTTTTCCAAGCATAGACACTTGGATAACATAATTATACCCACTTTTTGTAGACTAGATGGCCGTGGCCTGCATGTCGCGCCTTGGGGCGAGGCATGGACACTAAAAAAAAAAATATAGTAGATGGAAAAACTTTAACCAAAAAACTTTAACCGGACACACGGACGAACGGACGGACGTATGCCAAAATGCCGACGATATCGCGCTTTCAGCAAACAGGTGCGACAATGATGATAAACACCCATGTGAAGTATCAAGGTATTGGGTGAAGCAGTTGCAGAGATATAGTACACGAAAAAACTTTAACAAAAAAATTCAAAGTAATTTGAACTTGACATAGGGCACAGGATCGCGCTTTCCGCAAGCAGGTGCGACAATGATGATAAACACCCATGTGAAGTATCAAGGTATTGGGTGAAGCAGTTGCAGAGATATAGTACACGAAAAAAAACTTCAACAAAAAAAATCAAAGTAATTTGACCTTGACATTGGGCACAGGATCGCGCTTTCCGCAAGCAGGTGCAACAATGATGATAAACACCCATGTGAAGTATCAAGGTATTGGGTGAAGCAGTTGCAGAGATATAGTACACGAAAAAACTTTAACAAAAAAATTCAAAGTAATTTGAACTTGACATTGGGCACAGGATCGCGCTTTACGCAAGCAGGTGCGACAATGATGATAAACACCCATGTGAAGTATCAAGGTATTGGGTGAAGCAGTTGCAGAGATATAGTACACGAAAAATCTTTAACAAAAAAATTCAAAGTAATTTGACCTTGGGCACAGGATCGCGCTTTCCGCAAGCAGGTGCGACAATGATGATAAACACCCATGTGAAGTATCAAGGTATTGGGTGAAGCAGTTGCAGAGATATAGTACACGAAAAAACTTTAACAAAAAAATTCAAAGTAATTTGAACTTGACATTGGGCACAGGATCGCGCTTTACGCAAGCAGGTGCGACAATGATGATAAACACCCATGTGAAGTATCAAGGTATTGGGTGAAGCAGTTGCAGAGATATAGTACACGAAAAAAACTTTAACAAAAAAATTCAAGTAATTTGACCTTGACATTGGGCACAGGATCGCGCTTTCCGCAAGCAGGTGCGACAATGATGATAAACACCCATGTGAAGTATCAGGTATTTAGGGTGAAGCAGTTGCAGAGATATAGTACACGAAAAAACTTTAACAAAAAAATTCAAAGTAATTTGACCTTGACATTGGGCACAGGATCGCGCTTTCCGCAAGCAGGTGCGACAATGATGATAAACACCCATGTGAAGTATCAAGGTATTGGGTGAAGCAGTTGCAGAAGATATAGTACACGAAAAAACTTTAACAAAAAAATTCAAAGTAATTTGACCTTGACATTGGGCACAGGATGCGCTTTCCGCAAGCAGGTGCGACAATGATGATAAACACCCATGTGAAGTATCAAGGTATTGGGTGAAGCAGTTGCAGAGACATAGTACACGAAAAAACTTTAACAAAAAAAATTCAAAGTAATTTGAACTTGACATTGGGCACAGGATCGCGCTTTCCGCAAGCAGGTGCGACAATGATGATAAACACCCATGTGAAGTATCAAGGTATTGGGGTGAAGCAGTTGCAGAGATATAGTACACGAAAAAAACTTCAACAAAAAAAATCAAAGTATTTGACCTTGACATTGGGCACAGGATCGCGCTTTTCCGCAAGCAGGTGCGACAATGATGATAAACACCCATGTGAAGTATCAAGGTATTGGGTGAAGCAGTTGCGGAGACATAGTACACGAAAAAACTTTTAATTTTAACAAAAAAATTCAAAGTAATTTGACCTTGACATTGGGCACAGGGGCCGCACGGTTGGGGGTTAGAATGAAAATATGGATGATGATAAACACCCATGTGAGTTTCAAGGTAATGGGCGAAGCAGTTGCAGAGATAGTATAACGAAAAAAGTTTTAACCAAAAAAACTCTAACCAGACGTACGTTAAAAAGTTAACGTTGAAAATGGCTAAGTCAATTACGTAGAAATAATAGGTGAAGGTATGGTCACATGTTGGATAGTTGTATGTGGTAGGCACCCCTTGGTTATGAAGCTGTGAAAGTGGTGGTCCTAGGTGGTACAGTACCAAAGAAATGGACTTAAACACGAAAACTTAACATTGTAAACGCGAAAACTTAACATTGAAAATGGCCAAGTCGATTACGCGGAAAAAATGGGTGAAGTTAAAAAAAAAAGTAACATGTTGGATAGTGATATGTGGTGGGCACCCCTTGATTATGAAGCTGTGAAAGTTTGGTGGTCCTAGGTGGTACAGTAACAAAGAAATGGACTCAAACACGAAAACTTAACATTGATTGTGGACGCCACCCGCCCGCCCGGCTTTCGCCAATCCAATAGCCTGGATTTTTTTTCAAAAAACCTGGCTAATAAACTTTGCACATCTACTCATCATAAGGAAGCTACATACCAAGTTTCAGGTGTGTTTAAAAGTTACAACTTACAAGGTAAAATGTCCAAACTCTAAGTCGATAATACATGACCCGGGCGTCAAATCAAAATAAATTTGTGCATCTACTCTATCATGGAAGCTACATACCAAGTTTCAGGGGTGTAGCTATTACGGTTTAAAAGTTTTACGACTTACAAGCCAAAATTGGAAACCTACAAGTCAAATAATCAATGATGCCGGGGTCAAATAAAAAATAAAAATAAACTTATCTACTCATCATAAGGAAGCTACATACCAAGTTTAAGGTCTGTAGCTAGTACGGTTTCAAAGTTTTATGTACCCAGATACTGGCGTGGCCTATGGGGAACCTACCAGATTGTGTGGGTCTGTCTGTACCCAGATACTGGCGTGGCCTATGGGGGACCTACCATAATATTGTGTGGGTATGTACCCAGATACTGGCGTGGCCTATGGGCGACATACCAGATTGTGTGGGTCTGTACCCAGATACTGGCGTGGCCTATGGGTGACATACCAGATTGTGTGGGTCTGTACCCAGATAATTGCGTGGCCTATGGGCGACCTACCAGATTGTGTGGGTCTGTACCCAGATACCGGCGTGGCCTATGGACGACAAACCAGATTGTGTGGATCTGTACCCAGATACCGACGTGGCCTATGGGTGACCTACCAGATTGTGTGGGTCTGTACCCAGATAATGGCGTGGCCTATGGGCGACCTACCAGATTGTGTGGGTCTGTACCCAGATACCGGCGTGGCCTATGGACGACCTACCAGATTGTGTGGGTCTGTACCCAGATAATGGCGTGGCCTATGGGCGACCTACCAGATTGTGTGGGTCTGTACCCAGAACTGGCATGGCCTATGGAGAACCTACCAGATTGTGTGGGTCTGTACCCAGACACTGGCGTGGCCTATGGAGAACCTACCAGATTGTGTGGGTCTGTACCCAGATAGATACTGGCGTGGCCTATGGAGAACCTACCAGATTGTGTGGGTCTATACCCAGATACTGGCGTGGCCTATGGACGACCTACCAGATCGTGTGGGTCTGTACCCAGTACTGGCATGTCCTATGGGCGACCTACCAGATTGTGTGGGTCTGTACCCAGATACTGGCGTGGCCTATGGGCGACCTACCAGATTGTGTGGGTCTGTACCCAGATACTGGCGTGGCCTATGGGCGACCTACCAGATCGTGTGGGTCTGTACCAGTATGGCGGCCTGGCCATGTACCTGGGCGGAATGGGCGACCTACCAGATTGTGTGGGGTCCTGTACCAGATACTGGTGTGGCCTATTGGGTGCGGACCTACCAGATAGTGGTTATGTACCCAGATACTGGCGTGGCCTATGGACGACCTACCAGATTGTGTGGGTCTGTACCCAGATACCGGCGTGGCCAATGGGCGACCTACCAGATTGTGTGGGTCTGTACCCAGATACCGGCATGGCCTATGGGCGACCTACTATATTGTGTGGGTCTGTACCCAGATACTGGCATGGCCTATGGGCGACCTACCAGATTGTGGGTCTGTACCCAGATACTGGTGTGGCCTATGGAGAACCTATCAGATTGTGTGGGTCTGTACCCAGATACTGGTATGGCCTATGGGCGACCTACCAGATAGTGGTTATGTACCCAGATACTGGCGTGGCCTATGGACGACCTACCAGATTGTGTGGGTCTGTACCCAGATACCGGCGTGGCCTATGGGCGACCTACTATATTGTGTGGGTCTGTACCCAGATACTGGCATGGCCTATGGGCGACCTACCAGATTGTGGGTCTGTACCCAGATACTCGTGTGGCCTATGAAGAACCTACCAGATTGTGTGGGTCTGTACCCAGATACTGGCGTGGTCTATGGAGAACCTATCAGATTGTGTGGGTCTGTACCCAGATACTGGTGTGGCCTATGGAGAACCTATCAGATTGTGTGGGTCTGTACCCAGATACTGGCGTGGTCTATGGGCAACCTACCAGATTGTGGGTCTGTACCCAGATACCGGCGTGGCCTATGGAGAACCTACCAGATTGTGTGGGTCTGTACCCAGATACTGGCGTGGTCTATGGGCAACCTACCAGATTGTGGGTCTGTACCCAGATACCGGCGTGGCCTATGGAGAACCTACCAGATTGTGTGGGTCTGTACCCAGATACTGGCATGGCCTATGGGCGACATACAGATTGTGTGGGTCTGTACCCAGATACCGGCGTGGCCTATTGGCGACCTACTGTATTGTGTGGGTCTGTACCCAGATACTGGCGTGACCTATGAAGAACCTACCATATTGTGTGGGTCTGTACCCAGATACTGGCGTGGTCTATGGGCGACCTACCAGATTGTGGGTCTGTACCCAAATACCGGCGTGGCCTATGGAGAACCTACCAGATTGTGTGGGTCTGTACCCAGATACTGGCGGGACCAATGGAGAACCTACCAGATTGTGTGGGTCTGTACCCAGATACTGGTGTGGCCTATGGAGAACCTACCAGATTGTGTGGGTCTGTACCCAGATACTGGCGTGGCCTATGAAGAACTTACCATATTGTGTGGGTCTGTACCCAGATACTGGCGTGGTCTATGGGCGACCTACCAGATTGTGGGTCTGTACCCAGATACCGGCGTGGCCTATGGAGAACCTACCAGATTGTGTGGGTCTGTACCCAGATACTGGCGGGACCTATGGAGAACCTTCCAGATTGTGGGTCTGTACCCAGATACTGCCGTGGCCGACATACCAGATTGTGTGGGTCTGTACCCAGATACCGGCGTCGCCTATGGGCGACCTACCAGATTGTGTGGGTCTGTACCCAGATACTGGCGTGGCCTATGGACGACATACCAGATTGTGTCGGTCTGTACCCAGATACCAGCGTGGCCTATGGGCGACCTACCAGATTGTGTGGATCTGTACCCAGATACCAGCGTGGCCTATGGAGAACCTACCAGATTGTGTGGGTCTGTACACAGATACTGGCGTGGCCTATGGGCGACATACCAGATTGTGTGGGTCTGTACACAGATACCAGCGTGGCCTATGGAGAACCTACCAGATTGTGTGGATCTGTACCCAGATACCAGCGTGGCCTATGGAGAACCTACCAGATTGTGTGGGTCTGTACACAGATACTGGCGTGGCCTATGGGCGACATACCAGATTGTGTGGGTCTGTACCCAGATACTGGCGTGGCCGACGGGGTTCTCCGTGTCTGTGTCCGTCTCGCTGCTCTCGCGGTCGGGGCAGTTGCTGTACTGCTTGATGGCCTGGTACACGGTCATATTGTATGGCAACACCCGCTCCCCCATTACAAACTCGAGGCGGTGGCGCGCCGTGCCCTGGCTGATAAACACGGCCGCCTACAAAGGCAAACTCTCAGATATGTCTATATAAGAATGAACAGAGTGCCAAAGGTCAAATATATGTCAGTCTAGACATGGTCTGTACACAAGGGGAGAGAACTCACTGGACAAACTGGTATGTTCGCCCAATTGCTATCATCAAACATGTGAAGTTTTATTAAGATATTCCAAGTGGTATATAACTTATGCGCCAAACAATGATTTTCTGCCCAATGGTATTACATGTATATAAATAGTGCCCTTTGTTGAGGGGAATATTGTGGATTATCTCCCCGAGGTGAAAGCCTAGGGAGCTATTACTTTCGAGGAGGAGATAATCCACAATATTCCCCTCAACATAGGGCACTATTTAATTTATTATACCAAATATTTTGATTGCATACACAAGGTTAAATAATAGACATAAACATTGAAGATCGCGCATTTTGAAATTATGGAAATTCTGCGGACATAAGCCTTTTCAGACAAAAGTTTGTGTCATCACCATGCACATATTCAGTCCAAATTTCCTAACGCTTCATTGTAGCTCAAAACATCTGCGTAGGTAAAACGTCATATAGTTATGATGTCAGTAAATGACGTAATTTGTGAGATATATGACATCACCACTGCGTGTTTGCAACGTAAAATTTATTCAGTACAGGTATTAAATAAATGCAGCTAATGACTTTTCGGATATATTCTGCTGAATGTAAGTTGGACCTGTAATAAGTCGGAGAAATATTCAAACACAAATATTGCCCATTTTTCCACGATTTTTATGCCACACCTTTCACTCGCTTTTCTTTCAATATAGTATTAAATACTCATAGCAAAATAATATGATTATTACCGGATTATATCAAATAAAATATTGATGCAATGTTGAATTTGTAAAGTAAATCAAAATATATTAAGCGGTCTTTATTTTTTCATGCCAATTCAGGTCGGTCCTGAAATAATAAGCTAATAATAACAAGAAATGCGTCTGTCGAACGCAGATGCCACCTGCAGCATATTTGAGAAACTGTGACAAATTGGTTAACCGAAAAGTGTGACGGACGGACAGACGGACGGACGGACAGACGGACAGACAGACGGACAGACGGACAGACGGACGGACAGACGGCCCAAACACTATATGCCACCCGTTTCTTCGAAACCCGGTGGCATAATAAAAATATACTTGTGGTGGGACTCGAATATCGTAATACTCACATAAGGGGTATAACCAGATTCAACTGTCACATACAAAATGCCAAAGACGTATGTGAGGGCCAAACCAATTCTCCAGTTGGGATGAACCCCGATCGTTAAATTACCCATCGCGTGCTCCCACCTGCTACCCACTACGACGTCAGTGACTTGTACCACAATTTCTTTCCACGTTGCCACTACGCTACGACGTTCAGCTATTTCCGTAATAATGTACGATGTCAGTGTGACGTCTTTGGCCGCAGTGGGGGATATTTTCCATATTCTACGGCAATATACATGAAAGGGGGATATCCCAGATTGGCTAATACCACGCGACAGCAATCTCACCAATGATAAGCCTAGAAATTACGATGAGGTATAATAAAACATAATATGTCCCATATTTTTCCTTCAAAACAGGTGTATAAAAGCACAAGAAATGTGTGTTATCACTAAGCTAATCCCCTCGCTGGCAGCCTTGATAATAATAATAATGAAAAATTAACATCTTTGCCTTACAACAGAGCTGCTAACCCCATGTCGGTCACATGAGGAACATGGAGAGAAAAAGGGGCTATTTTCAGGAACACCACACAAATCAGTACTCACTTATATGCATAAAGTAAATTTTTTAGAGCCTCGTCTCGGCCACCATGACCAACCGAAAAATCACAATTACACTGCTTGCAAAATGCAAATTTATCACCGAGCTTTGACAGGACCAAATGGGGCCATGTCTCGCTATAATCAGTGATGAACATCTGTGTTCTCTTAACTTCTTTCGATAAAAAAACCCAAATTCGTTGGCTGCGCGCTTTGGAGCAGACATTTTATGAATGTACGTGATGAAGAAATCAATATTACCGAGTGCTTGAAACTACTATTACTACACAACAAGAATCAAAATGGTAAGCGCCTAGGCGAGTATGATAACGGGTAAATAAAAAAATAGGATTTATTGGCAGAATTGTGAAACAAAATTATTATTTCCAGATATTCCCCCAAGCTGATTTTTTTCAAAATCGTACTTTTTAATTGTTGTCCGTACTTCCGTATTTCTAACGTATTTTCCGGAACAAATACGGAAAAATCGGAACAGTTGGCAGCTCTGTTACAACAATGTGAACATAAGTCCTCAGTGACCTTGACCTTGAGTGGTCGACGTGGGTCATATGCAAAACAAAGCACTATCCGTAGACACAGATTGTGACCAAATTTTTATCAAAATCGGTGAAGCGGTTCATAAGTTATTGAAAAATGAAAGGTGTTACGAACGTAAGCACATACATGGACTGAAGCTAAATCTCGTGTTGCCTATCGGCGAGGGGACAATGATGGCAACATCAGGCTGCCAGCTGTACAGTGTCCTAGTACACTTCAATACCGCATATTCAGGCACCGAGTCAGAAACCATCATAATTCCTGTATATTTCTTAGCATCTCCGGAGAAACTTAACTAGACCAAGTGAGCAGGGGCTCACAGATACCCCCGGCCACCTTGGGCATGAAAGCCACATGTGTGGGCTATAGAATGAAACATGAATGATGATAAAGAAGTACAGTCAAACCTGTGTTAACGACCACCTGGGAATAGCGACCACCTGTCCACAACGACCAGTTAAAAATCCCCCCGTCCAATTTTGTTCTTTATAAGACCTTGGAATAACGACCACCTCCGAACTGCGACCAGTGACCAGCTATTATCATTCCCACACGGCATTTTTGTATGTGAACAGCGGCCATGTCATGTTTTTGTCGGCAAAAAAAATATAAAAAAATACCACAACAATCGCTATTTTCCTTTCATCACAATCTGGCCGCTATCATTTGAATTGCAACTGGTCGTATCCAATTAGTTATCGATTACATTCGCATACATTTACGCTCTTTTGAAAACTACCTTGTCCGCTATGGTCGGTGTCATTTTGGCGACATTAAACATTTTCCATGAAAAATATTGCATAACGCCATTAACGGTAATTCCCGATAGATACTCCGTGTCGTGTATTCCAATAGGCATAATGCAATTCCGTGTAAGTTATAAAACTCCATCTCCACTGTGTTTACACGATGCTACAGTGACAAGACTAAGACTTCAATTCGTTATAGGCTGCTGAAATATTTGGGCTTGATCAGGATATTATACATGGGACAGAAAGCAAACAGGCCTGGTGTTCTCTGACGATTTGGACACCTAGCTATCTAGCGTGGGTTACTCAACTTGACACATTCAATGAAATATTTTTGTTACAAAAGAAAATCGCGGTTTTCACAGGCCGCGACGCATAGGCTATCGTTTTAATAAAGACTATATGACCGTTATTAATTTCAACTGATGGTGTGAGATTGAGAATAAGAAAACAAAATGCTAATGGTCATACTAATTAAACCGCTTACACGACAAGCTATTAAATGGTCACCAAAGCAAGCCGCGGGATGTACTTATCATGAAGATAATTACTCCCCTTTGTATATAATTTCAAAAGCGAGGTTGGGTTCAGAACAATAACAACAAGATGGCATTACTCAATAAATTTAATTGACTATTTTTGCCATTTTCATGCAATTTTTAATTGATAAAAAGTAGATACATTCCACGATCGTGAAATAGCGAATCGTCAAGACGTTTTCTATGCATGCATATATATTACAATAGAATGCTAAATACATGGCCGACTTTGTTATGAAACCGGGAAAATGTTTGACCCTTGGAACAATGACCACCTGTCAACAACGGCCACTTTGGCCACTTCCTGTTGACGGTCGTTGTTCACAGGTTCGACTGTATATGAACTTTCAAGTCAATCTGACTGACGATTGCAGAGATATTGTGTAATTAAACAGTTTTAAATAGTTCCAAAACTTTAATGCAAATTTCCAAGTATTTTGACCTTGAGGTTGGGCATAAAAGTCGCATGTGTGGGCTATAGAATGATAATATGAATGATGATAATGAAGTATATGAAGTTTCAAGTCAATACGCCATACAGTTGCAGAGATAGAAAAACATTAACATAAATCTTACAGATGGACGGATGGACGAACAGACCGACGGAAATACGTAAACTATATAGCCCTCAACATACTTTGTACGCCGGTGTATAATAGCACATACTGAGAGAAGTTTTATTGCATAAGGCGAGCAGTGGGAATGTAGTGGCTGTACGTACCATTGTGTCGTCAACCTCCTCATCCGAGTTGTCGTCGTCACTGGCCTCCTCCTCCCCACCTTCCTGTAACGATCACACGCGCTGGTGATGTACCAGTAACAGCAGTACTCTACCCGACCTGGGGCCATGGCATTTATCACTCGGGGTATCTAGTTCTCACAAGTTTTCATATACTGGACAAATGGGGTTCATAGCATCTATGGCTTATCTGAGCTCCAGATAAGGTGCGTATTGGCGTAATTTACACACTTATTTTAGCTGAGTACGCATTGATTATAAACAGTGGAAGTGCAAAATACTCACAGCAATGTGAAAATACGCATTGATTTTCAAATTGAGAAGTGAAAATACTGTAATAAAGTTGAAACTTTACTTAGTTGAGCTGCAAAAAGCAAACAGTTGCTTTTTGCAAAAATGAATTTAAAAAAAAAATGTATCATTTTTCTCTATTTAATAAGGAAGAAAATCAATAATCAATTTGTAAACAGGTAAAAGTAAAATACGGATTGAATTTGAAATCTTGGGGTATAATACTCTTTAGATAATTTTTTTTATCTGGAGCTCTGGCTTATGGTACCTACTGTTTCTTCAACGTTTTGCTGCCGACAAACTTTTCTGTGCTTATAAAACCTGCTGTTCTCATGCTCAAAATAAGAAACTTGGGCCAAGGCTGAGCCGTTAATTTAACAGGCCACATATTATTCACAACAAATATAGCTAAAGAACTACAGTCAAACTTGTCTTAAGCAAGCGGCCATGGGAAAGTCCAAAATTGCTTGCTTAACACAGGTGGGTGCTTAATGGAGGTTCATCTTGAACCGACTTATAACTTGTTCCATATAGATTTATATGTACATGTACAATTAAAGGTACATGCCCACTCAGTGAGCCCAAACTGTTCTTTATAGGAATTCAACAAGTGTATAATTGTGTCACTATTCCACCAGTCCTAAAAATTACGAGTGCCCGCTATACAGATATAATCATTTAGTGAAAGTTATTTTACTGATAGTGACGCGCGGTGGTATCAGACTATTTTCATATGCAAATGAGGCATGGTATTTTTTAATTATTTATGCTAATTAAATGCGTCACCTGAAAAAATAATATTTTCGACAGATTATAAAGTATGATCATTGCACATCAAAAAATAAATACAGAGACTAAATAGTAATGTCCGTTAACATTTTAAGGAAACACGGTTATCGCCCCTGATATCAGTGTGAAAATTTACGTCTGATATAAAAAATGCATAATAATACCAATCAATACGGTAATGGTGAATGAATGTTTATTTTGCCAGAAAATATCTCAGATGATGTCTCTGATATAAAGAACATTTTGTGCCTACTGAGTGTACATGTACCTTTAATGTACAGTCAAACTTGTCTTAAGTTCAAAAGTACATTTTTTTAACAAATTAATCCGTTTAAATTCACTTAAAATATCATTTATGAACTTGGATGTGCATAAATTCTGTATATTTAGTTAATACCAAACTGAATTATCATAAAAATCGGGTTACGTTAACATCGATTGGAAAAAGTTGCAAAAGGACGAAAAGGTACGAAATCGCCGAAATTGTCCGTGATATTTACAGACTTTTTCATGTTTTCTGACAATACAGTTAGCCATATTTGGATGAAATAAACAGTTAGTAATGTAATAAACAATATTTGTTTTCGGCATCAAAGGATTTCATTAGAATATATTGATTTCGTATTTAATTCTTTCACACTTTTCGGCGAAAAAGAAAGTTGCAATCATGGGCTTCCGCTGTGTTTGTCACGACTCGGTTCGTCAGGTGGCGCCTCGAGTGGGTATACCCACAATCGTAGCAAACGATTGGATGCTATTTTTATTTCGGAAATGGTATCTCACAAAGCGTCATAAGCTGACAAAAATGTGTGTAGACAACTACGAAATTCATTCGCCACCAGAAACAACTCGCATCTGGCGCCCGTTAAAACGCGTGTTTGCATGTGTTTGTTTGTCTGGTTGAGAGTATTCAGAGGGAGATAACTATACCGGGTTCATGATCAATCGCTGATAAGATATATTGCCGACATCTTTCGCCACAGTAACCGGTCAATCATGCCACTAAGGGCTGCCTTTACTTACCAGCGATTGGCTGTACTGTATAAATAACTTGGCCACGAGAATAACACGTGTTTTGAACTGACAATTATAGTAGCCAGAAGCAATGTTTGGCTAGGGGATTATTGAAACTATCGACCCGTGACTTTTATTGTCACAGCGGGTAGGCATGATTTTAGTGAATCACGTAATGATGTGATGAAAATTTGGTTAAACAATCGGGTGTCATAAAACAAATTGAAATGGTATTGTAAACAGTTTGGCAGGCCTGCAATTAGCGAGATTTAGGTCACTGGTTGGGAAATGGGGATTACCTGAACGAATTTGGTTCCAGTTTTTTTTTAGTTTTTAGAATTTCCGATATTTTGCCGAGAATGGTCGCTAAAACGAGGATTTCGAGTCAAAATGGACAATTTTGCCTGGCCGTTGGCCGCGTTAGACAGATTCACGCTTAATACAGGTGCATTTTAGAGTAATTTTCATTGGGGGGAAATAAAATGGCCGCTTAACGGAGGGAGACGCTTAATACAGGTGGCCGTTAGTACAGGTGCGACTGTACATGATTATGACCACTCACACTGATAGTATATCATATCAAGATAAAATACCTTAAATAGTTTCTGCGGAAAGGTCACACACATATTTAGATGATGACCATGCTACAGGAGTTTTTCAGTTGAACAGCTGGACAAAGTAGTATTAGCCTGTGGCGTGTAGTGAAACATGTGACGGTACATACGTGTTTCAGCCGGCCGTAGCCCCTCATGATGAGGTAGCGTTCGATGGCCTGAACTAGAGCGAGGGGGTCGATCTTCACCGGCCCGCCCTTCCACTGCCGCAGGCTTGTACACGACGGGTGCCGCTGCAGGTGGCACTGCAAAATAACAATCTAACATGAACACAGCAGTGGGGCGACTCAATCTAACATTAACACAGCAATGCAGTGGGGCGACTCTCAATCTAACATTAACACAGTAGTGGGGCGACTCTCAATCTAACATTAACACAGTAGTGGGGCGACTCTCAACCTAACATCAACACAGCAGTGGGGCGACTCTCAATCAAACATTAACACAGTAGTGGGGCGACTCTCAATGACAATCTAACGTTAACACAGCAGTGGGGCGACTCTCAATCTAACATTAACATAGCAGTGTAACAACTCTGAACCTAACATTAACACAGCAGTGGGGTGACTCAATATAACATTAACACAGCAGTGGGGCGACTCTCAATCTAACATTAACACAGAAGTGGGGCGACTCTCAACCTAACATTAACACAGCAGTGGGGCGACTCTCAATGTAACATTAACACAGAAGTGGGGCGACACTCAACCTAACATTAACACAGCAGTGGGGCGACTCTCAATCTAACATTAACACAGTAGTGGGGCGACTCTCAACCTAACATCAACACAGCAGTGGGGCGACTCTCAATCAAACATTAACACAGTAGTGGGGCGACTCTCAATGACAATCTAACGTTAACACAGCAGTGGGGCGACTCTCAATCTAACATTAACATAGCAGTGTAACAACTCTGAACCTAACATTAACACAGCAGTGGGGCGACTCAATATAACATTAACACAGCAGTGGGGCGACTCTCAATCTAACATTAACACAGAAGTCGGGCGACTCTCAACCTAACATTAACACAGCAGTGGGGCGACTCTCAATGTAACATTAACACAGAAGTGGGGCGACACTCAACCTAACATTAACACAGCAGTGGGGCGACTCTCAATCTAACATTAACACAGTAGTGGGGCGACTCAATCTAACATTACCATAGCAGTGGGGCAACTCTCAATGACAATCTAACGTTAACACAGCAGTGGGGCGACTCATCTAATGTTAACACAGCAGTGGGGCAACTCTCAACCTAACATTATCACAGCAGTGGGGCTACTCTCAATGACAATCTAACGTTAACACAGCAGTGGGGCGACTCAATATAACGTTAACACAGAATTGGCGTGACTCATGACTCCCAGTCATCCATGTCAAAAGGCCATTTCATCAGGAGAGCCAATGCGAAGCGTATTGCATGTAGAAACCTTTAACTGATGTGTGTTGAAGAACTTGAGAGCATTTGATCCTCCACGAGCCGACACGGACGTCCCTCCCGGCAAGTCGTGCACCTTTACCTGGAACTGGGAGACAAACAGAGATCAGCACAGAGCTCCAGATAGGGTGCATATTGTATGCAATTATTTAAGCAGAATACGCATGGATTATCAAAAGTTGGGAGTACAAAATACTCACAGCAATGTGAAAATATGCATTGATTTTCAAATTGAGTAGTGAAAATACTGAAATAAAGTTGAAAATTTACTTAGATGAGCTGCAAATCATTTGTTCCTATTTAATAAGGAGTGAGTGAGTGAGTGAATAGGGTTTAACGTCCGCTTTTCTGACATAGAGGTACAAGCCTCAGGGAGTCTACACGCAGACGGGTCAACGGGGTCGAGTCCCATATCCACCTGTCCAAGGGGGGTAAATCCCAACTTCAGAACTCAATATTTATTTCAATCAAAATATATATCAGTGAAATTAGAACAACCTGATCTGGTGCCAGGCCCTCGCCACACCAGCATACATTTATCCCATCCCCTAAAAGTAATAGGATTAGCGCTAATCTTACTTTTATATATGGGGCATAGCCCGACTCAACTCTCACATACAAGAAAGCCAAAAATGTACATGAGGGCCAAATCCGGTATAGTGGGTTCCGGAAAGTATGAACCCAATCGTTAAGCCAGTTTAGTCGCCTTTTACGACAAGCAATGGCTACTGCAGCACTATTCTCAGGATCAGTTGATCCCGCCCCGGTGTAAGGAAGAAAATCAACATACATTTGTAAAGTAAAGTATGTATTGAAATTGAAATTGAAATATGGGGGTATAATGCTCTTTAGATACAAAACTTAGCTGGAGCTATGTACACAAAAATTTGACCTTGACCGTGAGCAAATATGAATGTGGCAGGAAAATAATCTGGTTTGGAAATTTTTTTTTTTTTTTTTCTTGTTTCTGATAAAATTCTTCACTCTGGCTCAAGATCTTTCAAATGTTGGGCAATGAAACAGCAACTAATAGGCCCAATTATGACACTAACCAAACTTCAACGTGTCAAACAAACTAATGAGGCCCAAAACCTCAGGCAAAGTGATCCCTGTGTCAAACAAGCCAACTTGTTACTATTTACCTTGGTAGAGGTTAAGGAATAAATAGAGGATATATGACATATATGTTCATCGAGTGGTGTGAAATGTCCATATTTCACGGTTAAATATGGACATTTCACACCACTCGATGAACATATATGTCATATTCGGTGCAAAAATATGAATATTCTATTTATTATATACCGCTCCATGGAAATTAGCAGTTTTTTAGACTGTATACGGTAATGAATGTGTATTTGCAGCCTATTTGCAGTCCAGCACTGCAGATGCGCGTTATGAATATAGATAGCGGAAGTAGTCGTATTTTCACCAGAAGTTGTTTATTTCATCAATGAGAACATATGACTTTTATTTACATCGTATAACTATGTATTTCATGGGTAGGTATATAATAAAACATTTTAAGCACGTAATGCGGAGTGAAAAACAAAGTGGCGAAACTGTATTTGCTCGAGAGGAAAGCCTGTGTATGTGTGTACCTGTTCGAGCTGATGAAGACAGCCATGAGTTTCTGGACGAGAGGAAGCCTGTATGTGTATGTGTGTACCTGTTCGAGCTGATGAAGACAGCCATGAGTTTCTGGACGAGAGGAAGCCTGTATGTGTATGTGTGTACCTGTTCGAGCTGATGAAGACAGCCATGAGTTTCTGGACGAGAGGAAGCTGTATGTGTATGTGTGTACCTGTTCGAGCTGATGTAAGACAGCCATGAGTTTCTGGAAGAGGAAGCCTGTATGTGTATGTGTGTACCTGTTCGAGCTGATGAAGACAGCCATGAGTTTCTGGACGAGAGGAAGCCTGTATGTGTATGTGTGTACCTGTTTGAGCTGATGGAGACAGCCCATGAGTTTCTGGACGAGAGGAAGCCTGTATGTGTATGTGTGTACCTGTTCGAGCTGATGGAGACAGCCCATGAGTTTCTGGACGAGAGGAAGCCTGTATGTGTATGTGTGCACCTGTTTGAGCTGGTGGAGACAGCCTATGAGTTTCTGGACGAGAGGAAGCCTATATGTGTATGTGTGCACCTGTTCGAGCTGATGGAGACAGCCCATGAGTTTCTGGATGAGAGAAAGCCTGTATGTGTATGTGTGTACTTGTTTGAGCTGATGGAGACAGCCCATGAGTTTCTGGATGAGAGAAAGCCTGTATGTGTATGTGTGTACTTGTTTGAGCTGATAGAGACAGCCCATGAGTTTCTGGATGAGAGGAAGCCTGTATGTGTATGTGTGTACCTGTTCGAGCTGATGGAGACAGCCCATGAGTTTCTGGACGAGAGCAAGCCTGTATGTGTATGTGTGTACCTGTTCGAGCTGGTGGAGACAGCCCATGAGTTTCTGGACGAGAGCGAGCAGGGCGGGTGGATCCTCCTCGTTCATGTTCACGTCCTTCAGGTACACGATGTCCGGCGACTGGAAACACACAAGCACATCTATTGGCAATAACAAGATAGCGGCTTTTCGTAGCAAGTTTATACTCACAGAAAAGTGAAAATACGCATTGATTTTCCAATTGATTAGTGGAAATGCTGTAATAAAGTTGAAAATTTACTATTGTCATCAGTCAGTATGTATTCGGCCAGTGCAGAATATGACAATTTGTTATCAGTCAGTATGTACTTGGCCAGTGCAGGATATGACAATTTGTTATCAGTCAGTATGTACTCGGCCAGTGGAGGATATGACAATTTGTTATCAGTCAGTATGTACTCGGCCAGTGCAGGATATGACAATTTGTTATCAGTCAGTATGTACTTGGCCAGTGCAGGATATGACAATTTGTTATCAGTCAGATATGTACTTGGCCAATGCAGGATATGACAATTGTTATCAGTCATAAGTACTTGGCCAGTGCAGGATATGACAATTGTTATCAGTCAGTATGTACTGGCCATGGGGATGATTATGATACTCCATTGTTATCACAGTATAATTGGCCAGTGCAGGATATACAATTTGACATACGATTGGCCAATGCAGGATATGACAATTTGCAGTGAGGATGGATATGTTATCAGATGCTTGGCCGTAGGATAGATAATTTGTTATCAGTCAGTATGTACTTGGCCAGTGCAGGATATGACAATTTGTTATCAGTCAGTATGTACTTGGCCAGTGGAGGATATGATAATTTGTTATCAGTCAATATGTACTTGGCCAGTGCAGGATATGACAATTTGTTATTAGTCAACATGTACTCGGCCAGTGCAGGATATGACAATTTGTTATCAATCAGTATGTATTCGGCCAGTGTAGGATATGACAATTTGTTATCAGTCAGTATGTACTCGGCCAGTGGAGGATATGACAATTTGTTATCAGTCAGTATGTACTCAGCCAGTGGAGGATATGACAATTTGTTATCAATCAGTATGTATTCGGCCAGTGTAGGATATGACAATTTGTTATCTTTTTTTTTTTTGCTTATATTTAACGGCGGCACTGGCTCTAGGACCTTGCATGCCGTCTCCCAAGAATGGGAGAAAGAACGGAGGTAGAGGTAGAGATTTTTGAGAGAAGCCGGTAATTCGTATTTACAGAGCAACTACGAATTATCGGTACCCATTTACAGCTGGGTGAACTGGAGCAGTGTGGATAAAGTGTCTTGCTCAAGGACACAACGCACGCCGCTAGTCAGGCTCGAACCCACGACCCTTGGATCAGTAGTCCGACACACTAACCATTACGGCACGGCGCTCCACTGATATGACAATTTGTTATCAGTCAGTATGTACTCGGCCAGTGGAGGATATGACAATTTGTTATCAGTCAGTATGTACTCAGCCAGTGGAGGATATGACAATGTGTTATCAGTCAGTATGTACTTGGCCAGTGCAGGATATGACAATTTGTTATCAGACGGTATGTACTCGGCCAGTGTAGGATATGACAATTTGTTATCAGTCAGTATGTACTTGGCCAGTGTAGGATATGACAATTTGTTATCAGTCAGTATGTATACGGCCAGTGTAGGATATGACAATTTGTTATCAGACAGTATGTACTTGGCCAGTGTAGGATATGACAATTTGTTATCAGACAGTATGTACTTGGCCAGTGTAGGATATGACAATTTGTTATCAGTCAGTATGTACTGGCCAGTGTAGGATATGACAATTTGTTATCAGACAGTATGTACTTGGCCAGTGGAGGATGACAATTTGTTATCAGTCAGTATGCACTTGGCCAGTGTAGGATATGACAATTTGTTATCAGTCAGTATGTACTTGGCCAGTGGAGGGTATGACAATTTGTTATCAGTCAGTATGTACTTGGCCAGTGTAGGATATGACAATTTGTTATCAGTCAGTATGTACTTCGGCCAGTGTAGGATATGACAATTTGTTATCAGACAGTATGTATACGGGCAGTGTAGGATATGACAATTTGTTATCAGACAGTATGAACTTGGCCAGTGTATGATATGACAATTTGTTATCAGTCAGTATGTATACACCAGTGCAGGATATGACAATTTGTTATCAGACAGTATGTATACACCAGTGCAGGATATGACAATTTGTTATCAGTCAGTATGTACTTGGCCAGTGTAGGATATGACAATTTGTTATCAGACAGTATGTATACACCAGTGCAGGATATGACAATTTGTTATCAGTCAGTATGTACTTGGCCAGTGTAGGATATGACAATTTGTTATCAGACAGTATGTACTCGGCCAGTGTAGGATATGACAATTTGTTATCAGTCAGTATGTATACGGCCAGTGTAGGATATGACCATTTGTTATCAGACAGTATGTATACACCAGTGCAGGATATGATAATTTGTTATCAGTCAGTATGTACTTGGCCAGTGTAGGATATGACAATTTGTTATCAGACAGTATGTAATCGGCCACTTGGACCAAGTGTAGTAGGATATGACAAATTTGTTATCAGACAGTATGTATAACGGGCAGTAGTTAGGATATTGACTAATTTGTTATCAGACAGTATGTACTTGGCCCAGTGTAGAGGATATGACAATTTGTTATCAGTCAGGTATTGTATTACACCAGTGCAGGATTATGACAATTTGTTATCAGACACGTATGTACTCGGCCAGTTGTTAGGATATGACAATTTGTTATCTGTCAGTATGTATACAACCAGTGCCAGTGGATATTTGACAATTTGTTTATCAGACAGTATGTTTACTTGGCCAGTGCAGGATATGACAATTTGTTATCAGTCAGGTATGTACTACACCAGTGCAGGGATATTTGACAATTTGTTATACAGAACAGTATGTACTTGGCCGTTGGGCAGGGCACAGGATTTATGGACAATTTGTTATCAGACAAGTATGTAACTTGGCCAGTGTAGGATATGACACAATTTGTTATCAGTCAGTATGTATACACCAGTGGTTAGGATATGACAATTTGTTATCAGACAGTAATGTTATACACCAGTGCAGGATATGACGAAATTTGTTATCAGTCAGTATGTATACGGCCAGTGTAGGGATATGACAATTTGTTTGTTATCAGTCAGTATTAACGGGTCATACGGGCAGGACAGGATATGGACAATTTGTATATCAGAAACGTAATGTTAACTAGGACAGTGTAGGGATAAATGGACAATTTTGTTATCAGTCAGTATGTATAAACGGCCCAGTGTTAGGATATGGACAATTTGTTATTTCAGGTTCATGTATGTATTACGGGGCTAGCGCGCCAGGGATTATGACAATTTGTTATATAGTACAAGTATGTATACCGGGCACAGCGCAGGATAATGGACAATTTTGTTATCAGTCAGTATGTACTCAGGCCCAAGGTGTAGGATTATGACCAAATTTGTTATTTTCAGTCAGTATGTATTTATGGCCAGTGTAGGATTATGGACAATTTGTTATCAGACGGGTATGTTACTCGGCCAGTGTAGGATTTGACCCCAAAATTTGTTATCAGGACAGTATGTACTCGGCCAGTGTCAGGATATTGACCAATTTGTTATCAGTCAGTATGTATACGGCCAGTGTAGGGATATGACAAATTTAGTTATTTCAGTCAGTATGTCATTACGGCCAGTGGGTAGGATATGGGACAAATTTGTTATTTCAGTCAGTGAATGCCATATGGGCAGCGCAGGATAATGGACAATTTGTTATCAGGACAGTAAATTTGTTACTCGGCCAGTGTTAGGATATGACAATATGTTATCAGTCAGTATGTACGCCTGTGGATAGACCAATTTTTTATCGTCAAGTTTGTACTTGGCCAGTGCAGGATGACCAGTTTCTTATCAAGTCATCATTGTATTCGGCCATGTAGATATGGTACATTTGGTACAGTCAGTATGTACTTGCAGTGGCCAGGATATGAACACATTTGTTATTCGGTAGTATGTCATTCGAAATGGCCATGATATGACAAATTTGTTATCGTCAGTATGTATTGCCAGTGCAGGATATGACAATTTGTTATCAGTCAGTATGTATACACCAGTGTAGGATATGACAATTTGTTATCAGTCAGTATGTACTCGGCCAGTGTAGGATATGACAATTTGTTATCAGTCAGTATGTACTCGGCCAGTGGAGGATATGACAATTTGTTATCAGTCAGTATGTATACGGCCAGTGTAGGATATGACAATTTGTTATCAGTCAGTATGTACTTGGCCAGTGGAGGATATGACAATTTGTTATCAGTCAAAGAAAAATGTACTCAGCATTAAGTGGAGCTATTTGACAATTTCCTGTTAATCAGTCAGTATGTACTGGCAGTGTAGGATATAGTCAATTTGTTTATCAGTCAGTATGTACTCAGCCAGTGGAGGATATGACAATTTGTTATCAGTCAGTATGTACTCGGCCAGTGTAGGATATGACAATTTGTTATCAGTCAGTATGTACTCGGCCAGTGGAGGATATGACAATTTGTTATCAGTCCATATGTATACCGGCCCAGTGGAGGATAGACAATTTGTTAATCAGTCAGTATGTACTTGGCCAGTGGAGGATTTTAATGACAATTTGTTATCAGTGGGTTGTAAAACGGCCATGCAGGATATGACAATTGTTATTCTGCAGTATGTTACGGCCAGTGCGGATATGACAATTTGTTATCAGTTATGTTATTGGCCAGTGGAGGATATGACAATTTTTATCAGTCAGTATGACTTGGCAGGTGATATACAATTTTTTATCAGCGGTATGTACTTCGGCCATTGTAAGGATATGACAATTTTTTTATCAGTCGTATGTACTCGGGCCAGGTGCAAGATATGGACCATGTTAATCAGTCAGTATTTACTCCGGCAAGTTGTTTAGATATGACATTTGAATAGACAGTATGTACTCGGGCCAGGTGCAGGATATGACAATGTGTTTATCAAGTCAGTATGTACTCCGCCATGGGAGGATATGACAATTTGTTATCAGTCCAGTATGTAACTTGGCCAGGTAGGATATGACACTTTGTATCAGTCAGTATTTACTGCATGGCCATGGTAAATGATTAAGACAATTTTGTATCAGTCAGTATGTAACACAGCCAGTAGAGATATGACAATTTGTTATCAGTCTGTAGTACACGCAGTATAAGAGATATACAATTTGTTATCATCAGTATGTACTTTCGGCCAGTGGGGATATGAACAATTTGTTATCAGTCATTATGTATACTGCCAGTGTAAGATATGACAATTTGTTATCAGTCAGTATACTTGGGCCAGTGGAGGATATGACTATGTGTTATCAGCTCGGTGGTGTAAACGCCAGTGCAGGATATAACAATTTTATCAGTCATAGGTATTTGGCCAGTGCAGATATGACAATTTGGTTATCGTTCAGTATGTACTATGGCCAGTGGAGGATATGACAAGTGTTATCAGTCCTTTTATGCTCGCGGACCCAGTGCAGATAAGAACAATTTTTTATCATCGGTAGGTACTACGGCCATGAAGATATGACAATTTTTATCAGTCCGTATGTACTCGGCGGCCATGCAGAATATGACAATTTTGTTATCAGTCAGTATGTTCTCGGCCATTAGGATATGACAATTGTTATTAGACAGTATGTACGCGGCATCAATATGGACATGTTTATCAGTCATATGTACTCGCCAATTTGGAGGATATGACAATTTTGTTATCAATCATATGTACTTGCCATGTAGGAGATGACAAGTTTTGTTATCTAGATAGTTTGGATACTATACGGCTAGTGCAGGAATAGACCAATGGTTATCTGTCAGTATGTATTCCGGCCAGTGCAGGATAGACAATTTGTTATCAGTCAGTAGGTACTTTCTTGCCAGTGTAGGATAGGAAAATTTGTTATCATCAGTAGTACTTTGGCCAGTGTAGGATATGACAACATATTGTTATCATACAGTATGTACTCCGGCCATGTAGTTGACATTTTGTTATCATCAGTAGTATACGGGGCAGCGCAAGGATATGTCAATTTGTTATCAACAGTATTGATACTCCGCCATGGTAGGATATGACAATTTGTTATCAGTCAGTATGTAATACGGCCAGTGTAGGATATGACAATTTGGTTAGCCAGACATATTACGCGGACCAGTGTCGGATATGACACTCTTGTTTATCATCGTATTAGTCGGGCAGCCGCAGGATATGACGAATTTGTTATCATGACAGTATTACTCGGCCAGTGGTAGGATATACTATTTTGTGTATCGTCGTAAGTTACTCAGCCAGTGAGGAAATGTCAATTTGTTATCAGTCAGTTATGTACTTGGCCATTGTAGATATACAATTTGTTATCACAGTCAGTAAGTACTCACCAGTAGAGATATGAACAAGTTGTTATCAGTCAGATATGTACGCGCCAGTGTAGATATGCCAATTTGTTATCATCTGCATGGTACGCAGCCAGTAAGGATATGAACAAGTGGTTATCAGCTCATATGTACTATGGCCATGTAGGATATACAATTTGTTTATCATCAAGTATTTACTCAGCCAGTAGAGGATTAGACATTTTTTTATCATCAGTAATGTACTCGGCCATGTAAGGTTATGAACAATGTGTTATCAGTCAGTATGTACTCGCCAGTGGAGGATATGACAATTGGTTATCAGTCCGTATGTATAACGCCATGTAGGATATGACAAATTTGTATCAGTCATATGTACTTGGTTGGCCGATGGAGGATATGACAAATTTGTTATCAGTCAGTATGTACTCGGCCATGAAGGTTAGGACAATTGTTATCATCAGTATGTACTGGCCATGGAAGATATGACAATTTATTATCAGTCGGTGTAAATAACGGCCATGCAGATATGACAAATTTGTTATCAGTCTTTATGTACTGGCCAGTAGCAGGATATGACAATTTGTTATCAGTCCAGGTATGTACTTTGCCAGTGAGGATATGACCAATTTGTAACATCAGTAGGCACTCGGCCAGTGCAGAGATGAACAATTTGTTATCAGTCAGTATGTACTTGTGCCATGCAGATATGACAATTTGTTTATCGTCAGTATGTACTGTGGCCAGAGGAGATATCGACAATTTGTTATCCAGCTCCAGTATGCACTCTGCCAGTGCAGGAATAGGACAATTTTTGTATCAGCGGTAGTACTCGCCAGTGTAGGATAATGACATTTGTTATCAAATCCCTATGTACTCGCCAGTGCAGATAGTGACAAATTGTTTTTATCAGACGGTATGTTTACTCGGGCCAGTTAGGATAGAAAAATGTTATCAGTCATATGTACTATCGGCCAGTGGGAGATATGAAAAATTTGTTTACCCAGACAGTATGTAACTCGCCCGTGCAGGATAAGGAAAATGTGTATCAGTCAGTATGTACTCGCCAGTGGAGGATATGACAATTTGTTTATCAGTCAGAATGTACTTTGCCACTGTAGATAGGACAAATTTGGGTAACAGACGGTATTAATTGGCCATGGAGATATGACAATTGGTTTATCCATACAGTATGTACTCGACAGTGGAGGATATGACAATTTTGTTATCAGTACCAGTATGTACGACTGGCCATGTAGAGATATGACCAATATGTTTAACAGCAATATGTACTTGGCCCGTGTAGGATATGACAATTTCTTATCAGTCCAGATGGTATTCGGCCATTGGCAGGATATTACAATTTTGTTATCATCCAGTATGTACTTGGCCAGTGGTAAGGATATGACAATTTTTTATCACAATCATTTGTTATACGCCCGTGCAGGATATGAATTGTGTGATCAGTCAGTATGTACTGGCCGTGGAGGGTATGACAATTTTTATCAGTCCAGTATTACTTGGCCAGTGGAGGGTTATGACAATTTCTTATCAGTCATTTGATAATTGGCCAGATGCAGGAGATGACAATTTGTATCAGTCAGTATGTACTTGGCCAGTGGAGGGTATGACAATTTCCTTATCAGTTTCGTATGTAAATGCCCTGTGCAGATATGACAATTTGTTATCAGTCATTATTACCTCGGCCAGTGCAGGATATGACAATTTGTTATCAGTCAGTTATGTACTTGGCCAGTGGAGGGGTATGACTAATTTCTTATCAGTCCAGTATGTAACAATGGCCATGCAGGATATGACAATTTGTAACAGTCAGTATGTACTCGGCCAGTGCAGGATATGAACAATTTTGTTATCAGTCAGTAGTACTTGGCCAGTGGAGGTATGACAATTTCTTACAGTCGGTAATGTACTTGGCCATGCAGGATATGACCAATTTCTTAACATCGAGTATGTATTTCGGCCAGTGTAGGATAAGACAATTTGTATCATCAGTATGTACTTTGGCCAGTGCCGATATGACAATTTGTATCAGTCCATATGTATTTCATCGAGGCCAATGCAGGATATGAACAATTTTTTTGCAGTCCTGTTTGTAATACACCAGTGTAGATCTGACAATTTGTTATCAGTCAGTATGTATTACACCAGTGTAGATATGACATTAATGTTATCAGTCAGTATGTACTCGGCCATGTAGGAAGACAATTTGTTATCAGTCAGTATGTACTCGGCCAGTGGAGATATGAACAATTGTTATCAGTAGCAGTAATGTATACGGCCAGTGTAGGAATAGGACAATTTTTTTATCCAGTCAGTATGTACTTGCCAGTGAGGATATGACAATTTGTTTTATCAGGCCAGTATGTACTCAGCCAGTGAGAAATGACAATTGTTATCAGTCAGTAATGTACTTGCCAGTGTATATATACAATTTGTTATCAGTCCAGTAATGTGCTCAGCCAGTGGAGATATTACAAATTGTTATCAGTCAGTATGTACTTCGCCAGTTGTAGGATATACAATTTGTTATCATCAGTAGTACTCGCCAGTGAGGAAATACAATTTGTTATCCTCATATGTATACGGTCATGTAGGATATGACCAATTTAGTTATCAGTCAGTATGTAACGTGGCAGTGGAGGAGTTGACAATGTTAATCAGTCGGCTGTTGTAAACGTCCAGTGCAGGATATGACAATTTGTTATCAACAGTATGTACTTGGCGCAGTGCAGTATGACAATTTGTTTATCGTCATATGTAACTTGGCCAGTGGAGGATATGACAATTTGTTATGCAGATCAGTATCACTCGGCTAGTGCAGGATATGACAATTTTTATGATCAGTCGGTATGTATCTCGCCAGGGTAAGATATGACAATTGGTTTTATCAGCCGAAGTACTCGCCAGTGCAGGATATATTGACAATTTGTTATCAGTCAGATATGTACTCGCCAGTGTAGGATATGACAATTGGTTATTAACAGTATGTACTCGGCCAGTGCAGATAAGACAATGTGTTATCAGTCAGTAAGACCTCGGACCAGTGAGGGATTGTCAATTGTTATCAAGTCCAGTATGTACTTGGCCATGTAGTATAATGACAATTGGTTATCAATAGTAAGTACTCCGGCTAGTGCAGGATAGAAAAAAAGAAAGAAAATAAACAAAAACAAGTTAAATTTAAAGAAACATGCAAATGATGTTAACAGTCCAGAATGTATTCGGCCAGTGCAGGATATGACAATTTGTTATCAGTCAGTATTACTCTGGCCAGTGGTAGATATGGACAATTTTTTGTTAACAGTCCTGTATGTACTTGGCCAGTGTAGGATATGACAATTTGTTATCAGACAGTATGTACTCGGCCAGTGTAGGATATGGACAATTTGTTATCAGTCAGTATGTATAACGCAGCGCAGGAAAATTTTGACAATTGTTATCAGACAGTAGTACTCTCCCGGCCATGTAGGATGATAGACAATTTGTTATAGTCAGTAATGTATACGCCAGTGTAGATATTGACTATTTGTTATCAGACAGTATGTACTCGCAGTGTGATATATGAAAATTGTTACAGTCGGTATGTATACGGGCAGCGCAGGATATGACAATTTGTTATCAGACTGTATGTACTCGGCCAGTGTAGGATATGAACCCAATTTGTTATCAGTCAGTATGTACTCAAGCCAGTGAATATGAACAATTTGTTATCAGTCAGTATGTACTTGGCCAGTGGAGGATAGGAAAAATATTGTTATCAGTCAGTATGTACTCAGCCAGATAGAGGATATAACAATTTGTATCAGTCAGTATGTACTAACTCGGACCAGTGTAGGATATGACAATTTGTTTATCAGTCAGCATGTACTCAGCCCAGTAGAGATAGACAAATTGTTATCAGTTCAGTATTACTTGGCCATGTAGGATATGACAATTTTGTTATCAGTCAGTATTTTACTCAGCCAGTAGAGGATATGACCAATTTTTGGGGGGGGGGGGGGGGGGGGGGTGGGGGGGGGGGGGGGGGGGCAGTCAAATGTACTCGATGCCAGTGTAGATATGAAAAATTTGTATCAATTCATAGTACTTGGCCAGTGTAGATATGACAATTAGTTATCAGTCAGTATGTACTCCGCCATAGAAGGATATGACAATTTGTTATCATCTAGTCTGTACTACGGCCAGTGTAGGATTTGACAATGTTTTATCATCAGTATGTACATCGACCAGTGAGGAATATGACAATTTGTTTATCATCATATGTATAAACGGCCAGTGTAGGAGATGACAATTTGTTATAAGTTCCAGTAGTATGTACATGGCCATGGAGGATATGAACAATTTGTTATCATCAGTATGTAACTCGACCAGTGAAGGATATGACAATTTGTTTATCATTCAGTATGTACTTGGCCAAGTGAAGATATACATTTAATTATCATCGTGTATAAACGGCCAGTCAGGATATGACAATTTGTTATCATTCAGTATGTACTTGGCCAGATGCAGGATATGACAATTTTGTTTATCATTCATATGAACTTGGCCCATTGGAGGATATGACAATTTGTTATCATCAGTATGCCACTCAACTCTAAACGGCCAGTGCAGGATATACAATTTGTTTATCAGTCAGTATGTACCTTTGGGCCAGTGCAGGATATGACAATTGTTATCGGTCAGTATGTACTTGGCCAGTGGAGATATGGACAATTTGTTCTCCCATTCATAAGCACTCGGCCAGTTGCCAGGATTTGATCAATTTTTTATCAGGTCGGTATGTACTACGGCTCGGCCAGTGTAGGATATGACAATTTTGTTATCAATCCGTAATGTACTACTCGGACCATGGGCAGGATATACAATTTGTTATCAACGGTATGTACACGGCCAGTGTAAGGATATGAAAAATGTTTACAGATCAGTATGTACTTATCCCAGTGGAGGATATGACAATTTTGTTATCAGACAGTATGTACTACGCCAGTGCAGGATATGAAAATGTGTTATCAGTCAGTATGTACTACATCGGACCATTGAGGATATGACAAATTTGTTTATCAGTCAGAATGTACTGGCCCACTGTAGGATAATGACAATTTGTTATCAAGACAGTATGAACTTGCCAGTGGAGGAATATGACAATTTGTTAATCAGACAGTAGAATAACTCGGCCATGGGAGGAATATGACAATTTGTTATCAGTCGAGTATGTACTTGGCCCGTGTAGGATATGACAATTTGTTATCATCAATATGTACTTGCCAGTGGTAGGATATGACACTTTCTTATCACTGTAAGTATTCGGCCCAGTGCAGGATATGACAATTTTGTTATCGAGTCAGTATGTACTTGGCCAGTGTAGATATGACAATTTGTTATCATCATTCTGTATACGCCGCCAGTGCAGGATATGACAATGTGTTTATCAGTCAGTAAGTACTTGGCCAGTGGGAGGATGACAATGTTTGTTAACAGTCAGTATGTACTTGGCCAGTGGAGGGTATACATTTCTTATCATCAGTATGGTAAATGGCCATTGCAAGGAATAATGACAAATTGTTATCATTCAGTATGTACTTGGCCAGTTGAGGGTATGACAATTTCTTATCAGTCATATGTAAATGGCCATGCAGGATTATGACAATTTGTTATCAGTCAGTATTACTCATACTTCGGCCAGTGCAGGATATGACAATTTGTTATCAGTCAGTATGTACTTGCCAGTGGAGGGGTATGAGACATTTCTTATCAGTCCAGTAATGTAAAAATGGCCAGTGCCAGGATATGACAATTTGTTATCAGTCAGTAAGTACTCCGGCCAGTGCAGGATAATGACAATTGGTTATCATCAGTATGTACTTGGCAGTGGAGGTATGACAATTTCCTATCAGTCGGTATGTACTTGGCCAGTGCAGGATATGACAATTCTTCTCAGATAAGTAGTATTCGGACCAGTGTAGGATATGACAATTTTGTATATCAGACATTAATGTACTTGGGCCAGTGCAGGATATGACAATTTGTTATCAGTCATATGTATTCGCCAATGCAGATATGAACAATTTGTTTATCAGTCAGTATTATAAGACACCAGTGTAGGATATGACATTGTTATCAGTCAGTAATGTATAAACACCAGTGTAGGATTTGACAATTTGTGATCCATCAGTATGTATAACGGCCAGTGCAGGATATGACAATTTGTTATCAGACAGTATAGTAGACGCCAGTGTAAGGATATACAATTTGTTAGCAGTCAGTATGTACTTTCTCCGGCCAGTGTAGAATATGACAATTTGTTATCATCAGTGTGGGGGGGGTGTAATGGGGGGGGGGGGGGGGGGGGGAGGGGGGGAGCCAGTGTAGATTATACAATTTGTTATCAGTCAGTAATGTATACGGCCAGTGCAGGATATTGACATTGTGTTTACAGTCAGTATGTATAACGGCCTGGAGGGTATGGAAAAAAAACCAATTTGTTATCAGTCAGTATGTACTTGGCCAGTGGAGGGTATGACAATTTCTTATCAGTCGGTATGTATTCGGCCAGTGTAGGATATGATAATTTGTTATCAGTCAGTATGTACTTGGCCAGTGCAGGATATGACAATTTGTTATCAGTCAGTATGTACTCGGCCAGTGTAGGATATGACAATTTGTTATCAGTCAGTATGTACTTGGCCAGTGCAGGATATGACAAGTTTGTGTTATTAGTCAGTATGTACTTGGCCAGTCGAGGATATGACAATTTGTTATCAGTCAGTATGTATACGGGCAGCGCAGGATATGACAATTTGTTATCAGACAGTATGTACTCGGCCAGTGTAGGATATGACAATTTGTTATCAGACAGTATGTATACGGCCAGTGCAGGACATGACAATTTGTTATCAGACAATATGTACTTGGCCAGTGGAGGATATGACAATTTATTATCAGTCATTATGTATACGGCCAGTGCAGGATATGACAATTTGTTATCAGACAGTATGTATACACCAGTGCAGGATATGACAATTTGTTATCAGACAGTATGTATACACCAGTGCAGGATATGACAATTTGTTATCAGACAGTATGTATACACCAGTGCAGGATATGACAATTTGTTATCAGTCAGTATGTATACACCAGTGCAGGATATGACAATTTGTTATCAGACAGTATGTATACACCAGTGCAGGATATGACAATTTGTTATCAGACAGTATGTACTTGGCCAGTGTAGGAAATGACAATTTGTTATCAGTCAGTATGTACTTGGCCAGTGTAGGATATGACAATTTGTTATCAGTCAGTATGTACTGGGCCAGTGAAAGGTATGACAATTTGTTATCAGTCAGTATGTATTCGACCAGTGGAGGATGACAATTTGTTATCAGTCAGTATGTACTCGGCCAGTGCAGGATATGACAATTTGTTATCAGTCAGTATGTATACGGGCAGCGCAGGATATGACAATTTGTTATCAGACAGTATGTACTCGGCCAGTGTAGGATATGAAAATTTGTTATCAGACAGTATGTATACGGCCAGTGCAGGACATGACAATTTGTTATCAGACAGTATGTACTTGGCCAGTGGAGGATATGACAATTTATTATCAGTCATTATGTATACGGCCAGTGCAGGATATGACAATTTGTTATCAGACAGTATGTACTTGGCCAGTGTAGGATATGACAATTTCTTATCAGTCAGTATGTACTTGGCCAGTGTAGGATATGACAATTTGTTATCAGTCAGTATGTACTGGGCCAGTGAAAGGTATGACAATTTGTTATCAGTCAGTATGTATCCGGCCAGTGGAGGATGACAATTTGTTATCAGTCAGTATGTACTTGGCCAGTGCAGGATATGACAATTTGTTATCAGTCAGTATGTATTCGGCCAGTGGAGGATATGACAATTTGTTATCAGTCAGTATGTACTTGGCCAGTGCAGGATATGACAATTTGTTATCAGTCAGTATGTACTTGGCCAGTGAAAGATATGACAATTTGTTATCAGTCAGTATGTATTCGGCCAGTGGAGGATGACAATTTATTATCAGTCAGTATGTACTCGGTCAGTGCAGGATATGACAATTTGTTATCAGTCAGTATGTACTCGGCCAGTGCAGGATATGACAATTTGTTATTAGTCAGTATATATTCGGCCAGTGCAGGATACAACAATTTGTTATTAGTCAGTATGTACTTGGCCAGTGCAAAGCTCGTAACCTGATAAGTTATATTAAACCTCCATGAACTGCAACGTCTGTAGTACAGTACAATAATATATCAAGGGATATACAAATTATGACAGAATTGAGAAACTCTTTATGTGTCAATAAGGTTCAAAATTGCGAAGATCAAAAGGTCAAGGTCATATTAAGAGCAGCATGGATGCTTGGCATTTGTCCACAAGTATGATATATTGAAATATTAAAGTAATCCATCAAGGGATATAGAAGTAATGACAGAATTGAGAAACTCCAGCAAACTTCTTAATGTGCCGGACAGACGGATGGATTCACAGTCTAAACACTATATGCCACCAGCACAAAAAACACTTAATGTTATATATTTTGCATAGTTACTATTTATAATTGGTCAAAGCCATTGGTGAATGTCACTGTAGTAGATTACTTACGGGGCAGTTGAGAAAGACGTGGAGGAAGCGGCGTATGCGGACGTCGCGGGGGGCGGCCCCGTCCATAGCGGTGAGGTACTGGAGGACACGTGCCACCAGCCCGCTGTGGATCACCTCGAATGGAGACACGTCGCTGTGCCGCACTATCACAGATATGTCCTGCAACGCCTCCAGCCCGCTGTCCTCCTGCCACAGCCACGGTTAGTATAATCAACTTTCCAAAACATTTCCACATAGACTTACATACATTTCCACATAGACACATTTCCACATAGACTTGCAGACATTTCCACATAGACGTACAGACATTTCCACATAGACTTGCAGGCATTTCCACATAGTCTTGCAGACATTTCCACACAGACTTACAGACATTTCCACACAGACTTACAGACATTTCCACATATACTTACAGACATTTCCAGACTTGCAGACATTTCCACACATTTCAGACATATTTACAAAGACTTACAGACATTTCCACACAGACTTGACATTTCCAGACTTACAGACATTTCCACATAGACTTAGACATTTCCACATAGACTTGCAGACATTTCCACATAGACTTACAGACATTTCCACACACAGACTTACAGACATTTCCACAGACTTACATACATTTCCACACAGACTTACAGACATTTCCACATAGACTTACATACATTTCCACATAGACTTACAGACATTTCCACATAGACTTACAGCAGGCCGTCAAGTGAGGGATGGGTCCAAAAAAATAGGAAAATAGGAATTCAGACGGTGAAAAAATAGGAATAATATAGGAATAAAATAGGAAAATATAGTCTAAAATAGGAATAAAATAATATTTTAAGATTTGTTCCTAACACATTGTATGGCCAACCTGACCTTTTAATATTTGTATTGATAATTTGATCCAAAAACAAGATTTTGACACACTACTTGTGCTATATTAATTAAAGTAATGTACATATATGTTGGCCGCCATACCTTCAGCCAACCCAATCCACCCTTGTCTTTGTTATGTTTTGAAAATATATATATATATATTTTATTAATGAGAATGTTGGATGTGGTGTTGTATTAATACAGAAACAATAAGCAATTTTAATATTTATTGTTTGCCTTAGTTTCTCAACCAATGAAAGAATAGCATTATGTCTCAATCACATGCGACTCTTTCTCCAATATCCACTAAATTTATTCATTAAATTTTCCAATATGTAGACAGTTATATTTAGATCCAGATGTCACGGCTTGTTGTCAGAAATGCACATAGCATGCATCATGTTGTGACGTATACATGTGTGCTGCGGTGTCAAACGGCCAATAATGTAGTAGTATCCCAAGTCGAAAGCGCGAATGGGTGAGACTTGCATTGAAGCAAGCATGTGTAGACGAAGAAGGCAGGGGCAATCAGTAAGTAAGTTATAATTTTTAATAAACTGATTTCTTGCTCTCGCTACTGCTCGATCAAAATTTATTTATTTAAAAATTCAATATATGAACCATAACCATCATAGGCTGCGGAACGGGAAAATTATTGGAAATAATTGGAAATTTTTTAAATCTAAGGGGCGTGAAACGCCAATTCCTGCATCCTCAGGGCCCAGTCTTGAGGGCTCAAATGGCCCGATGTTGCTAGGGGGTCCTGGGACATACTCCACAGTAAATTTTGAAAATGTAATAGGCGTGAAACGCCATTTCCTGCATTCTCAGGTCCCAGTCTTGAGGACCCAAAAGGCCTGGATGTTGCTATGGGGGTCCGGGGGCATGCTCCCCCGAATTATTTTTGAAATCTAAGATGAGTGTAACGTCATTTCCTGCATCCTCATGGCCCAGTCTTGAGGGCCCAAATGGCCTGATGTTGCTAGGGGGTTCGGGGGCATGCTCCACGGTAAATTTTTAAAATGTAAGAGGCGCCATTTCCTGCATTCTCAGGTCCCAGTCTTGAGGAATTTTTGGAAATCGAACAGGAGTGAAACACCATTTCCTGCATAAGTCCCCAGTGACCTTGACCTTGGCTGTTCGGGCGTGTGTCGTATGCGAAACAAAGCACCATCCCTAGACAGACACTGTGGGCAACTATGATTGTAATTGGTGAAGGAGTTGAGAAAGCATTACAAACTTAAAACACATTTGCCTTACAAACAAGGTGAACATAAGTCCCCAGTGACCTTGACCTTGGCTGTTCGGGCGCGGGTCATATGAGAAATAAAGCACCATCCCTAGACAGACATTGTGGGCAAATATTATTAAAATTGGTGAAGGAGTTAAGGAATTATTGAAAACTTACTCATTGCCTTACGGACAAACGGATGCATTCACGGATGGATAGACAGGGGTAAAACATAATGCCCCCCCCCAATAAATTGGTGGGTGCATAATACCTTTTAAATACATTAATTTTCAGAGCAATTACTCTTGATTGTGTGACAGACGCCCTTAGCATACCACATCAAATGGCCAAGATATCCAAATAATTTGAGAATGATAAATAGGATACTGTGCACTATTCTACTCCTGATGTCCCACACGGGGCAACATACAATGTACATGTAACTGTTGAACTATTCATCCTGACGTAAAACACATCACCACATCCAGCACCCATAAGTATATATTTAATCTTGTAGCAAATTCACATTACATTCCGGTATGAACAGTATTTAGTATATTAAAGTTAATAATTATGCATTTATTTGCTATGAAGATTTAACCACATCATGAAGACAGGATGAGGATGATGAAATGGGGTTTAATGTCCATTCAATAGCCAAGGTCATATAAAGTCGGGAGTACACATGTAGTGTGGAGAGAAATCGTAAGTCAGCATTGAATTACGAAGACATGATTTAGTGCGTTATTTGGAAAACTGTATCAATGCATATGAATTGTTAAGCTAATCTAGTGAAAGGTGAATGTTGCAGAGTTATAAAGTACTTAACAACATTAAATAGAATTTTACATAAATCTTTAAAGCAAATCTCTAGATAATTTGACCTTGAAAATGTGGGGACTAAGGGTATTGTGCACAATTAATATAGGGAGGATGATAAACATGTATATCAATTTTCATGTCAATCCATAACGGGGTTGCAGAGACCTAAAGTACGTAAAGTCTTTCACGCAAATATTCCAAATGAACAGATGGAAATTCGAAAGATATATATACCCCTCGACATACTTTATATACCGGGGGAATAAAAAGCAGCTCTGGTGGCATTAGGAACGCTAATGCCTTCCAATATTTTGTACACAGGTCAGCAAAATATTTATTACCTTCCAATTTACAAAGTACAAGTACAAACTACTTTGCAATTAATGGAAAATGCAAATTTGAACGATGAACTGTTGGAAAATGGCACAGGAAATTGCCATAGCCATCTAACGCAGTTGAATACTAGTGTTATGTGTAGTTATGTTACAATGTACAGTATTTATCTATATTGTCAATTTCACTGTCATGCTCATAGTTAAATTGGGCACAAATGTGTGCAGCTTTTCAAAAAGGCCAGAAAATAGGAAAAATAGGAACATTTGGTCAGAAAATAGGAAAAAATAGGAATTGCACAGAAAATAGGAAAAAAATAGGATACTTGACGGCCTGTTACAGACATTTCCACACAGACTTGCAGACATTTCCACACAGACTTGCAGACATTTCCACACAGACTTACAGACATTTCCACACACAGACTTACAGACATTTCCACACAGACTCAGACATTTCCACACAGACTTACAGACATTCCACACACAGACTTACAGACATTTCCACACACACTTGCGAATTTCCACTAGACTTCAGACATTTCCACCACAGATCAGACTTTCACACAACTTACAGACATTTCCACATAGACTTAGACATTTCCACACAGACTTACAGACATTTCCACATAGACTTGCAGACATTTCCAGACAGACTTATACATTTCCACATACACATATACTTACAGACATTTCCACATTTCCTACAGACATTTCCACATAGACGTACAGACATTTCCACATGACTTACATACATTTCCACATAGACGTACTGACATTTCCACATAGACGTACAGACATTTCCACACGACTTACTGACATTTCCACATAGACTTACATACATTTCCACATAGACGTACTGACATTTCCACATACACTTACATACATTTCCACATAGACGTAGACTGCACCCCATCACACACTACCAACATGACTTACAGACATTTACACACAGACTTGCAGACATTTCCACATGACTTACAGACATTTCCACACAGACTTATTATTTAGAAATGTGCATCCATAACATTTGTGTTAAAAGTTTTTGGGTACCCATTATCTCTGCAACGGTAATATATGACACAACGTTCTATTTTCGGTACATACGAGAACATTAGTAGTGATATTTCTTGTTATGATGACTCATTTGAACTGTCTCGACGAGACTGTTCAAATGGTGGTCACAACATTTACATTCGAGCTACCATAGACTTGCAGACATTTCCACATAGACTTACAGACATTTCCACATAGACTTGCAGACATTTTCACATAGACTTACAGACATTTCCACACACAGACTTAGACATTTCCATATAGACTTAATACATTTCCACACAGACTTACAGACATTTCCACATGACTTAGACATTTCCACACAGACTTACATACATTTCCACATACTTACAGACATTTCCACATAGACTTAGACACGTCCACATACACATAGACTTAGACATTTCCACATAGATGTACATACATTTCCACATGACTTACAGACATTTCCACACAGACTTAGACATTTCCACACCGACTTACATACATTTCCACATAGACTTACAGACATTTCCACACAGACTTAGACATTTCCACACCGACTTACATACATTTCCACATAGACTTACATACATTTCCACATAGACTTACAGACATTTCCACATGACTTAGACATTTCCACACAGACTTACAGACATTTCACAAAGACTTAGACATTTCCACATGACTTAACAGACATTTCCACATAGACTTACATTTCCACACAGACATACATACATTTCCACATAGACTTAGACATTTCCACATAGATAAACAGACATTTCCACATAGACTTAAACTATAGACTTACAGACATTTCCACACAGACTTACATACATTTCCACACAGACTTACATACATTTCCACATAGACTTACAGACATTTCCACATAGATAAACAGACATTTCCACATACACTTACAATATAGACTTTCAGACATTTCCACACAGACTTAGACATTTCCACATGACTTACAGACATTTTCACATGACTTACAGACATTTCCACACAGACTTAGACATTTCCACATAGACTTGCAGACATTTCCACATAGACATACAGACATTTCCACATAAACTTAAGACATTTCCACATAGACTTACATACATTTCCACATAGACTTGCAGACATTTCCACACAGACTTACAGACATTTCCACATAGACATGCATAAGCACAGCAGTGAAGGTCAGATGGTGAAGGTCATGGATGTGTGACATTTGTCTACAGGTTTGATGTATCGAAATATTAAAGTAATCCATCAAGAGTTATAGGAAGTCATGACAGAATTGAGAAACTCCGGCAAACTTATTAATGTGTGAAAGTTCAAAGTTGTCATGGTCAAAAGGTCAAGGTCATATTAAAGGCAGCATGGATGTGCGGCATTTGACCACAAGTATGATGTACTGCGGTATTGAACTAATAAATAAAGGGATATAGAAGTTATGGGAGAATAGAGAAACTCCGGCAAACTTCTTAATGTGGGAAAAAGTTCAAAGTTGTCGAGGTCAAAAGGTCAAGGACAATTAAGGGCAGCATGGATGTGTGGCATTTTTCCACAGGTATACTGTGTTGAAATATTTAAGTAATCCTTCAAGGGATATAGAAGTTATAACAGAATTCGAAACTCTGGCGAACTTCTTAATGTGCCGGACACACAGTCCAAACACTACACCACATGCCTCCGGCTCTACAGAGACAGGGGGGCATAAAAAAACAGGCAGGGTGCTAGCCGAAAAAAAGGCATTTTTCATACTTTACCATAATAGCAGGGCACATAGTTGTGGGAAATCGACCGACAGAAGATATAAGCAAATTACAAGGGGGGTGGGGGCGGATTAGCACAGATTTCTAAGTGATTTGATCTTGTACACAGGGCCTGTCTGGAGGTGGGGACTACAGAATGCAAATATGGAAAATGACGGTGTTTTATTTTCATTCAAATCTTCAAATCCCCCCCTTTTCATGAAATAACAACTTTTGTCACATTGGCTAAACAAGAATTCCGCCACGGAAGTGGTGTTGCGCCTGCCGAGTCATTTGATTGTAACATGATCCAGACCTGTTTACCCCAAGCGAGTGCCGTCAGTAGTAAACAAGAGCTGTAGGAGAACAGCATAGCTCGACTACGAGGGTTGTTGATGCACACATAGCTTGACAAACAAGGTGGCTGCGGCCTGCATAAAAACCTTAACCAAGGTTGACTAAACAAGAATTCTGCCACGGAAGTGGTGTTGCGAAGCAAATTCAATTTCTGAAACATACAACATACACACTTTATTTTATTAATTTAATTGAAGTGATCTTTGAAGCCACCCGCCTCTCCACCCACCATGCCCTAATTTTAAAAATTAAAACAAAAACACAAAGTCCACATTCAATAGGAAAATTGGCGATAGGGACCCCTTAAGGCAGTGCCAAATTCGTTCGTCCCCCAAACCCTCGTGACCCGACACAGGTTAAATAAAGTTTGGGCAAGAAATAGAAAATGAAGCAGGTGGGGTAATACTTTCGTATTCCGTCTACTCTAAAAGCCTATTGCACGGAACATGACTAAGCCCACTTCAATATCTGCAACTATCTATAGATAGAATAAAACAAAATAAGATATAATAAATAAAATAATTACCTTATTTAATATGGCAGCATCGTGTGTATCAACACCAACCATCTTCGTTGATTTTCATCGGTACCGCATTGCACATGGTCATTAAACGTTCAGTGAGCCGACGATTCATAGACTGGCATTGGCGAGTTGTGAATTTGCATTAAACTTTCTCAAATGATCCACAATTAGTTGTTATAAGCCTTCAAAAAACTAGATTGGTCAGTAAGCGAGGCTTACGGAATACCCCCCACGTGGGCCCAGGTACCCCTAAATATGTAAATGTTTTCCAAGTGTGGGCTTGTGACCTTGACTCTGGGCTTAGCGGGGGCGGAACGAACGTGAATGTGAAGCAGATCTGAGCAAGGAAATAGAAGTTATAACCGATTTCTCTGATGTTAAGTTTTGTAAAGAGACTAAGTATGTGATCTTGACCATGGGATCAGCGGGGATATGTCACAGCATGATAGTAGAGCCTTAGAGGAATGCACAAGTGAAATATTAAGAATTTTAGATGAAGTTATAACATATTTCTCTGATGTTAAGTTTTGTAAAGAGACCATGTATTTGTCCTTGACCTTGGGATCAGCGGGGATTGGACGTTCGTGGATTTGGCACAGCATGGTAGTAGAGCCTTACAGGAATGCATGTGTGAAATATTAAGCATTTTAGATAAAGGAAATAGAAGTTATAACAATATTTCTCTGATGTTAAGTTTTGTAAAGAGACTAAGTATTTGACCTTGACCATGGGATCAGCGGGGGTTGGACGGTTGTGGATTTGGCACAGCATGGTAGTAGAGCCTTACAGGAATGCATGTGTGAAATATTAAGCATTTTAGATGAAGGAAATAGAAGTCATAACAATATTTCTCTGATGTTAAGTTTTGTAAAGAGACTTTGACCTTGACCTTGGGATCAGCGGGGGTTGGACGGTCGTGGATTTGGCACAGCATGGTAGTAGAGCCTTACAGGAATTCATGTGTGAAATATTAAGCATTTTAGATGAAGGAAATAGAAGTTATAACAATATTTCTCTGATGTTAAGTTTACGGACGGACGGACGGACGGACGGATGGACAACCTGACTCCAGTATACCCCCCCCCCACAACTCGTTGCGGGGGGTATAATAAGTTATATATTAATAATAAATAAATTATATAGAAAAACAGTTCAGGTTTCATTATAACCTGCAGATGCGCGAGTCCGACTTCCATAATTTGTCATGATTTGAATCCCTGAAGACACAACTTTTGGAATTTTCGTTTGTGTGGCAGTTGGGCGCTCTTTGTTGAAATGTCGGATATCGGGTATTCAGATTGCACTTCGGGGCCATTTTGTTTACGCTATTGCTAGACAAATTATTAATTTCCGGAAGTCGCGATTCGCATCCTGCGATGTTCGTACGGTTACAATTTCGCCACCCGAAATTTCGGAACTGAAAAGCGTTTTTTTTTAATTGTTTTTCGAAATTCCGTAGGATGATCGTATCAATCAGTAGTTCACATTTTCATGGTTAAATCTGTAGAAACTACGGACAATCCATAGGGGTAAACAGGTCTGCATGATCCAAAGTAAGCATCATAAAACCCATCAGAGAAGTGCATGTTTTAAATACGAAAAAGGTGAAGGTTATGTTAATGGCAGCACGAGTGTGTTCCAAATGATCACATGTATCAAGTGTCCAAATATAGAAGCAATCCATCAAGTAATATCAAAGTTATCGGATGATGAAGAAACTTGCAAACATTTAATGTAAACAAAAATTGCAAATTGTTTACAAGCATGTGAAGGTCAAGGTCATGTTAAAGGAAGCATGCCTGTGTTCCAGATGTTCAACTGTCGAAATATTGAAGCAATCTGTCAAGTAATATCAAAGTTATATCTTGATGAAGAAACTTGTATAAACTTTTTGACGCAAAAAAAATGGCTAAGTGTTTCCGCAAAAATGTGAAGGTAAAAAAGGTCAAGGTCATGTTAATGACGGCCTGAGTTTGTTCCAAATGCAGACATATATGTAGTATCCAAATATTGAAGCAATCTGTCAAGTATTATTAAAGTTATATCATGATGAAGTAACTTGTACAATATTTTTGACATTGTGGACGCGGACGACGGAAAAAGCGGTGAATATAGTCGCGCCTTCTGCTAAAGCAGGCGCGACCAAAAACTATATACCCCTCGACATACTTCGCTTATGAGGGTGTAAAAAGACGGGTAATGTGCAGCAAGGTCAGACTAGTAGATGCAAACATTCAAAGTGCTTCAGGCAATGTGCGCGAGCCATGGTTGTCCATCCGAGGCCACAACCAGCTACAACGAACGTACCTCTATCGTGAGATTGCCGACCGCAGCACACAGTCGGTTGAGCGTACTCAGTGCAGGGTGGCTGCCACTCGTTGTCTCGGTGGAGAAATATTGCTCCTGAAACCTTGTGGCTGTAACATACCATGGAGACCTCATTATCATATACAACATGCCATAGAATTGTTCTGCAAATCCCACAATGTAAACAAGAGTTCCGAAGGTCACAATATACGCCAGTCAACAAGGGGAGATAACTCACTGAAAATCAATAGGCTTCTTCATCTTGCCGTGATAAACATGTATACCGAATTTGGTTACGTAGAAGTAGAACGTCGGTGAAGTAGAACTCGAGTTATTGAGTGGATAAGGATACAGTGGGAAAATTAAAAATGGCCGCCAAGGGGAGATAAGTCATCGAAAAAATCAATAAGCTTCTTCGTATTGCCGTGATAAACATGTATACCGAATTCGGTTATGATTGGTGAAGTAGAACTTGAGTTATTCCGTGATCAAGGATACAGAGTGAGAAAATTAACAAGAGTTGCCAGAAGACAACGAAGCCTGTTTGGCAGCCTTCACTCAAACTTGGCACAGTTGCATAAAAAAACATGAATATTATATAACTTGACCTTGGGTAAGGGGCGTACGGCGGATCTTGACATTGGGGTTAGTATGAATGTGCTAAGTTTGTGACCTTGACCTTGGGGAAAGGGATGGTGGGTCATGGATTTGCTGTAGCACAATAGAGGATCATCAGATGAATGCATGTATGAAATATCAAAGCGTTCCCTGTAACGAAACAGAAGCTATAAGACATTTACCCCAACGTTAAGTTTATGAACATGCTAAGTTTGTGACCTTGTCCTTTGGGTAAGGGTTGGGTGGTGGGTTGTGGATTTGCTACAGCATGATAGAGGGTCTTCTGAGTAATGCATGTATGAAATATCAAGGCGTTCCATGAAAGGAAACAGATGTTATAAGACATTTACCCCAACGTTAAGTTTATGAATGTGCTAAGTTTGTGACCTTGACCTTGGGGTAAGGGATGGGCGGTGGGTCATGGATTTGCTATAGCACTATAGAGTATCATCAGATGAATCCATGTATGAAATATGAAGGCGTTCCCTGTAAATAAACAGAAGTTAAACAACATTTACCTCAACGTTAAGTTTATGGACATGCTAAGTTTGTGACCTTGACCTTGGGGTAAGGGTTGGGTGGTGGGTCGTGGATTTGCTACAGCATGATAGAGGGTCATTTGAGGAATGCATGTATGAAATATCAAGGTGTTCCATGAAAGGAAACATATGTTATAAGACATTTACCCCAACGTTAAGTTTATGAATGTGCTAAGTTTGTGACCTTGACCCTGGGGTAAGGGTTGGGTGGTGGGTCATGGATTTGCTACAGCATGATAGAGGGTCATCTGAGGAATGCATGTATGAAATATCAAGGCGTTCCATGAAAGGAAACAGATGTTATAATAAATTTACCCCAACGTTAAGTTTATGAATGTGCTAAGTTTGTGACCTTGACCCTGGGGTAAGGGTTGGGTGGTGGGTCATGGATTTGCTACATCATGATAGAGGGTCATCTGAGGAATGCATGTATGAAATAACAAGGTGTTCCATGAAAGGAAACGGAAGTTATAAGACATTTACCCCAATGTTAAGTTTGTGGACACCGCCAATGCCGACGACGCCGGGGGTATACCATAAGCTCTTCTGCACTTCGTGCAGGCGAGCTAAAAATGGCCGCCAAGGGGAGATAAGTCATCGGAAATTTTCTCAAAATCAATAGGCTTCTTCGTCTCGCCGTGTTACATGTATACCGAATTTGGTTACAATCCGTCAAGTAGAACTCTAGTTATTGCGTGGACAAGCTGTGTCCGCCCGCCCCCGCCCGCCAGCCCGCCCGCCCGTACAAGATGAATACATAATACGTCCCGTTTTTTCAAACGGGCGTATAATAAATACATTATATATAGCAAAAAATGTTGTGATATACCAAATGTATTCTAAAAATAGCCCCTTCTCAAATTGTAGCCCCCCCCCCCCCCCCCTCCCATATTTGCATTCTAAATATGTTATGCATTTTCACATACAAACACAATTTAAAACATTGTTTTCAACGTTTTGATCGCTACAAATTAAATAGCCCCGGGGGCGTTTATTAGAATAAATACGGTAAATGGTAATAATAGCGTTTTCAGTGATAACTATGTTTGTATTCCAATTCCGTCGCTCAGATAGTGACATGTCACACTGTGAAACTTTTGGATAAATTGCAACCAAGAAATACATATGAGCAATGTGCTAGTGGCCTATTGAATTAGGTTTACCACTGTTATTAAGCTTAAGGATCGACCGAGTAAAGATGTAACTGGCTGCAGCACTGAGATACCACAGCGATGGACTATAGTGATAGACTTACTTTGTTCTTTGACCCAAATTTTGATTTTATCCTTGTTATTTGGCTGTGGGGGATGGACCGGCTTTAAACTCGAGTCCTGAAATAGATTGTGTGCAATTATTGTGTGCAAGTTTGGTAGTCAAGGTAGACCAGATGGTTGGTTAAAGGTACATGCCTACATGCACACAAGAAATCATACTAGATGGCCGTGGCCTGCATGTCGTGCCTTGTGGCGAGGCATGGACATTAAAAAAAAAGATATAGTATAACGAAAAACTTAACCAAAAAACTTAACCAAAAACTTTAACCAAAAAACTTAACCAAAAACTTCAAAGTAATTTGACCTTGACATTGGGCACAGGGGCCGCACGGGAGGGGGGGTCGAATGAAAATATAGATGATGATAAACACCCATGTGAAGTTTCAAAGTAATGGGCAAAGCAGTTGCAGAGATATAGTATAAAGAAAAACTTTAACCAAAAAACTTAATCAAAACATTTAACCAAAAACTTAACCAAAAACTTCAAAGTAATTTGACCTTGACATTGGGCCAGGGGCCGCTCGGGAGGGGGGGATAGAATGAAATTATAGATGATGAAAATATAGATGATGATAAACACCCATGCGAAGTTTGTTCAGGTAATGGGCAAAGCAGTTGCAGAGAAAAACGAAAACTTTAACCAAAAAATTTTTTTTTAAAAAAATTAACCAAAAAACTTAACCAAAAAACTTTAACCAAAGAACTCAACCAAAAACTTTAACCAAAAAACTTAACCAAACAACTTAACCAAAAACTTTAACCGGACACACGTACGTACATACGTACGTCACATGGGCAGACGTTGGTCTTTAAAAATAGGGGTACACCAGAAATGTGTCCATGGCACATGGATGCTAAGGTTTAGCTGGATCAATACTATTTCACTGAGTGATTGAGGAACAAGAATTCACCCATTCCACCCCTTAGTAACTTGAATGGATTTTGATATGTTAATTTTGCAACCAATTCAAATCAACACAAAATGATCTCGCCTTCCGCTTTTGAAAATAAGTTTTGCTCTAACCCAAATGTTCTGTCTGTAACTTGGGGCGACTATCACTGCGTTACAGACAGCTAGAACATTCGGATTCGTTTTGCTCATGCATGTAGAACGCAATTCCAACACACATGAAAGATCGCGAAGCAAAAACACGCGCGGCAAGGTTGCAAAATGCGAGATTGAATATGATAGAATTTCGCGTCTTCTCTCCAAAGCTCGAAATCGCGAGGTATAGGACAGGTAAACATGGTCTTAGGAGACGATTCTCATGTGTTGAAAAAACATGTTTTTATTAATTAATAGAACAAATGTGGATAAACATTTATATTTCTTGACAACAAAAACAGAATTTGACAAAACATGATAATCGTCTTAGGAGACGATTCTAATGTGCTGTCAATACACGTTTATTGAGTAAAAAAAAAACACAACACATTTCGATACGTGTTATTGGTTACTGCATCGCATCGTCAACATATATAATATATATATATATGTACCGTATTTACCGTATATTTCTGGACACTTTTAATTAATTACTTTTGTCAATGTCCGAATAATTAGGAATATTAATTAATTCTTAAAAAGTGGTGTCCGAAAATTTAGGTTTCATTTTGCTGGTAGTCAAGTATGAAGTGTATTGGTTGATCAATTTAATGATAAAATCAGTATTGAAAGTCTAAAGAATGTTTTATTTGCGACATGAAACGTCAATCAAGGGAAATCCAAGGGAAATCCCCGAAGGTACCCGGTTACGGTTTAACGCAGGTTAATATTGTACAGTAAAACCGGGAACCAGTGGCAATGTTACAAATCGCTTCTGGGCTTGCTTGATTAGTACACACAAACAACGGAATCTGGGCCGAAACGTCTTTGTGCGAAATGTACTAATTTTCACATACGATTGTGAGACGTATCCGCGCGCCTAATCCATAATTATATCCCTGTAGCAAACATGTTATTAATTAAATGGCTTTACATAATTAGGAGACGATTGTATGAAAGGAATGAAAAGTGTGGTACAACAACTTAATGAGGCGCACACATCATACGGAGGGCCAATCCGAAATTGCCAATTAGCATGTTACCGGTAATCAATTCTTTGAAATCACCAAACCAATCAGCTGACGCGATACAGTTGTGTCGTTCAATATCCAATCGTGTAAGACAATATGATAACTCATTAATGTGTTATCCAATGGATGTTTAGACTAACATAATTATTAGCATGGTATCAAATGAAAATCATTGTTTTATAATGTACTCAAATTAAGCACAAATTGAGTAATGTAGCGTTTACCTTATAAATACATTACATCGTAATTAACGGCACTTTTATTAGTAAATGTTACAACTTACCAGTCAGAATGGATAAGTTTATAAAGCGCTATACAACCAGCGAGGATGCCATACCTCAATCGTGGAAAACGGCACCGACTCCAACGTCAACACCGAAACAAGCCGTGGGTCGACCTAGGAAACGTCCGCTTGTGGAGACTCAGAGTGACACGAGAAAACGTCTTTGTTTTGATTCTATTCTCACCGCTGAGCCGTGTCAGTGAGCCAGCCACCGTCGATTCTATTCTATTCGATTCTATTCTCACCGCTGAGTCGCGGCCTGTGAAAACCGCGAGTTTTTTTGTAACAAAAATATTTCATTGAATGCGTCAAGTCGAGTAACCCACATGAGCTAGGTGTCCAAATCAGGAGAGAACACCAGGCTTATTTGCTTTCTGTCCAATGTACTGTATACTATCCTGGTGAAGCCCGAATATTTAAGCAGCCTATGACGAATTGGCAATGTCCGCTGATATAATTACTGATGTTTTTAATTAGAGATTCGCGAGCATTGTAAACCATGTAAACCATGGGCAGACTACGCGAATCCACTGCCTGGTCTGGTCGCTAATGCAATAAGCCGGGATTTGTCGGAGATGGAGACCCAATTCATATAAACACGTTTGTCGTGTCACTTTAGACTGGTTACCGGTCGCTAGGAATAACGCTATGCTGCGCATCCGACAGGGTACCAGTCTAGTGTGGACTACGTGACTGATGTCAGCAACCGCGTGTATCGATCTTTGATATGGCCTTGTGCCCGCGGTGTGAAATTTACACTTGACACGCGCGGTGTGTTTGAAGTCTCAGTCTTGTCACTGTAGACGAATCAGCATCGTGTAAACACAGTTTGCCAGCTAATGATCGAGTTTTATGACTTGCGCGGAATTGCATTATGCCTATTGGAATACACGACACGGAATACATATCGGGAATTAACGTTAATGGAGTTATGCAATATTTTTCATTGAAACTGTTTAATGTCACCAAAATGACACCGACCATATCGGGCAAGGTAAATCTTTTCATTTCTGTTTGAGCTACAACAACAACAAATTTTATGGGCGCACTTGCCTATTTTCGTGTCCGAAAATTTACGATTTGAGAATATTATCAAATGTTAGCTTGTCCGAAAATTAAGAGTACATGAAAATAATTAATTTTCTACAAAATGAGCTTGTCCGAAAATAAAGGGTGTCCGGAAATTTACGGTAAATACGGTATACACAAGATCTTGAAGACCAAATCGCGAGGCGAAAACGTGAGATTCTATTTTATTAATTTTCGCGTTTTCGCCTGGCTATCTCGTGTTTTCGAGACCGCGATGCCGCGTTTTCGCCTCGACCTTTTCATGATGTCGCCTTCCGCTTTTGGAAATACGTTTGTTCATGTCATTATGTGTGTGTAGAGTTGAAATTCAGTTTTGCATTACATGCACGTACGTACGTACGTACGTACGTACGTACGTACGTACGTACGTACGTAGAACGCATTTCAAACTAGCATGCTTTATATGCATGTACGTACGTAGAACGCAAGTCCAACACGTAATATGATATATTACACATGCATGGGTAAATCGTATTTCCAAAGGCGAGATCGAGATCGCAAAAAAACCGCGAGATTGTAACATAAAACAAATATACCGCCCATCCCAAACTAGCACATTTGCGACATATCATTTTCGGTCTAGCTGCACACCTGATGGTGTTTACAATCATCAGTCGGTAATCCAGTTTCACGTGCAAAGTGTGAATGACCTTTAGAATTCAGCGGAAACACAACATACCAAAACCACGCTATGTATTTTTTTTCTAGTCGCTCACGTCATCGATGCGTCTTACGCATTAGCTTGTGCATTTTCACCTATGTTCGAGATCTTTATAAAAGCAAGATTTGCCAGCACATGAGAATCGTCTCCTAAGACGATTCTCATAGTTTGTCAAAATGTTTTTGTAAAGAAATACCAATGTATTCTTTTCACTTTGTCCGATGTCTTAATAAAACATGCTTTGGCAACACATGAGAATCGTCTACGTAGACGATTTTAATGTTTTGTAAAAAAGAATTGTTAGGGGTATTTCTTTCCCTTGTTTATAATGCATGGGTTGTGACCTAGGGCTTAGAACACCCGACTTCCAATCTGGAGGTAGTGTGTTCAAACATCGCCTTGGTATCCAGGCGCGGATATAGAAATAATTGCAGGGGGGGTCTGTAATTACAAGTCGGCATAGCCGACCTCCGCGAGCGGGAAATTGTAAAGTAGGGGGGTCTGTGGGTCCTCCCCCAGGAAATATTTATATTCCAGTTCGCCGCAGATGCGATTTCCTGACACCTAGGCCACGAAAAAAGAAGTCATCCAACTATTATTAATCGAGTATTGTAGATTTTCGTATTTTTTTTTTTTGCCGGGAGCAGGGGGGGGCGGTCCAGCCTGTATCCGCGCCTGGTATCAAACATACCTTCATAGTATTTCCACCCCATTGGTCTGTCGGGTGAGAACTTAAAGGTACATGCCCACGCAGTAGGTACAAAATGTTCTTTATAGGAATTAAATAAGTGTATAATTATGTCACTAATTACGAGTGCCCGCTATACAAATATAATCATTTATTAATTATCAATTTACTGTTAGCGACGCGCGGCGGTAACAGTCTATTTTGATAATGTGCGTGGATGACGACTTTCACATCACGGCTTGCGGTGCGCATGCGCAGTATACTACGCGCGCCAGTAGGCTTCCCAATATGTAAAAGAATATCAACATGTCGAAATGTCCAGGACGGAAATTGTATGAAACGGTGTCGGCCAAAAAAAAGGCGAAATGTCTGAGGGACAGGCAGTACAGAGAGAGAGTGGTTAATATTGGCGACCAGATCACCAAATGGAAAGAGTTACGTGGAGATTTAGATTTGGACTCGAACAGAGATTTTTCTTCTCAACTTCCGATACTTCACTGCGCATGTCAAAGATGTGATATGATTGACCGTGTCACGTGACGCGTGTTGGTAAAAATAGCACGAGGTCGGAAAATACCCTTTTTGGTCGCGGCATATACAATGTGATTTAACACCAATTAACACGCGCCGTAATTAAAAATAACTCGTTAGTGGGTAGACAAATGGCTCATATAAGGTACGACAGAAAATGAAAAGTAGTAGTAGAGTGTAACCTGCTGCGTGGGCATGTACCTTTAAACTGTGGTCCCCGTCTCTATATGACCTTAGCTGTTGCTCTCTGCTGGGACGTTAATCCCATTGAATTTCAAAAGAGTAACGGAATCTTTATGTATGGTGGTAGCGGCAAAAACCGGCGATGTGATACATTAAACAATAAAAAATCAAAATATTTGTTTTTCCTCAATAAACATGTATTGGCAGCACATCAAAATCGTCTAAGACAAGTGCCGTGTTTTGTCGAACCATGTTGTTTTGTCAAAAATATTGATGTTTGTCCACATTTGTTAAATTTCTTAATAAAAACATGTGTTGGCAGCACATGACTCGCATGAGAATCGTTGTCTCCTTAGACGATTTGTACGTGTCCTGTTAGGGACGTGTTACAATTTCGCGTTTTCTCGATCTTGGCACAGGTCGAGATCGCGAAAACGTGAAGCGTGATCGCAAGAGCTGAAACGATTTAAAATGCAACATATTCTCAACAAAACATGGTTTGACAGTAGGTTTGACAGTACTGTGCTGCTGCATATGAGAATCGTCTCCTTGGAAGATTTTCCAGTTTCGTCAAAAGATGTTTTTGTAAGATTTATTTTTAGATTAGTTTTCATGTTTTTAATTTCTTGATAAAAAATATTTTGACAGCACACGAGAATCGTCTCCCAAGAGATATATTGATAGAAGAAATATTGATGCTTTTATATTCGTTTTATTCCTCAATAAAACATGTTTGGTAGCAGATAAGAATCGTCTCGATTTATACATGTCGTGTTTGGGACATGCTACAATCTCGCGTTTTCGCGATCTCGCGCATGGGTCGAGACCGCGAAAATGGTCGTGGTCTCGAGAGTTCCAAACCAAAACGCGACATAGTCTTAACAAAACATGTTTTTACTGCACTGTGCATATGAGAATCGTCTCCTAAGATGATTCTCAAGTTTTGTCAAAAAATGTTCTTGTAGGAGATATTTTTTCATATTTTTAATTTCTTAAAACTATATTGGCAGCACACTAGAACCGTCTACTAAGACTACTAGGTTTGGTAGCAGATGAGAATCCTCTCAATTTCCGTGAAATATGTGTGTTTTAAGTATTAGTTTTTGAATGGATGCGATTCAACAGATCGGTGTCACGGTTTCAAACAGAAATTCGAAACACGAATATTTGTGTTGTTGGTATCGGGTTCTATATGGTGGATGGGAAATGCGATCGATTACAACACGAAAATCTTGGAAGAAAATGTCAATTGTCACGTAGGCCGTTTACCTTTTCCCGCCATTATGTCGGCTGTTATTTTAAATATGTATGGTCGCTCGATTTCCGTTGATTACTTAAATTATGTTTCCTTGTCGTGAAGGAACGTACACTATTCCTCAAAATATTCGGTCCTTTGTAACGTACCTTCGCCTGTCGACGTGACGAAATTAAAATGCTCTCCTCGCTGTCGGTAGTACCTGTATACTGGCAGTGATGCGCCGTGGGTTAACAAGGGGGAACACGGTGTGCGGCAGATTCGGTCTTAGAAATGTTCCCACGGTTGAGATTTTGCCTCTCCATCGGTACGAATGGGATTTCCACCCGACACGGTGGAAGGAAGTTTTACGTCCACTCTCCATCTGATCACGGGGTCAGGTGGACGAAGGCAAAAATCGCGCTGAGCGTACTGTATGCAGTGGCGGATCCAGGATTTCACCAGGGGGGGTGGGGGTGGGGGCCACATGGAACTTGAACGAGGTATGCTCCTTCGTCGACTGAGCGGTGTGAGGGAGTTGGCTAGGGGGGTCCGGAGGCATGCTACCCCGGAAAATATTTGAATTTAGGAAGCCATTTCCTGCATTCTATGCTCAATATTTTGTAAAAAAGAAAATTTAAAACAAAAATCGGGATTTCTGAAGGGGGGGGGGGGGGGGGGGGGGGGCCTGAATCCGCCACTGGTATGTACATGTGATGCTGCCGTGTTCTGCCGAAACGCATCCTTGCGTATGTAACAATTTGTGAAAGCCGAAAGTGTTTGTCTTATTCGTCGGTGGCGAAATGGAAGCGAACGAACAACGCTCGGTACGAATTGCAGCTTCCGGACGGAATTATCTATCGGCAGTTTTCACTGGACGCTACTTTGGAAGTGTCATTTTGTTGGCCAATCGACATGAGCGTTTTACAATGCATGATGCATTGTGAATAACACGAAATAGAAGCTGTGAGGCAGCGAAAATCTAATTTTCTAATCGACGCGAACACCCACAGCATTGAATTAATTATATGAGTGCACCCCACCCCCAACAGAATCAAGTAAATTGAATACCCCCCTACCAACAATAACAATATAGCTTCCGACCCCACAACCAACCGGAATTAATTTTGTCGGACACCCCCACACAGGATCAAAAATAAAAGTGCGGTCCGACCCCCCCCGAGAATTTTTCCTGGAATAGCCCTTATGAAAAGTGTATGTTTTTGTTCTCAAAAAATATGAAAATGAAAAAGTGCAGATCCTGATAACTATGCTCATCATAAGCCGGCTCATCTGGATCTACACTTTTTGCCAATACCATTACACAGGCCTGTGGTGCTGAAAGGGTTAAACACACAAAGTGGTCCGGGTGGCAAATCATTTAAGCGGAAAAAGTATGTTATGGTTATATGACGGTCAAACATTATAATTTATTATTTATGTCAGTTTCTGTCAGCAGCCGATTATTGTGTGCAAGTTTGGTAGTCAAGGTAGACCAGATGGTTGGTTAAAGGTATATGCCCACTCAGTAGGCGCAAACTGTTCTTTATAGGAATTAAATAAGTGTATATTTGTGCCACTATTCCACCAGTTCTAAAAATTACGAGTGCCCGCTATACAGATATATTCATCCAGATGGTTGGTTAAAGGTACATGCCCACTCAGTAGGCACAAACTGTTCTTTATAGGAATTAAATAAGTGTATAATTGTGTCACTATTCCACCAGTTCTAAAAATTACGAGTGCCCGCTATACAGATATATTCATCGCGCGGTGGTATCAGGCTATTTTCATATGCAAATGAGGCACGATATGTTTTAATTATTTATACTAATTAAATGCGTCACCTGAAAAAATGATATTTTCGACAGATTATAAAGTATGATCATTGCACAGAGAAAAATCTATACAGAGGAAAAATAGCAATGTCCGTTAATATTTTAAGGAAGCACGGTTATAGCCCCTGATATCCGTGTGGAAATTACGTCCGATATAAAATGTATAATAATGCCAATCAAAACGTGGGGTAACGGTGAATAAATGTTTATTTTGCCAGAAAATGTCTCAGTTGATTTCTCTGATATAAAGAACTCGTTGTGCCTACTGAGTGGGCATGTACCTTTAAGTCATATGAAGATCAAAAGTTATATGCCAATAGGTCAGAGACCGACAAAAATACTGCGTTACGGTCCAGGATTTTTAAATGTACACCGACGATTGCGGGCGTACCTTGAGGAGTGGCCGGTCTGAGGAGGAGCTGGCGTGTTTGCCCCAGCTGCGGGGATTCAGACTCGGTAGGAAGGACATCTTGGATGACGAGCCGCTACCCTTCTCCTTCCCACCCAGCTTGCTTCGACCCGATCGCCCCCCGATCCCCGACCCAGACTTCAGGCCAACATCCTGCCCCGGGTCTTCACTCTTTGACCCCTTTCGAGCCGGCCGCTTAGGTGGTTTTTTTCTCTTAAGGACATCACTCAAGCGCCTATTATAACCAGGGAATGTGGTTACATACTTTGCCAAGCATAATAAGGACAGGGTGCTTAATGACCCATCAACACAAACAGTATAATTTATGGTCAAGCATGATGATATAAGGTGTCTCGACATAAGGTTTTATTGGTCGAAGCTGCGCTATGCTCAGCCAATCAAATTGCCTGCTAATCTAATATTAAAAGGCCCAACAGATTATAGATTGCCAATGGAATATGCTGTCTTGTCAACATAGACGTGCCACAGGGAAGATACTTACGTCTGTGAGCCGGAGTCGTCCGTCTGTGAGCCGGAGTCGTCCGTGGACGGTGTGTATGTGCCACAGGGAAGATACTTACGTCTGTGAGCCGGAGTCGTCCGTGGACGGTGTGTACGTGCCACAGGGAAGATATTACTACGTCTGTGATGTGCCACAGGGAAGATATTAGTGTGAGCGGAGTCGTGTGGACGGTGTGTATGTGCCACAGGGAAGATACTTACGTCTGTGAGCCGGAGTCGTCCGTGGACGGTGTGTATGTGCCACAGGGAAGATACTTACGTCTGTGAGCCGGAGTCGTCCTGTGGACGGTGTGTATGTGCCACAGGGAAGATACTTACGTCTGTGAGCCGGAGTCGTGTGTGGGAGGACCGGTGTGTATGTATGCCACAGGGAAGATACTTACGTCTGTGAGCCGGAGTCGTCGTCGTGACGGTGTGTACGTGCCACAGGGAAGATATTGTCTGTGAGCAGTCGTCCGTGGACGCGGTTGGATGTGTCCGGAGTGTCCGTGGACGGTGTGTACGTTGTGTATGTGCGGTGTATGCACGGGAAGATACTTACGTCTGTGAGCCGGAGTCGTCCGTGGACGGTGTGTACGTGCCACAGGGAAGATACTTACGTCTGTGAGCCGGAGTCGTCCGTGGACGGTGTGTATGTGCCACAGGGAAGATACTCTGTCTGTGTATCGGAGTCTGTCTGTGAGCGGTGTGTACAGTGTACCACAGGGAAGATACTTACGTCTGTGAGCCGGAGTCGTCCGTGGACAGTGTGTAGGTGTGCCACGAGGGAAGATACTTACGTCTGTGAGACGAGTCGTTCTAGCCGTGCGTGGACGGTGTCGATGTGCCACAAGGCAGGCTGAGGGAGGAGTCGGTGTCGCGGCGGTCACTGCTGTCCACGGACTGCGAGCTGCAACTGGTCGAGCTGCTACTGAGGCTGGTGAGGGAGTAGGCGACGCCCGCATACTCCGGCGACTTGACGGGCGTGACGGCCCGTGGGTCAAGTTGGCTCAGCTTCTTCATCTGGTGCATCACACCTATACACGACATATACTGGTAGTCACACCTACATACGGCATATAGTCGAACCTACACACGGCATATAGTCACACCTACACACCGCATATACACACCTACACACGGCATATAGTCACACCTACACACGGCGTATAATCACACCTACACACGGCATATAGTCACGCCTACACACGGCATATAGTCACACCTACCCTATAGTCACACCTACACACGGCATATAGCCATACCTACACATGGCACATAGTCAACGTACACACGGCATATAGTCACACCTACACACGGCATATAATCACACCTACACATGGCATAAGCCACACCTATACATAAAGGCAGCCCTTAGTGGCATGATTGACAGGTTACTGTTGCGAAAGACGTCGGCAATAGATCTATCAGCGATTGATCATGAACGAGGTAGAGTTAACTCCCTCCGAATACTCTCAACCAGACAAACAAACACATGCAAACACATGTTTTAACGGGCGCCGGATGCGAGTCGTTTCTGGGTGGGCTAGTAAAAATTATAAGCTGGGTCGCCCGGTGGGGAACAAATTTCGTAGTTGTCTACACACATTTTTGTCAGCTTATGACGCTTTGTGGGATACCATTTCCGAAATAAAAATAGCATCCAATCGTTAGCTACGATTGTGGGTATACCCACTGAAAGCGCCACCTGACGAACCGAGTCGTGGCCTACACAGTGGATGCTTCCGCCCATGATTGCAACTTTCTTTTTCACCGAAAAGTGTGAAAGAATTAAATACGAAATCGATATATTCTAATGCAATCCTTTTATGCCGAAAACAAGTACTGTTTATTACATTATTAACTGTTTATTTCAACCAAATATGACTAACTCTATTGTCAGAAAACATGAAAAAGTCTGTAAATATCACAGACAATTTCGGCGATTTCATACCTACGTAGTTTCGTCCTTTTGCAACTTTTTCCAATCGATGTTAACGTAACCCGATTTTTATGATCATTCAGTTTGGTATTAAGTAAATATACAGAATTTATGCACATCCAAGTTCATAAACGATATTTATGTACACAGTTAAAGAGGTTCAAATGGGTGGTAACAATATATACTTTTGAGATGAAATAAAGATTTATTACAATCTACTACATTTGCTTCTACACATGGTACATAGTCAATGTACACACGGCATATAGTCACACATACACACGGCATATAGCCATACCTACACATGGCATATAGTCACACCTACACACAACATATAGCCACACCTACACATGGCATTTAGTCAATCTACACATGGCATATAGTCACACCTACACACGGCAGAAAATATCACTTACACACGGCATATAGCCACACCTACACACGACATATGGTCGCACCTACACATGGCATATAGTCACACCTACACAATTGGCATATGTTGTTAGTTTTATGACACATTGCTTATATAATTTAAAGGCCCTGTCTCTCAGAGCTGGATGAAATGTGAGCAAAACAGTTGTTAAACAGCATTTAATGGTAAATTTAAATCTGTTTTTTGAACATATATAAATATTGAAGTGGATGTACCTTCGCGGCGGAAGAAGACGTTGAATATATCTGGCAGTTTCTGCATGAGGATCTCTGCCATCTGTATGCCGCCCACGATCACCTTGAGGTCCTGGGACGCCATCATCGCCGCTATATGACTGCAACCATTGATTGGGCACGGTTTTATGTCCAGTCAAGAAGGTCAAAACACATGGGAATGCAACTGGGTGCGGGTGGGGAGGACCTTACATTCGGACAATCAATACACACGCTCCCCGAGTCACTTGCAAACATGCCGTGATATACTCAGAGCTCCAGATATGTTTTGTATCTATTATACCCCCATATTTCAAATTCAATGCGTATTTTTACAAATGTGTTATTGATTTTTTCCCTATTGGAACAAAAAATAATTTTTTTTGCAAAGTTCAACAAAGTAAATTTTCAACTTTATTACAATATTGCACTACTCAATTTGAAAATCAATGCGTAGTTTCACATTGCTGTGAGTATTTTGTACTCCCACTTCTGTATATGCTCTGTTTTATGTCTATTCAACAGCAAGGTCGGACACAGACAGGAATGCACATGTATGGGTGAGGGGGGCGAGGGGGGGATGTCATTCGGACAGTGGATATACAAGCTGCCCAAGTGATTTACATGCATACCGTGATATACTCCACAAATACATGTAGATTGATTGAGCGGGGTGTATGTCCATTATTGAGTTATTGTGTGGAAAAGGATACAGAATGCAAAAATTAAAAATGGCCACCAAGTGCAGGTAAGTCATCAGAATTGGTTGACAGTCAATAGGGTTCTTCGTCTTGCCATGATAAGCAAGTATACCAAATTTGGACGATTACGATTCGTCTAGTAGAACATTGGTTATTGCATGGACAAGCTGTTAGCCCTCCCGCCCGCCCGTACAAGGTGAATACATAATATGTCCCGTTTGAAAGGCATTTCAAAATGAAAGCGGACGAGTCCATTTGTGGATTAGCTCTTGTTAAATGGATATAATGCAAATATGTAGCTATGACTGGAGAAATAAGCCTTATGAGTTTTGTGACCAGTGTAGATCCAGATGTGCCTGTGCATCAGTCTGACCGGGATCTTCACTGTTCGCTATTCCATCAATAAACATCAAACATGCTTCTAACAAGGAATATTTGATTTGATTTATTGGTGTTTAACGGCCTATCAACAGCGAAGGTCATTTAAGGCCCGGTCAACGAGTTCGATCCCGTATATAACCGGTTGCATTGGGAGGAAAATCCCAAAATCAGAACGGAATATACATCGAAAAAATCTTCAGCCCTGAAAATAGAATAACCTGACCTGGTGCCAGGTCCATACCACACCAAAGTCACTTGGCCCCTTCCACTAAAATAAGATTATGAACTAGAAATGGACACTTGTCGACAAGCGCATGTGTATCCCCCTCCCCAGATACACAAGTAGTTTGAAAAAAGGGTGTTCGAGTTATGCTCCGGAGACAAAATCAGTGACGGAAAAACAAAAAAGGGAGATAACTAAAAAATTAGTGATGCAAGAGTTGTCATTCTTGCGTGACAAACCTTTAGGGTCGTGGTCTATGCATGTGTGAAGTTTCATGAAAATATTCCAAAGGGTGTTCGAGTTATGCTCCGGACACGAAATCAGTGCACGAAACAACAAAGGGAGATAACTAAGAAATTAACGACGCAAGAGTTGTCATTCTTACGTGCGACACACCTTTGGGTCGTCTTCTATGCATGTGTGAACTAGAAAATGTGTTCATAGAACACGGATGTCCCACATATCGATTTGATAATAAATGAGGCCAAATTCCAAGTCAAAATTTTCTTTTACCTGAGCGTTAAAGTTTTTGAAGCACTAATTATGTGATCTTAACCCTGGGCTTGGCGGGGCAGGACGAAGGTGGATTTGGCACAGGGCGGTAGAGGACCATTAGAGCAACGCGTATATGAAATATGAAGATGATCCGTGAATGGAAAGAAAAATTATAAGATATTTACCGGAGCGCTAAAGTTTTTGAAGCACTAAGTATGTGACCTTGACCCTGGGCTTGGAGGGGGCAGGACGAACGTGGATTTGACACAGGGCGGTAGAGGACCATTAGAGCAATGCGTATATGAAATATGAAGCTGATCCGTGAAAGAAAACAGAAATTATAAGATATTCTTTACCTCCTGAGCGTTTTTTGAAAGTTTTTGGAACGCACTAAGTATGTGACCTTGACCCTGGGCTTGGCGGGGGCAGGACGAACGTGGATTTGGCACAGGGCGATAGAGGACCATTAGAGCAATGTGTATATGAAATATGAAACTGATCCGTGAAAGAAAACAGAAATTATAAGATATTTACCTGAGCGTTAAAGTTTTTGAAGCACCAAGTATGTGACCTTGACCCTGGGCTTGGCGGGGGCAGGACAAACGTGGATTTGCCACAGGGCGGTAGTGAACCATCAGAGCAATGTGTATATGAAATATGAAGCAGATCGGTCGAAGGATGAAGAAATTATGAGACATTTACCCGAGTGTTAAAGTTTTGTGACGGACAGACGGACGGACGGACGGACGACGGACGGACGGACGGACGGACGGACGGGACGCACGTTCCTACGAATGAATACTTGTTGGGTTTTTACTGTATAAAAATACCCAACAAGAGTACCCAACACTATCCTAACCCTACCCAATAAGATCCCCGTACGCTTACAGCAAGTACCCATTCGTGTGTGCGGATGGACGGACGGACAAGGGTAACACTAAATGCCATCGTGGTGGGGCATAAAAATATTCCAAAGGGTGTTCGAGTTATGCTCTGGATACGAAATCAGAGCATGAAACAACAAAGGGAGATAAGTAAACAAGAATTCCGCGGAATCAAATGCCTCACCTTGTCCCGCCTTGACCTCGAGCCTGGGCCCGAACATATTATACAATTATTGACTAGTGAGCCATGGAATATCAAATTATATTCTATGGCTCACTAGTCAATAATTGTTTTATTATATGATAATAGTCTGTATATAGCACTTACGACCTTATGCTACTAGACAAAAATTTAAAAAGAATTTGAAAAAAAAAATGAAAAAAGAAAATGGAAAAAAAAAGTTTAAAAATTAAAAATAATAATGCTTGCTACTGGAGCCCAGAATTTTTGTTTAATAGTCCTATATTTATCTACATATATCTTCACAGGTCCACATAATGCCACAATATTTTCAACACAGTTTACGGAAATGTAATATCCAATGTAGTAATTTACCTGTATAAATTACCTGTGGTCAGAGTGGTCAAGACTGGACATTTGCACATGCTAGCACATGCACAGGTGAATGGTTCTCCCAGTCTCTATTGTTCAACCGGAGAAGGCTATTGTTCTCTCTACAGGTAAGGTGTACAGAGCACACGAGAAAACGGGTCTTCATGCATTATTGTCCTGTTTGTAGAGTGCGCAAAACAAAAAAGGGAGATAACTAAAAAAATTAGCTACGCAAGAGTTGTCATTCTTGTGCGCGACACACCTCCGGGTCGTGGTCTATGCATGTGTGAAGTTTCATGAAAATATTCCAAAGGGTGGTCGAGTTATGCTCCGGACAGGAAATCAGTGCGCGAAAACAAAAAAGGGTGATAACTCAAAAATTAGCTATGCAAGAGTTGTCATTCTTGTGCACGACACACCTTCGGTTCGTGGTCTAATTGAATGTGTGAAGTTTCATAAAAATATTCCAAAGGGTGGTCAAGTTATGGTCAATCAGTGCGCGAAACAAAAAAGGGAGATAACTCAAAAATGAGCTATGCAAGAGTTGTCATTCTTGTGCGCGACACACGTTCGGGTCGTGGTCTATGCATGTGTGAAGTTTCATGAAAATATTCCAAAGGGTGGTCGAGTTATGCTCCGGACACGAAATCAGTGCGCGAAACAAAAAAGGGAGATAACTAAAAAATTAGCTATGCAAGAGTTGTCCTTCTTGTGCGCGACACACCTTCGGGTTGTGGTCTATGCATGTGTGAAGTTTCATGAAAATATTCCAAAGGGTGGTCGAGTTATGCTCCGGACACGAAATCAGTGCGTGAAACAAAAAAGGGAGATAACTAAAAAAATTAGCTATGCAAGAGTTGTCATTCTTGTGCGCGACACACCTTCGGGTCGTGGTCTATGCATGTGTGAAGTTTCATGAAATATTCCAAAGGGTGTTCAAGTTATGCTCCGGACAAGAAGTGTCTGCGGCGGACGCGGACGCAGCCCGCTGTTAAATCAATAGTATCCCCCGACGGAGTCCGAGGGTTACAATAATCATAATACTCACATAACCAGATTCAACCACCTGCCACCCACACTAACTAGAAATGTGGCCTGTCGGCACACGAATACCCCCACTGGCAGCCAAAGAAAACGAGGCATTTTTTATTATAAGCCATTTAGCCGAGCTAACGTTTCAAACGCATCAAGTCTGTGACCTTGACCCTGGGCATAGTGTGATAATCCATGCATCGGTGTAGAAGATATAGAGCGGAAGGGAATTTCAAATAGGTTTGACCTTTGACCTTCAACTGTGACCTTGACCTTGGACGTAGGTGCGTGGTTATTGATCGCGACACCTTCTCATCATGAAGAAAAACATTTGTTTGCAAGCCATTTTGATAATCCATGCATCGGTGTAGAACATATAGAGCGGAAGGGAATTTCAATAGGTTTCACCTTTGACCTTCAACTGTGACCTTGCCCTTGGACGTAGGTGTGTGGTTATTGATCGCGACACACCTTCTCATCATGAGAAACATTTGTGCCAAGCCATTTGATAATCCATGCATCGGTTGTGAGAAGATATAGAGCGGAAGGGAATTTCGATAGGTTTGACCTTTGACCTTCAACTGTGACCTTGACCTTGGACGTAGGTGCGTGGGTATTGATCGCGACACACCTTCTCATCATGAGAAACATTTGTGTCAAGCCATTTGATAATCCATGCATCGGTGTAGAAGATATAGAGCGGAAGGGAATTTCAATAGGTTTGACCTTTGACCTTCAACTGTGACCTTGACCTTGGACGTAGGTGCGTGGTTATTGATCGCGACACACCTTCTCATAAAACATTTGTGCCAAGCCATTTGATAATCCATGCATGGTTGTAGAAGATATAGAGCGGAAGGGAATTTCGATAGGTTTGACCTTTGACCTTCAACTGTGACCTTGGACGTAGGTGCGTGGTTATTGATCGCGACACACCTTCTCATCATGAGAAACATTTGTGCCAAGCCATTTGATAATCCATGCATGGGTGTAGAAGATATAGAGCGGAAGGGAATTTCCAACAGAGCGACCGACAGACCGGCAGACCGACAAGCTGACTCCTATATACCCCCAACAAACTTTGTTTGTGGGGGTATAACAAGGAATATAGATTGTTATCAGGCTACAGGAGTGAGTATTTGGACAGGATCTACACTAGTCACAAATCCCATAAGCTCCATTTCTCCAGTAACAGCAGAATATAAATCTGATCCAGGCGACTACAGCAAGGAAACGCTAAACATGAGCAATGGGGCAAATGGCATTTGGGACCAGTGCCAATCGAGATCAGCCCGGATTCACACCCAGTCAGTTAAATGCCTGCCATGCTGCTACTAAAACTACTAATACCATAAAGATTCTAATATCGGGCTCCGAAGTCCAGGGTGGGCGTTTAATAGAGGCAGGTGTTATTCAGCAAAGGGAAAATGATCAAAAAAATATACGATGTTCTGCTATCTGAACAAAAACATAACTAAGGGACGTTACTCTCAAACGCCAGACTTGATTGTACTGTCTGTCAGTTTATAAACATTTGGGCCAAGACATTTCGGCCCACTCTGGTCATTATGGTAGTCGGTAGAAATGTTAAATTTAATGGTAATGTATATCAAGACAGCGTCAATCATTAATGCTGATCAGATTTACGCCTACGGACGTTTCGTCAGCGTCAGCGTTTCGGATCTGTCGGGTTTGAGATGCTTTGAAAATGGCGTCTCCGTAACCGTGTAAATTCTGATCACCCTGTGTCCGTGCAAATAGCTACTGCTGATGAGGAATTTACTGTGACATCGGAAACAGTCGAATTTCGCTTCCGCTTTTGAAAGTGAAATTAGTAATTATGTTTTTTCCCCGATTTTAAAGAAAGTTGCTTTCGAAATAATGGAAAGAAAAAAAATCTAATTTGACAATTAGCTCCGATTTTGTTTCAAGTCGGTACTGGGTGTTTATTAGAGGCACTAATTTCGTGAAAATAGGCCAAAAAATGTGTCATTTTCAACGTAAAAAGTGGGGGGTGGGCATCTATTAGAGCATGGGCACCTATTAGAATCTTTACGGTACTAATAATACAGAGCTCCGGATAAGGTGAGTATTGACGTATTTTATGCACTTATTTTAGCAGAATAAAATTGATAGTCAAAAGTGGGAGTACAAAATACTCACAGCAAAGTGAAAATAAGCATTGATTTTCAAATAGAGTATTGAAAATACAGTATTAAAGTTAAAATCTACTTAGTTGAGCTGCAAAAAGCAAATAGGGTTTGCTTTTTGCAGGTCGAATAAGTGAATTATTTTTTTATTATTTGTTCTCATTAATAAGAAAATCAATAATACATTTGTAAAAGTAAAATACGCATTGAATATGAAATATGGGCGTACAATACTCTTTAGATACAAAACTTATCTGGAGCTCTGCTAATAGCGACAATTGCCTCGTTTCTCCAGTTAGCGACGATCGTAAAATCTATGTAACTTACCTAGAAACAGGTTGAGATTTGAGGACTTCCTTCAAAAGCTCGGCACTGGCGTAATATATCATGCGCAGTAATGTTTGGAGACACTTGTGTCGCACTGTGGGGCCCGCCTGCAGTAAATAAAACATATCCGTCATGAGAAATGTCTATGAGGGAGTGTCAGGGGGACACACTGTACGAGAATTGCTGGACACAACACACCCTCAGCCGGTGTCCACACCCTCAGCCGGTGTCCACATCCTCAGCCGGTGTCCACACCAGCCTGTGTCCACATCCTCAGCCGGTGTCCACACCCTCACCCAGTGTCCACAACCTCAGCCGGTGTCCACACCCTCAGCCGGTGTCCACATCCTCAGCCGGTGTCCACACCAGCCTGTGTCCACACCCTCAGCCGGTGTCCACACCCTCACCCAGTGTCCACAACCTCAGCCGGTGTCCACACCCTCAGCCGGTGTCCACATCCTCAGCCGGTGTCCACACCAGCCTGTGTCCACACCCTCAGCCGGTGTCCACACCAGCCTGTGTCCACACCCTCAGCCGGTGTCCACACCCTCACCCAGTGTCCACAACCTCAGCCAGTGTCCACATCCTCAGACGGTGTCCACACCAGCCTGTGTCCACACCCCGAGCCTGTGGCCATACCCTCACCCAGTGTCCACACCCTCAGCCTGTGTCATTCTCACCCGGTGTCCACACAACAGCCGGTGTCCATACCCTCAGCCGGTGTCCACACCCTCACCCAGTGTCCACACCCTCAGCCTGTGTCATTCTCACCCGGTGTCCACACAACAGCCGGTGTCCACACCCTCACCCAGTGTCCACACCCTCAGCCGGTGTCCACATCCTCAGACGGTGTCCACACCAGCCTGTGTCCACACCCCGAGCCTGTGGCCATACCCTCACCCAGTGTCCACAACCTCAGCCGGTGTCCACATCCTCAGACGGTGTCCACACCAGCCTGTGTCCACACCCCGAGCCTGTGGCCATACCCTCACCCAGTGTCCACACCCTCAGCCTGTGTCATTCTCACCCGGTGTCCACACAACAGCCGGTGTCCACACCCTCACCCAGTGTCCACACCCTCAGCCGGTGTCCACATCCTCAGACGGTGTCCACACCAGCCTGTGTCCACAGCCTGTGGCCATACCCTCACCCAGTGTCCACAACCTCAGCCGGTGTCCACATCCTCAGACGGTGTCCACACCAGCCTGTGTCCACACCCCGAGCCTGTGGCCATACCCTCACCCAGTGTCCACACCCTCAGCCTGTGTCATTCTCACCCGGTGTCCACACAACAGCCGGTGTCCACACCCTCACTCAGTGTCCACAACCTCAGCCGGTGTCCACATCCTCAGACGGTGTCCACACCAGCCTGTGTCCACACCCCGAGCCTGTGGCCATACCCTCACCCAGTGTCCACACCCTCAGCCTGTGTCATTCTCACCCGGTGTCCACACAACAGCCGGTGTCCATACCCTCAGCCGGTGTCCACACCCTCACCCAGTGTCCACACCCTCAGCCTGTGTCATTCTCACCCGGTGTCCACACAACAGCCGGTGTCCACACCCTCACCCAGTGTCCACACCCTCAGCCTATGTCATTCTCACCCGGTGTCCACACAACAGCCGGTGTCCATACCCTCACCCGGTGTCCACACCCTCACCCGGTGTCCACACCATAGCCTGTGCTAATCAATATTTGTCAATGTATCTATTACAAAATATTTAAATACAGTCAAGTTTGCACAAGCGACCACGTGCATTAAGCGACTGTTGTCTTATGCGACCACTTTCAAACCATATACTAGTAACCGGACATACCAGTACCAGGATTTCCATTTATTTTTCGTTTTTGTGTCAAGAGACCATTGTTCTAAGCGACCATTTTTGGTGTCTCCCTTGGGTGGTCGCTTAATGCAAGTTTGACTGTATTGTGCTTGAAAACAAGCAGCTTGACTGGCAGAGCCTGAGCTGTAGCTGTAGCACAGCTCAGGCACAGCCAATCAAACTGCTTGATTGCGATTTGACATTGCCAATAGACGTCAAGAAACGTTGACATTTTGGCAATATTGACGCCGGCGGTGGTGTACCCAAGGTATACTTTCAAACGATTGCTAAATCCTGTAACTTGTAAAGGTACAGCAGCCATAAATTTATATATTGAATATTGTGCATTGATCATGAGCAAGAAAAGAACGGGTAAATTAGCCAACAGTTAACTTACCGAGGAGCTGTAGACTTCGTACAAGACGGCAAACAGCGTCTGAATGAAACACGAGGCCAGATCTTTGTCTTCTTTCAGGACCTCTGCCCGGGAATCACACCGCTCCAGGTCCGTCTCGGAACTGGACGCTGAGTATATGAACGCAGAGCTCCAGATTGGCATATTTTACACACTTATTTTAGATAAATACGCATTGATTATCAACAGTGGGAGTACAAAATACTCGCAGCAATGTGAAAATACGCATCGATTTGGTTGGTTATTGGAGACCGACGTCATTTTCCATTAGCCAACCAAATCACTGCGTCTCACGTGATTCGATATTTTCAAAGATGGCGTTTGTTTGTTTGTTGGGGTTTAACGGCCTATCAACAGCTAAGGTCATTTAAGGCAGGGTCAATGGGTTTAGTACTAAATCCCATATATTACCTGTACAAATGGGGGGAAAATCCCAAAATCAGAACTGAATATTTAAAATAAAAAAATCTATATATTCAGCCCTGAAATCAGAATAATCCTGATCTTATGCCAGGTCCTCGCCACACCAGAATCACTTGGCCCCCTTCACAAAGCAGTAGGATCAGTAATAATCTTACTACTTTTATAATGGGCAATAACCCAATTCAACACCCAGTTAACAAAAGAGACAAAGATAAAAACGTACCTGAGGGCCAAACCAGGCAAATTGTGATTCCTATAAGGAGGAACCCCTACCGTTAATTTACGCCATCTCATTCGCCAGACCATCCACCCCCTTCAAAGATGGCGGCTAATATTTATTGATAATGAGGAAGTCAGTGAATGTGTTTGATTTTAAAAAGAGAATTTAAGTTAGTGTGACGCATTTTTGGTACAGTTTACAATCAAAGTCTTTGAGATTTATGCTAATGTATTAGCAACTGTAAAGTGAGTGAGTGAATAGGGTTTAACGTCCGCTTTTCTGACATAGAGGTACAAGCCTCAGGGAGTCTACACGCAGACGAGTCAACGGGGTCGTGTCCCGTATCCACCTGTCCGAGGGGGGTAAATCCCAACTTCAGAACTCAATATTTACAATCAAAATATATATTCAGTCCTGAAATTAGAACAACCTGATCTGGTGCCAGGCCCTCGCCACACCAGCATCATTTATCCCATCCCTAAAAGTAATAGGATTAGCGCTAATCTTACTTTTATATATGGGGCATAGCCTGACTCAACTCTCACATAGTTTTGTACTAGTACTATAATCATTACACCCGGGCGCATTTTAAAGTATTTTGTACATGGTTTAGAAAGGTGTTTTATGTATGAACAAACACTAATTGACCATCCAAGACACGCTAGAAACACCTGTGGTGGAAATACTGTAATACAGTTGAAAATTTACTTAGTTGAGCTGCAGTAGTGTTTGCTTTTTGCAGCTCAGCTAAGTAAATTTTCAACTGTATTACAGTATAAATAAATGAATAAGTAATACTACACTCAATTAAGTGAATGTTTAAATTTGTTTTGATCCATTGTTCCCTATTTAATAATGAAGAAAATCAATAACCCATCTGTAAAAAAAAATATGCATTTAATTTGAAATCAGGGGGTACAATACTCTTTAGACACAAAGCTTATCTGGGGCTCTGTGAATGTTATTGGTAACTTCACCACAATCACTAATTGAACTAGTCCAGCAACATCACTAATTGAACTAGTCCAGCAACATCACTAATTGAACTAGTCCAGCAACATCACTAATTGAACTAGTCCAGCAACATCACTAATTGAACTAGTCCAGCAAAGTGCACTTTCAGCGAGTACTTATTTGTACTGAAATCTTTATAAATACATGCTCAAAATTATTTATCATTCTTATAATGTATTTATTACAATATCACAGCCATTGTTTGGATTTAAAAATACTAGACAAGGTGATCGCCGGGGTGTGTCTCACCCACTATACAAGTTGATTGCAAGATCAAGGTCACCCAAATGAGACTGGATCGATATCTAGCTATGTTATTTGATTTATTTGTGTTTAATGGCCTATCAACAGCTAAGGTAATTTAAGGCCGGGCCATAACGCAATTCATCGCACATTTAACCTGCTGTATTGGGGAACAAGAAACGAGGCAAAGCCACGAAGGCCGGGTTTTTTCAAGACATAGATAATACAATGGCACATACATGACAAAATACTAATATTGTTTTCTGCATCGGATGATTTAATTTGCACGTCGTGTTTGGGCAGGTTGTACAGAAACAGAGAAATGGACTTAAACACGAAAAGTCGTTCACGCAGAAAAAATAAAGTTTGGTGATCCTAGGTTGTACAGTAACAGAGAAATGGACATTTAACAGAAAACTTAACGTTGAAAATGGCTAAGCCTTTCACACGGAAAAAATAGGTCAAGGTAAAAAAAAGTCACATGTTGGATAGTGGTATGTGGTGGGCACCCCTTGCTTATGAAGCTTTCAAAGTTTGGTGGTCCTAGGTTGTACAGTAACAGAGAAATGGACATTTAACAGAAAACTTAACGTTGAAAATAGCTAAGTCGTTCAAGCGAAAAAAAATAGGTCAAGGTAAAAAACAGGTCACATGTTGGATAGTGCTATGTGGTGGGCACCCCTTGCTTATGAAGCTGTCAAAGTTTGGTGGTCCTAGGTTGTACAGTAACAGAACAAGAGTTGTCGGAAGACAACGAAGCTTGCCTGTTGGCAGCCTTCACTCAAACTTGGCACAGTTGTATAAAACAAACATGAATATTATATAACTTGACATTGGGTTAAGGGGTGTGCGGTGGACCTTGACATTGGGGTCAATGGTGGAAGGTGGGTCGTGGATTTGCTATAGCATGATATAGCATATTAAGATGAATGCATGTATGAAATATCAATGCGCTCCCTGAAAACAGAAGTAAAACAAAATTTAACCCAACGTTAAGTTTATGAACGCACTAAGTTGGTGATTTTCTACAGCATGATAGCTATTCACATGCATGCATGTATGAATGTGCTAAGTTTGTGACCTTGACCTTGGGAAAAGGGGTGGGCTGGGTGGGTCATGGATTTGCTGTAACAATAGAGAATCATCAGATGAATGCATGTATAAAATAAAAAGGCGTTCCCTGTAAAGAAACAGTTATACTAGATGGCCGCGGCCTGCATGTCGCGCCTTGTGGCGCGGCATGGACGCTAAAAAAAAAAGATATAGTATAACGAAAAACTTTAACCAAAAAATTAACCAAAAACTTCAAAGTAATTTGAACTTGACATTGGGCACAGGGGCCGCACGGGAGGGGGGTAGAATGAAAATATAGATGATGATAAACACCCATGTGAAGTTTCAAGGTAATGGGCAAAGCAGTTGCAGAGATATAGTATAACGAAAAACTTTAACCAAAAAACTTAACCAAAAAACTTAACCAAAAACTTTAACCAAAGAACTCAACCAAAAACTTTAACAAAAAACTTAACCAAACAACTTAACCAAAAACTTTTACCGGACACACGTATGTACGTATGTACGTGTACGTACGTACATGTGTACGTACGTACGTACGCCAAAGTGTCGACTATATCGCGCTTTCCGCAAGCGGGCGTGACAAAAACTTAACCAAAAACTTTAACCAAAAAACTTAACCAAAAACATCAAAGTAATTTGACCTTGACATTGGGCACAGTGGCCGCACCGGCCGGGTTAAGGGGGGGTAGAATGAACATCATAGATGATGATAAACACCCATGTGATGTTTCAAGGTAATGGGCAAAACAGTTGCAGAGATATAGTATAACGAAAAACTTTAACCAAAATACTTAACCAAAAACTTTAACCAAAAAACTTAACCAAAAACTTCAAAGTAATTTGACCTTGACATTGGGCACAGGGCCGCACGGGAGGGGGGTAGAATGAAAATATAGATGATGATAAACACCCATGTGAAGTTTCAAGGTAATGGGAAAAGCAGTTGCAGAGATATAGTATAACGAAAAACTTTAACCAAAAACTTTAACCAAAAAACTTAACCAAAAACTTTAACCAAAGAACTTAACCAAAAACTTTAACCAAAAAACTTAACCAAACAACTTAACCAAAAAACTTAACCAAAAACTTTAACCAAACAACTTAACCAAACAACTTAACCAAAAACTTTAACCGGACACACGTACGTACGTACGCCAAACGGCCGACTATATCACGCTTTCCGCAAGCGGGCGCGACAAAAATGACATTTACTCCAACGTTAAGTTTATGATGTTGATCTTGGGGAAAGAGGTGGGGGGGGGGGGGGTGGGGGGTCATGGATTTGCTGTAGCACAATAGAGGATCATCAGATGAATGCATTTACCCCAACATTAAGTTTATGAACATGCTAAGTTTGTGACCTTGATCTTGTGGTAAGGGTTCGGTGGTGGGTTGTGGATTTGCTATAGCACGATAGAGTATCATCAGATGAATGCATGTATGAAATATCAAGGCGTTCCATGAAAGGAAACAGATGTTATAAGACATTTACCCCAACGTTAAGTTTATGAATGTGCTACATTTGTGACCTTGACCTTGGGGAAAGGGGTGGGGCGTGGCTCATGGATTTGCTATAGCACGAGAGTATCATCAGATGAATGCATGTATGAAATACCAAGGTGTTCCCTGTAAAGAAACAGAAGTTATAAAAAGACATTTACTCCAACGTTAAGTTTATGATGTTGATCTTGGGGACAGGGGTGGGGTGGGTCATGGATTTGCTGTAGCACAATAGAAGATCATCAGATGAATGCATGTATGAAATATCAAAGAATTCCCTGTAAAGAAACAGAAGTTACACAACATTAACCCAATGTTAAGTTTATGAACATGCTAAGTTTGTGACCTTGACCTTGGGGTAAGGGTTGGGTGGTGGGTTGTGTATTTGCTACAGCATGATAGAGGGTCATCTGAGGAATGCATGTATGAAATATCAAGGCATTCCATGAAAGGAAATAGATGTTATAAAACATTTACCCCAACGTTAAGTTTATGAATGTGCTAAGTTTGTGACCTTGACCTTCGGGTAAGGGGTGGGCGGTGGGTCATGGATTTACTATAGTATGATAGGGTATCATCAGATGCATGCATGTATGAACTAGATTGGTCAGTAAGCGAGGCTTACGGAATACCCCCTGCGTGGGCCCATGTACCCCTAAATATGTAAAAAAAAATCCAAGTGTGTGACCTTGACTCTGGGCACAAACGTGAATTTGCCACACGGTGGTAGAGGTTCATTGGAGCAATGCGTGTGTGAAATGTGAAGCAGATCCGAGCAAGGCAATAGAAGTTCTAACCAATTTTTCTGATGGTAAGTTTTGTAAAGAGACAAAGTATGTGACCTTGACCACGAGATCAGCGGGGATTTGTCACTCACAGCATGATTACTTAAGGCGCCAATAATTTATTTCCGGGCCCGCGTGCTATTTTTGGTTTAACCATGTGTACATCATCTATAGGGTTATAGTAAGTAAAAAATGCTGTATAGACCTCTGGAATTTTTGCTCAATGTCTCCAACGACCGTTCCAAGACAGTACCCCATATACATAATGTTGCCAAAGTGTTGGGAAAATAAATGTACTATTTTTTATTATTTTCCTGCATCAATAATAATCCGAAACATGTCAATTATGCAGATAATGAAACTTTAAACTTTCTACACTTACCTATATCGAAATAAATAAATTATAGTCAAGATGGCCGCTGACAATAGACAATAAAAAGAGATTTATAGGTGAAAGTTGTGTACACACGCTTTATACAGTTTGGATATGACGATTGAATGGATAGAAGACAATTATATTTCTCTTCCTCATATCAACAACGGTGTGTATCTATATATACGAGAATCAAGATGGCCGCCCATTTTGGTGAAACCTACAGATACCTAACAGTAACAGTTATATCTGCACGAAATACGTGTTTGGTCTAACGAGATTCAACAATGTCAGTTTAAACGTCACGATATGATACAGTTAAATGTCTACTGACCGTTCCAATTAGTGCACATTTTGTTTCATCATTCAAAATGGCTGCCACATACTGGCTGTATTTATCATCTTAACCGTGTTCGTTACACAATATAATGATTATGGACATGTGTCTTGAATGTTGGCGTCGTTTTCAATATAGTATGTCTACAACCAATAATATAATACTGATACTAATCTAGTAGTTCAATCAATATCCTAATCTGACTGTGTCCTGAATACGATGGCACTTTCCTTGAGTTCCGGTGCATCTGCAACCGATGGAACAGCAAACTCCTTTTCGCGAGCAAGAGCATCTTTTACTTGTACAACCAGTCTTGCAATTGCATGACAGAGACTGTGACATTAATTCGGGCCAATGATTGGAGGTTGAATATACAGGACTGGGTGATTTTCCAGCGTCGTCGTCACACCAGCCGAAGTTGTTGAAGGTGGGCACGTTTGTCAATCTTAGTGACAAGTGCAGACCGTTTTACATGCGGGTTGAATGCATCATTCGTCAGTGGGAGTAACTTGAGGACAGCTGATTTCTGATTAAGGAACTTGTGTGCTCGTAAACTTGCAATATCAGCAAAGTCATCGTCTCTCTCTTGCTGTATACCTTGATCGACAACTGTGTTGCCTCTTTGGTGATCTCTGACCTGATATCGTTGTCATGTTCGCTGAAGAGCTCCATGGCAGGTGTCTCAACCGTCAACATTGCACCAAACCATGCCCTCTTCCCAGTGAAATATGGGTAGCTGGTGATGTCTCTGCCACTGAGACTGTGGACAAATGGCAGTCTGTCACACACAGAAGGCCCGAGCACTGATGCAATGTCATGGATTGGTAGATATGTGTTAAAATCAGTGTGAACGCACAATTCCTTCAAGTTCTCCAGTTTATCTGTGTTTGCATAGTAAATGCAAAGTACCACGACGTCCGTGTCATTGGCATGCACGATTACCCTACCGGCACCATGTTCAGCGGCATAAACTGTGTGCAAAATAATTTGTGTATCTGCTTCCTCTTGTGTGGATTCAAGCTGAGGAACAGGGTACACCTGTTCATGTGTAACTAATATGGTTTTCTTTGAATCCTCCACTGAGGTACAGGTTTATATCTGTCCGTGTTAGTGGCCTTGCTGACCAATCATCACTCAAGTAATTGAGAAGTGCATCTTGTTTTCATCAAGTGCGAAAAAGTCACCGGCGTCAGGGGCGAGATGGTGCTTGCACACCTCGTATACCTTGGCTGTATGGGTATCTCGCTTTCGTTTTTGACGCGTTGCTGATTTGAGACTGACTGATCGATACCCGTCACAACAAAAGTGGATACATTTGGTCCGAGTTGGTGCATCATTGAGCAGCTTCTCAAGATAACGATCGCCAATCGTGCCAAACGTTTCACCTTTCTTGAATGACCATTTGTTCACAGAATGCATAGCATCAACAACGATGGTTGTGTTCAGTTCTCCATCAGGAATACTGGATACGGGGTCCACTTTCGTTTCTTTCAATGTCACCTTTATTTGACTTGACTTTGTACCATGTGTCCGCATGGTGCCATCTTCCTGAAATAATGATGGTGGCACTTTGCTACATTCATAATGTCCATCAGTGTTTACAACATCAACTTCTATTCCATATACAATTGGCTGTGTCATTCTCAACATGGTCTCTATTTCATTGTTTTGACTTTTTCTTTGGGTCTTGGTCGACTTCTTGGACTGTTTGTGCTGAGTGTAGAATGTGTTTAGCTTCACAATCTTTTTTGTCATTTCCAGCGATTACATTGCTTAATGCACAACGGCTAATCTCTCAGAGATTCGTCATGTCTGATTGCACAACGGGCTGAGCATGTTATCGTGTGACAATGTTAAAGATATGGTCGCTATCTGACATAAATGGATTTTCATCTACAGCCTCGATCATCGTTAACACTTGTTCTCTACTGCGAATAATCTGGGTATCACCAGATTCATGATGGATACCATCTGCTGTATCCTGTGCCAGTGTCAATCATCTGCTTCAACTTGGATCAAACAGCAGCTGTGTGAGGTTTCGTATATGCCCATTTGTTTCGGGCAGATTGATTTGTTGTGATTCCAGCTAGACCACCCACCTCCTTTGCGTCTGCGCTATATGTTTGTTCTAGAACAGGGTTCCCACAGATGAACATTTGTGAAATTCAAGGCTATTCAAGGCCATTTATCGGTGTTTTTTTGCATTTTTCAAGGCCCAAAATTTTCAAATTCAAGGCTTTTCAAGGCCCTTAGCCGACATGGGTAATTGTGACAAAATTAAGTAACTGGCAACAAATATGCCAGGCTTCTCGATGTATCTAGCTAGGGATAACATTTTGCAATACATTGGGAATATTTGATTTTTATGAATTTTTTTTTTTTTGCATCGGTCCGATACATCAACCCCTGAACACATTTTGTGGCCCAAATTATCTCAGCAGCTTGAATTTCTGATGCCTTTTCTGCAAATTCATTCACGCTGGTAGGCCTAGTAGAAGACGACTGTTGAGAACTTCTGAAGTTAATTTTTGTATTGTGATTAACGTCCTTCACAGATTTAGTATGTTTCTCTGATTTTTTGTGCGATCGCACAGCAGATTCCCCCATATTTGAGACGCTGAATGTTTTTTGACAAGACGAACATCGTGCCGAGAATTGATCTCCAGGAATCTGGTAAATAAAAGCCGAGTTAGTCTTTAATAATCTTGCGTTTTTCTAGGCCAGATTTCTTGGAAAGAACACTTCCCCATTTTGTCACGGAATTTCAGAAAACTGTTTACAATGCAGCATGCTCGATCTAAATAGTAAGAGAGCTTCTGATTGGTTTAGCTGATAGCTGCAACTGTAAATTAGCCATTCAGGAAACCCGATACACAAATGACGCACGGCTCGTAGGGAAAACATCCGAGGCTTCCGAATGATACGCAATGCACTCTGATCAGCTGATTACGGTACCGTAAACATGCTAAATTTCTACCGGATTTTTTGTGGGTTTTGCGATGTTGCTGCAGCTGGCGATATTGCCCGATTTCAAGGCTTTTCAAGGCCGGTCTTTTAAATTTAAGTACTTTCAAGGCCTTGAATGGCATTTTATCAAATTCCAGGCTTTTCCAGCCTTTCAAGGCCCCGCGGGAACCCTGTAGAAGCATGTCGGGCGAGACAGCATTGTGACACCCATCAGCTCGCCTGCCATCAACACATCATGTACCTCATTTCTTTAATATACAGAGGCAAAGACTGCAGAGCGTACTTGTGGTGACCAGTAGCAGCCATGTATGGTACATGTCTGCCGTTAGCTTCAGGTTTCCCAACCAAATTCCTTCGCGCTGGCAGTACAGAAATTCGTGAAGAATATCTGTAATTTCCAGGAAGGTCAACCAGAACAAAGCTGTGGGGTGAGTTTGCAATGACTGATTGAACTGAGCAAGAGACCTGCGTAGATCTGTCCGCTCCTGGTCAATATCACGGATCAGTTGAATTTGTTCATCAGCTGTGATGTCATTGTCGACAATGGCGTCAATGACCCTAGTCACACGAGTGTTGCAAACGTTTTCGTGGTGCTCATGTACCCAGCTTTTGAATGCTCGCCAGTGCAAGTGAGTGAATGCTTCACTAAGTATTCGAATAGCATGAAGTGTTTGGTAGTAATCCCCTTTCTCGCCCATTATCTTATTGGCTGTTCCTGGTAGTAATCCCCTTTCTCGCCCATTATCTTATTGGCTGTTCCTTCAGAGCAGAGACCTGTTGTTGCAATGAGTTCTTTCGCACCATTGTGACGTATAATCTTGCATATGGTCTTAATGAAATTGTGTGTCTGATGAAACCCACCAAGGAGGACAGCCTTTCCGAATAGGTAATTGTGCTTTTGTCGGAGAACTGTTGCAAGTTCATATGTGGCTTGATCTCCAGTAATGATAGTCCATTCATGATCTAGAGCATGTGAAATGTTAACAAGACAGACCATTTTCTCCTTGAGAATCGCTGGGTTGGTGGGAGACTCGGGAATGAGGGGCAGGTAACCAATTGTATTGGCTTGTGTCTGTTCTGAAAGTCTACCGCAGAATGCAGGAAAACCTGGCAGACCAACGCTATGGCCTAATGATGCTCCAAACATGTTCGAACTTCTTGCAATTCGACCAAGTTTCCACATAGGCAATATGCACGTGTTACCATGTGTGATAGACAATTGCTATCATATAAACATTACACGAGTTGCAAGTGTGATTTTTTTCTGTGAGGAACCCGGAGTATCCTATACAATCGAAATTTCATATGAATAGTTTCTATTTCATGTAATATAAATCGAGTAAGTATGGGTAAGCCACAATCTATGGATGTTTATGACATTTAAAATAATTCCTGCAGCACGAATGGTATTCCACTCGAAATGTGGGCGGCCATTTTGGATTTCCGTTCCTGAGCATTGAGCAAAACATTGGAAGGTCTTACAGTTGAAATGTATTACCAGGGTCCCAAAGAAGGTATTAGCAGTGTCAAACCAAAAATAGCAAGCAGGCCCGGAAAAACTTATATTTTGGGGCTGGGCGCTTGAGGTAGATAGTACAAGTACAGCCTTAGAGGAATGCTTGCATGAAATATTAAGAATTTTCGATGAAAGAAGTAGAAGTTATAACATGTTTCTGTGATGTTAAGTTTTGTAAAGAGACTAAATATGTCACCTTGACCTTGGGATCAGCGGGGGTTGGACGGTCGTAGGTTTTTCACAGCATGATAATAAAACCTTAGAGGAAAGCACAAGTGAAATATTAAGAATTTTCAATGACGGAAATAGCAGTTATAACTTATTTCTCTGATGTTAAGTTTTGTAAAGAGAGTAAGTATTTGACCTTGACTTTGGGATCAGCGGTGGTTGGACATTCGTGGATTTGGCACAGCACGGTAGTAGAGCCTTACAGGAATGCATGTGTGAAATATTAAGCATTTTAGATGAAGGAAATAGAAGTTATAACATATTTCTCTGATGTTAAGTTTTGTAAAGAGACTAAGTATTTGACCTTGACCTTGGGATCAGCGGGGGTTGGACGGTCATGGATTTGGTACAGCATGGTAGCAGAGCCTTACAGGAATACATGTGTGAAATATTAAGTATTTTAGATGAAGGAAATAGAAGTTATAATATATTTTTCTGATGTTAAGTTTTGTAAAGAGACTAAGTATTTGACCTTGACCTTGGGAGCAGCGGGGGTTGGACGGTCATTGATTTGGCACAGCATGGTAGTAGAGCCTTACAGAAATGCATGTGTGAAATATTAAGCATTTTAGATGAAGGAAATAGAAGTTATAACAATATTTCTCTGATAAGTTTACGGACGCAAGAATGCACACACGCACGGACGCACGGACGGACAACCTGACTCCAGTATACCCCCCACAACTCGTTGCGGAGGGTATAATAATAATAACTAGAAATGGACGCTTGTCGACAAGCGCATGTGTATCCCCCTCCCCAGATACACAAGTAGTTTGAAAAAAGGGTGTTCGAGTTATGCTCCGGAGACAAAATCAGTGACGGAAAAACAAAGGGAGATAACTAAAGAATTAGTGATGCAAGAGTTGTCATTCTTGCGGGACACACCTTTAGGGTCGTGGTCTATGCATGTGTGAAGTTTCATGAAAATATTCCAAAGGGTGTTCGAGTTATGCTCCAGACACGAAATCAGTGCACGAAACAACAAAGGGAGATAACTAAGAAATTAACGACGCAAGAGTTGTCATTCTTAGTGCGACACAGGGTCCTTGGGGGTGTCTTCTATGCATGTGTAAGTTTAATAAACTAGAAAATGTGTTCATAGAACACAGATGTCCACATATCGCTTTGATAATAAATGAGGCCAAATTCCAAGTCAAAATTTTCTTTTACCTGAGCGTTAAAGTTTTTGAAGCACCAAGTATGTGACCTTGACCCTGGGCTTGGCGGGGGCAGGACAAACGTGGATTTGGCACAGGGCGGTAGAGGACCATTAGAGCAATGCATATATGAAATATGAAGCTGATCCGTGAAAGAAAACAGAAATTATAAGATATTTACCTGAGCGTTAAAGTTTTTGAAGCACTAGGTATGTGACCTTGACCCTGGGCTTGGCGGGGCAGGACGAACATGGATTTGGCACAGGGCGGTAGACGACCATTAGAGCAACGCGTATATGAAATATGAAGTTGATCCGTGAATGGAAATAAAAATTATAAGATATTTACCTGAGCGTTAAAGTTTTGAAGCACCAAGTATGTGACCTTGACCCTGGGATTGGTGGGGCAGGACGAACGTGGATTTGGCACAGGGCGGTAGAGGACCATTAGAGCAATGCGTATATGAAATATGAAGATGATCCATGAAAGAAAACAGAAAGTATAAGATATTTACCCAAGCGTTAATGTTTTTGAAGCACTAAGTATGTGACCTTGACCCTGGGCTTGACGGGGGCAGAACGAACGTGGATTTGACACAGGGCGGTAGAGGAACATTAGAGCAATGCGTATATGAAATATGAAGCAGATCGGATGAAGAAATTATGAGACATTTACCCGAGTGTTAAAGTTTTGTGACGGACGGACGGACGGACGGACGGACGACGGGAGGAGGACGGGAGGACGGGAGGACGGACGCACGTTCCTACGAATGAATACTTGTTGGGTTTTTACTGTATAAAAATACCCAACAAGAGTACCCAACACTATCCTAACCCTACCCAATAAGATCCCCGTACGCTTACAACAAGTACCCATTCGTGTGTGCGGGCGGGCGGGCGGACGGACGGACGGACGGACGACGGACCGGTACGACGGCAACGGACGGACGGACGGACGGACGGACACACTGCGGGGGTAGTTGTGTGACAATGCTGCTTGTGTGGCAACAAATTTTACTTCTGTGTCAATTCAAAAAGTGTACGCACGGCACCATACATCCAAGCGTCTCATATCCTCGGAGCTACAGATTCGTAAACGAGACAATGTTGAAGATTTGCGGTATCGTCCAAACTCCATCATGTCCATGGACCCTAATAGCATCCAAATACCGACCGAGTGTCCAACTTACTTCTGCTGCGATTTTTGGGACACTTCTGCTGCGATTTTTGGGACACATTGAAACAGTCACACAGGCTACTTTTTAGACGATTTAGACACATTTTCTTGTGTGACAGTCACACAAGATCAATTTGCAGCACAAGCATACTTTTTTCTCAGAAATTGCGGCACAAGCATACCCTCGTCAACTCGGACGGACGGAGGACGGACGGACGGACGGACGGACGGACGGAGGACGGACGGACGGACGGAGTTCTTACTTTCGGTAACTATGACTTATCGATGTATTGCCACATAAAACTTTTAGCATAAAAGATATCTTAGGTGGCTAATTGTAACCAACTATCCTTTGGACAAGTCCATAACCCTGTGTAGCATAAGTACTGAATGTCTGCCCGGACGGACGGACGGACGGACGGACGGACGGACGAACGTTCTTACTTTATTTCAGGTTATACTATGTGGCTTATCGCATGTTAAACTATTAGCTACCACATAAAACCACTTTTAGCACATAAAAACGACTATCATAGTGGCTAATTGTAACCAACCCTATCCTTTAACAAGTCCATAACCCTGTGGGGCTAGCCACATAAGTACCTGAATGTCTGCCCGGACGGACGGCGGCGGCACGGAGGACGGACGGCGGAGGGACGGACGTACGGACGGACGGACGGACGGACAGGACAAGGGTAACACTAAATGCCCCCTCCACTATCGTGGTGGGGCATAAAAATATTCCAAAGGGTGTTCGAGTTATGCTCTGGATACAAAATCAGAGCACGAAACAACAAAGGGAGATAAGTAAATAAGAATTCCGCGGAATCAGATGCCTCGCCTTGTCCCGCCTTGACCTCGAGCCTGGGCCCGAAAGCAATTTTCACTGGCGAACATATTATACAATTATTGACTAGTGAACCATAGAATATCAGATTATATTCTATGGCTCACTAGTCAATAATTGTTTTATTATATGATAATAGTCTGTATATAGCACTTACGACCTTATGCTACTAGACAAAAATTGAAAAAGAATTTGAAAAAAAAAATGAAAAAAAAAAATGGAAAAAAAGTTTAAAAAAATTTAAAAATTAAAAATAATAATGCTTGCTACTGGAGCCCAGAATTTTTTTTAATAGTCCTATATTTATCTACATATATCTGCACAGGTCCACATAATGCCACAATATTTTCAACACAGTTTACGGAAATGTAATATAATCATTTACCTGTATAAATTACCTGTAAGTGGTCAGTGGTCAGTTGCACATGCTAGCACATGCACAGGTGAATAGTCTGTACATAGCACTTACGACCTTATGCTACTGGACAAAAATTGAAAAATAATAATTTGAAAAAAAAAATGAAAAAAAAAAATGAAAAAAAAAAAATGGAAAAAAAAATGTTTAAAAAATAATAATGCTTGCTACTGGAGCCCAGATTTTTTTTCCAGTCAAATTGAAAAATAATTTGAAAATAAAAAAAAAATGAAAAAAAAATAATGAAAATAAAAAAATGAAAAAAAAAAGTTTAAAAATAATAATGCTTGCTATTGGAGACCAGATTTTTTTTTAATAGTCCTATTTATTTATACACATATCTGCAGAGGTCCACATAATGCCACAATATTTTCAACACAGTACCCAATGTAGTGATTTACCTGTATAAATTACCTGGTCAGCAGTGGTCAAGCACTGGACATCTGCACATGCTAGCCCATGCTAGCACATGGTTCTCCCAGTTTCTATTGTTCTCTCTTACAGGTAAGGTGTACAGAGCACACGAGAAAAGGTGTACAGAGCAGACGAGAAAACAGGTCTTCATGCATTATTGTCCAGTTTGTAGAGTGCGCAAAACAAAAAAGGGAGATAACTGAAAAATTAGCTACGCAAGAGTTGTCATTATTGTGCGCGACACACCTCCGGGTCGTGGTCTATGCATGTGTGAAGTTTCATGAAAATATTCCAAAGGGTGGTCAAGTTATGCTCCGGACAGGAAATCAGTGAGCGAAAACAAAAAAGGGAGATAACTCAAAAATTAGCTATGCAAGAGTTGTCATTCTTGTGCACGACACACCTTCGGTTCGTGGTCTAATTCAATGTGTTAGTTTCATAAAAATATTCCAAAGGGTGGTCGAGTTATGGTCAATCAGTGCACGAAACAAAAAAGGGAGATAACTCAAAAATTAGCTATGCAAGAGTTGTCATTCTTGTGCGCGACACACCTTCGGGTCGTGGTCTATGCATGTGTGAAGTTTCATGAAAATATTCCAAAGGGTGGTGGAGTTATGCTCCGGACACGAAATCAGTGCGAGAAACAAAAAAGGGAGATAACTCAAAAATTAGCTATGCAAGAGTTGTCATTCTTGTGCGCGACACACCTTCGGGTCGTGGTCTATGCATGTGTGACGTTTCATGAAAATATTCCAAAGGGTGTTCGAGTTATGCTCCGGACAAGAAGTGTCTGCGGCGGACGCGGCGCGCTGTCAAATCCATAGTATCCCCCGACGGAGTCCGGGGGATACAATAATGTTATTTTACATGTATAGTGTGTAATATGCTCCACAATATGACGTTGGTATACGTTTTAGTTTTTCCTGATGACGTCATATCCTGGCAGTTACTAGGGTAGAGTAAACAATGGCCATTGTTGAATCAGCTGTTTTGTTTCACAGAAAAGGTATGCAATTGTTTTGATGTAATTTGGGTATGCTGAGGGAATTGGTTAGTTTTAATTTAAAGGGGGAATTTCTTGCATTATATTCAATAGGTCTGTTGTCATCTATAGTAGATTATTTTGAGTTTTATGGGGATTTTATGAATTGATTTTGACAGGTCGGATTGTTTAAAGTTAACCAATTGATTCCAGAATTGAGGATTCTGTACATTTTGTGCCTCTGATTTATATCACTGCGAATGTGCAGCATCTGGGTCTTTTTGGCATTGATTGTTTTACATTATTATAGATAAAATAGTTTAATTTCCACTAATTCAGTGAAGCAATAACAGTCTGATAAATCTTGTATAGTACAGTACAGCTCAGGCGGAAAAAACAAAATCCGTGCGTCGTGCTGGTCGGTACTGATGACGGAATTGTTATTTTCACGCGCGTCGTGACAAAATTTCTGACATTCGTCGCGGACAGGATTGTTGGTCCGCGACGGACAATCCAATACGTCCGCCACGGATCGTCACGAATGTTTATAGCGCGTTTGTGCCGATCCGGCACGGAATAATACCTGTACAGTGGTCATTTTCCATGGTCATTTAATCCTCACAATGCTGAATTAAACGTTGTCGTCTGCTGATTAGTTTGCATTTTTCTCATCAAAAACATAGTTTGACAGCACTTTAGAATAATTTCTAATGGAAATGCTTCTAAAGTGCAGTTGATCTATGTTTTTATTGAGAAAGATATAAAACAGTGTGAATTCTATCAATGTTACTACTTTATACATCGACAAAATGACTCAGCAATATGCCACAAAATGACTCAGCAATATGCGACAAATCTCTGTGCAGTGGCGTAGCCAGAGCCTCTAAAACACCGAGGCAATAACATTGGTCCTTGTCGACGTAGCGGAGCGTGGTATGGGGGTCCTGGGCATCCCCACTCCACACGATTTTGTTTTGCAAATCTACGTCGCATTTCCCGCGTTCTGACATAACCCAAACTTCTAAGTCATTTGGCCTTGACCTTGGGGCACAGGGGCCGCATGAGTGGGACATAGAATAAATATATGAATATATGAATGATGACTAATACGCATATGAAGTTTTTCAAGTCAATGTGACTTAGGACTGCAGAGATATAAGGTATTTAAAAACTTTAACGCAGATTTCGGACGGACGAACACACTGACGTACGCACGCAGGATGTCTGAAATCGTAACACTGATTTGTTGAATCACATTCAATCCAACCAACACTAAAGCACACATTTCGCGGAAATAGAGACGATTCTCATCTGCTACCAAATCTGTTTTTATTAAGGAATAAAACAAATATAAAAGCATCAATATTTATTCTATCAACATATATTTTGACAACACATAAGAATTAGTCGTCTTAGGAGATGATAACAATCGTTTTAGTAGACGATTCTCGTATGCTGTCAAAATAGTTTTATTATGAAATTAAAACTATGAAAAGAACTATTTATATTTCCTACAAAAACAGATTTTGACAAAATTTGATAATCATCTTAGGAGACGAAGTGAGACGATTATCATGTGCACAGTGCAGTCAAAACCTGTTTTCAAAGTCGCGTTTTCGTTTGGCGCTCTCGTGATCGCGCATCGCGTTTTCGCTATCTCAACCAATGCCGAAAACGCGAGATTCTAACATGTCCCTAACAGGACACATACAAATCGTCTAAGGAGACGATTCTCATGTGCTGCTAAAACACGTTTTCTGTTTGAAACCGTGACACTGATTGGTTGAATCACATCCGAATCACATCCAAATCCAGCCAATACTTAAAACATACAAACACATATTTCGCAGAAATAGAGACGATTCTCATCAGCTACCAAACCTGTTTTAATAAGGGAATAAAATGAATATTAAAGCATCAATATTTCTTCTAGCAACATATATTTTGACAACACACAATAATCGTCTCAGGAGACGATTCTCGTGCGCTGCCAAAATATATTTTTATCAAGAAATTAAAAACAGGAAAAACATCTACCGGTTCAACACAAAATTCCTACAAAAACATATTTTGACAAAACTTGAAAATCGTCTAAGGAGAAAATTCTCATATGCACAGTACTGTCAAAACATGTTTTGTTGAGAATATGTTACATTTTCGTTTCAGCTCTCGCGTACATGTTTTGTTGAGAATGTTACATTTTCGTTTCAGCTCTCGCGATCGCGTTTTCGCCATCTCGACCTATGCACAAGATCGCAAAAGGAGACGATTATCATATGCACAGTACTGTCAAAACATGTTTTGTTGTGAATGTTAAATTTTCGTTTCGCGTTTTCGCGATCCATCACCCTTCGCGTTTTCGCGATCTCGGCGTATGCGCAAGATCGCGAAAACGCGAAACATGTTTTGTTGAGAATATGTTACATTTTCGTTTCGCGAAATTGTAAAATGTCCCTGATAGGACATGTACAAATCGTCTTAGGAGACGATTCTCATGTGCTGCCAAAACATATTTTTATTAAGAAATGGAACAAATGTGGACAAACATCAATATTTTTGACAATAAAAACATGGTTTGACAAAACATGAGACGATTCTGATGTGCTGCCAGTACATGTTTATTGAGTAAATAAAGATTCCGTTACCTTTTTTGAGATTCTGCACCTTCTCTCCGACCAATAAAATGGAAGAAATATTTTTATCAAACGCGGTTTTGCTATAAGAGATAAGTTCCATTCCATTAATAAATATGTGTAGAGTAATTTATCGTAAATGTGTTTCAAAGGTCCGATCGACAAAACTTAACCTTTAGATGTCATTTTGTAACCTTTGATGTCTCACTTTCCAACACCGACACACGTCCCAGTAGGTCATCGCACGTGCTTATGATGATGTATGACGTGATCGGACAAAACCGGGCTTATGGCATATGTGACTAGCGAAGACCAACACGTGTTCCATCAGTAGATCGTAACATGTTCCTAACACGACAAGTAAATCGTTTTAGATGATTCTCATATGCTGCCAAAACATGTTTATTAGAAAAAAGAATATTATTTTTTTGACAAAAGATGAGAATTGCATCCTAAAACACGAGAATTATAATGGTGTTCTGTTAGTGTCGTGTAACAATCTCGCATTTACTCGATCTCGACCTCTATACGAGATCGCGAAAACGCTAGGTCAATCTTCTTAGTAGACGATTCTCATGTGTTGCCAAACCTATTTTATTACGAAATCAACAAATGTGAAAAGAAAATATGATTACATTGGTATTTCTTTACAAAACATAGTTTGACCAAATAGGAGAATCGTCTTGGGAGACGATTCTCATGTGCTGTCAAATCTTGCTTTATCAAGAAATCAAACAAGGAGACGAGTATCATGTGTCAAACCTATTTTATTAAGAAATCAACAAATGTGAAAAGAAAACATGATTCCATTGGTATTTATTTACAAAACATATTTTGACAAAATAAGAATCGTCTTTGGAGACGATTCTCATGTGCTGCCAAATCTTGCTTTATCAAGAAATCAAACAATGCACTGTCAAGCTAATGCGTAATTATCAATTTATCTGCGATGACATGAGCGACTATACATTAGAGGTGGACCGATAGTATCGATATATCGAGGTACATATCTTCACGATACACGTATCGCGATACACTGCCAACTATCGATAGTTGACGATAGCTACATTGTAATTATTAACACATTTTCAATGATCGTGTTTTTGGTGCTAGAAAGAGGTAAATATTTGAAGTGATTTTTATAGGAACCTCTGGATTCGACAACCTAGGACATCGACAGTTTCTTTAACAATCATTAATGTGCACAACAAACACGTTATTGAACCGTTTGGCTTGTGCACTGTTGATGGCATTTTTTTTATTAACCTCATATCAAACCGGAAGTTCGGAACACGAGCCGTGTCATGGGTTTTCGCGACCATTTTTTTTCACTTCCACATCGAAAAAGGCAGCGTTACAGTAGAACTGGCCGTTTTTGGTGTAAAATTAAAGTGCACAATTGTTGTTTAATGATGCCTCTGTGTGTTTGTGGGTCCTTGTAGATTCATTTTGAATATATGTTCAACAATTCAATAAAAATAATAATAATAAAAAAAATTCAACTCCAAATCACAATGTTATTATCAATCAAATTGAGCTGCATCATTATTATTGAGTATTGTGTATTTAGCGATCTTTTTTTGAGACACTAGACTTTCAATCCTCCCTACCCAAGCGCCCTCCACCCCCTCACCACAGCCCCACCTCTTTCTGTCCACGGGCATTTTTTTTATTATTTGAAAACATAATTAATTATGCAATATAACTAATTGATCTATTTTGTATTAAAGAAAAACGAGTAGAACATGCATACAACTAATTATAAACAGTGTTAAACACCACACTTCAACTATGTATGGTACACAACTTTGGCTGCACAGTACAAAAGCAGTGTAACTGGTTATCAGAGTAATCCGCGATATTATCGTGATACGTATCGTGATACGTCACGACTATCACGATACTTATCGCGATACGTTTTTCCCGGCGATACCCACCTCTACTATACATAACGTGGTTTTGATATGTTTGTTTCCGCCGAACACTAAATGTCGGTCACACTTTGCACGTGAAACTGGATTACCGACTAATGATTGTAAACACCATCAGGTGTACAGCTTGTTCTCACGATAGTGAGGCCCACTGCATGTTAAAGGCAGCGACATTGTCTCGGGTTCCGACAATGGGTTTTAGATATCATTTCAAGCTGTATCACAGCATAGGCATTGACACACCCAATCTTCTACCCTCCACTACGGTGTTCCATTTAGGCCATCGTAATATCGCTATGGAGTCGATACTACGATATTACATGTACGACACTACGATATGGCCATAACACGAAGCCACGATGACGCGATATCACGATGACGATACTGTGTATAAGTTCATCCGCATGTACGAGGAGATATTCCGCGAGCTTTAGCAAGCGGATTATTACTCGTACATGCGGAAAAACTTATTTATCACATCCGCATGCACATACCTTGCGCACGAGCTGTGTTAAAACAGAAACAACACCCGGAAATGTGTCAACAATGTGATAAGATGTTAAACCGTAGCATCGTCATCGCACCGTCGTGATATCGTACTATCGTCATTGTACCGTCGATATATCGTACTATAGTCATCATATCGTCATCGTGCAGGTCCATCCGGAAGGCGATATCACGATGACGATAGCGATAGTACAATATTATGTCATAGTACATGTATCTATGAAATGTATCGTGTGCGTAGTTTTGACAAAATAGGGTATCCTGGTCTGTGTGTGCGCAAAACTCAATTTCAACACATCGTGAAAAAGCCGAGGCAAAAACGCCGACATAGCAGTCGCGAAATCGCGAGATCGCGAGGCGAAAACGCGATATTGAATACAATAGAATATCACGTTTTCGCCACGCGATTTCGCAGTCAAGCGATTTGGTCTCGCGTTTTCGCGATCTTGTGTATAATATCGACGTACACAGTAACCAATAACGTATCGAAATTTTATTTTTTTCTCCAATAAAGATGTATTGGCATGGCAGTACATTAGAATCGTCTCCCAAGACAAATGTTTTTTGATGTCCACATTTGTTATATTTCTTAATAAAAACATGTTTTGGCAGCAAATAAGAATCGTCTCCTAAGACAATGTGTATGGTGTCCTGTTAGGGACATGTGACAACCTCGCGTTTTCGCGATTTCTCGCATAGGTTGAGATCGCGAAAACGAGAGATTCTATCATACATGTATTCAATTTCGCATTTTCGCAACCTCGCCGCGCAATCTCGCGTTTTTGCTTCGCGATCTCATATGCGTGTTGGAAGTACAGTCTACCCACACGCATGCGCAAAGTGCAATTTCAACATGCATGCTTTCGACACATGCATGAGCAAAACAAACCCGAATTTTCTGCTGTAAAACCGAGATAGTTACAGAAATAAAAATCGGGTTAGAGCAAAACGTATTTTCAAAAGCGGAATGCGAGATCGCGAAAACGCGAGACGATTATCATGTTTTGTTGTTGTTTCGTCAATCTCTGTCCGTTTTCATTTGTGACGGACATTCGTGCCGAATAAAAACAGAATTCCGCAGCGGCAAACGACATTTGCTCTTTCCGCCTGAGCTGTACTGTAGGCCTACAGTTAAATACATACTCTCTGAATTAGCATAGATTAGAATGAGATCATAGTACCTGTTATCATATTGTTGTTGCATATTGAAGTCCATTAAACTGTATACTTGTATATCTTGCCCCCTGTAATGTTTCATTTCCTTTGACTGTGTGTTGTAAACATTTAACATGGTATGGCGGTGTGGTATTCCCGACACGCTACCTCAATCGTGGTCGTCACAGTAGCATCAGATGAATGCATGTATGAAATATCAAGGCGTTCCATGAAAGGAAACAGATGTTACATTTACCCCAACGTTAAGTTTATGAATGTGCTAAGTTTGTGACCTTGACCTTGGGGAAAGGGGTGGCGTACCATGGATTTGCTATAGCACGATAGTGTATCATCAGATGAATGCATGTATGAAATATGAAGGCGTTCCTTGTAAATAAACAGAAGTTACACAACATTTACCCCAACGTTAAGTTTATGAATGTGCTAAGTTTGTGACCTTGACCTTTGGGTAAGAGGTGGGCGGTGGATCATGGATTTGCTATAGCATGATTTGGTATCATCAGATGAATGCATGTATGAAATATCAAGGCGTTCCATGAAAGGAACAAGATGTTACATTTACCCCCAACGTTAAGTTTACGAATGTGCTAAGTTTGTGACCTTGACCTTGGGGAAAGGGGTGGGGTGTCATGGATTTGCTATAGCACGATAGAGTCAGATGAAGGCATTCCCTGTAAATAAACAGAAGTTACACAACATTACCCCAACGTTAAGTTTATGAACATGCTAAGTTTGTGACCTTGACCTTGGGGTAAGGGCTGGGTGGTGGGTCATGGATTTGCTACAGCATGATAGAGTATCAACAGATGAATGCATGTATGAAATATCAAGGCGTTCCATGAAAGGAAACAGATGTTATAAGACATTTACCCCAACGTTAAGTTTATGAATGTGCTAAGTTTGTGACCTTGACCTTGGGGTAAGGGCTGAGTGGTGGGTCATGGATTTGCTACAGCATGATAGAGGGTCATCTGAGGAATGCATGTATGAAATATCGAGGTGTTCCATGAAAAGAAACAGAAGTTATAAGACATTTACCCCAACGTTAAGTTTGTGGACGCCGACGACGCCGGGGGTATGCCATAAGCTCTTCTGCACTTCGTGCAAGCGAGCTAAAAATGTGACATTTAACTGAAAACTTAACAATGATTGTGGACACCGCCCACCGCCGCCGCCCACCGCCTGCCCAGCTTTTGCCAATCCAATAGCCAGGTAGGATGAATCCCGATCGTTAAATTACCCATCACATGATCCCAAACAACCACCAGATGATTATTGACATGAAGGTCAAGGTCACCAAGGTGATGGTCAAGGTCATCCGAATGACACTGGATGGATGGCTATGAATGTGAGGAAGATTATTGATGAAATTAAGCCATGATGCGACTATAGAGATATTTAACATTTGGACGTACGTATAGAATTCTTGACACCAAGGCCAAGGTCACCATTGAGCACTCTAGGACAAAACTTTCACTGGTACCCGTGTGTGCAATATACAATTCAGTCAACTATCAGTCTGAAATGCAGTATTTATTTACCTCAATGTTTGCTATGGCCACATTTCTTTATCGGATTTACAAACACCTCGGGGAAAATAAATGATGTAAATTAAACCATTGAGTTGAATAAACTGCCTATACAGACATGTGAGTCAATACATACCAGAGCTGGATTGGGAGTTGATGGAGGCAAAGGGGTTGACTTTGCGCTGCACAGACCTCGCGGTGCCTGTATCCTCGTTGATCTGCTGCATAGAGTTGAAGTCGATCGTGTAGGCCCGTCCCATTGTGGACAGACTCACCTCGTCCTCCCCCGACTGGTGGGCCGCCTGTAGGTATAGACCGGATATATATATATTTGACGCAAAAAATGGCTGTGTTTCCATAAAAATGTGAAGGTAAAAAGGTCAAGTTCATGGCGGCATGGGTGTGTTCCAAATTATCACATATATCATGTGTCCAAATATTGAAGCGATCCGTCAAGTAATATTAAAGTTATACCATGATGACGAAGCTTGTACAAACTTTTTGACATTTCTGACTACGACGTGGACGATGACGACAGAACAAGCGGCGACTATAGTCACGTCTTCTGCTAAAGCAGGCGCTTCAAAAATGATGGAGAACTCCATGAGGATTTGAGATGGAGAAAACATTCTTGCATTACACACTGCGGAACATGCAGGAGGTACTTGATTGGTCAAAGGATGATTAGAGATCCACCATGGAAGTTCATGTGCGAAATACCAAGTTATTCCATGAAAGGATAGCAAAATTATAAGAAATTTACCCTCATTCAAAAGTGAAAGTCCATGGGTTTAACGCCCCATCAACAGTTAAGGTGATATAGAAACGGAACGACAGTTTCAAATCTCATCCGACAGACTAGTGGTATAGAAATACTTATTAATAAGTACTTTATCATGCCTAGAGCGGGGATTGAACACAGAAACTGAAGTCCAGTGTTTCTAAGAACAAGACCACAACCAACCGTATCCCCCATTCCAGTTTTCTGAGAGACAGAAAGATGACAAAATGAACAGAATACAATATTTATTATTCATTGTTGCAACTTGAGTACTTGTTATTTATTACAAGGGTACACTAAACAGATACCTCAACAATTTTACTGTCGATGGGCGAGTACGGGTGCCACATATTACGGTCATCCTTCCACTGCCAGATAATGGCGTCGACACTCGTGCCCGAACCTTTCCTCATCACCTGGTCGATGGAGAATATCCCGTCACCCGGCAGGATGGGCATCAACTCACTGTAACACAATTACCATGATGGGCATAAACTCACTGTAACAAGACAATTACCATGATAGGCATCAACTCACTGTAACACAGACAATTACCATGATGGGCATCAACTCACTGTAACAAGACAATTACCTGATGGGCATCTACTGGGTAACAAACACAATTCCATGATGGCATCAAACTCACTGTAACAAGCAATAACCACGTAACACAATTCCTGATAGGCATCAACTCACTGTCAACACATACCATGTAGGCATCAACTCATGGGTAACACATACCATGATGGGTATCATCATGTAACACGAATTACCTGATAAGGCTTTAACTACGTAACACACGCAATTACAATGATAGGCATCAAACTCACTGTACAAGACAATTCACTGTACACAATTACATGATAGGCAATCACTCACTGTCAACAGACAATTACCATGATGGGTACATCACTTCATGTAACTACTCATACCAGATGATGGCTACTCAAAGAACATAACACTGTAACACAATTACCATGATAGGCATCAACTCACTTACAGGAACATTACACTGTACATTAACCAAGATAGGCATCAACTCACTGTAATCACAGACAATTACCCATGATAGGCATCAACTCACTGACAATTACCATGTGGGCATCAACTCATTGTAACACGAATTAACCATGATAGGCTTTAAACTCACATAACACACCTAATTACGCAAATTTTACCAAATGATAGGCATCAACACAACTGTAACAGAATTACCATAGATGGGCATCAACTCACAATTAACCATGATGGGCATCAACTCACTGGGAAACAAGAACATACCATGATAGGCCATCACACTCCCTGTAAACACAATTTTACCAATATAGCATTAACTCACACTAACACAAACAATTAACCAATGATAGCATCAACCTCAACTGAAAAACATTAACCAAGATAGGCAAATCAACTTCACAATAACCATTATGGTCATCAACTCACTGTAATCAAGACAATACCATGATAGGCATCAACTCACTGTAACAACAATAACCAAATGATGGGCATCAACCTCAACTGTAACACATACCATATAGCAATCAACTCAACAGTAACACAAATTAACCATGAATAGACATCAACTCATGTAACACAATTACCATGATATGCAATCAACACCCCTGAAACACAATCCCATGATATTTCATCAACTCACTTAAAACAATTACCAGATGGGCATCACTCACAATTCCATGAGGGGGCATCAACTCACTGTAACAAGACAATTACCATATAGGCATCAACTCCCTGTAAACACAATTTACCATGATGGGCATCAACTCAACTGTAACACAATTAAACATGATTGCAAATCAAACTCACATTAAACACAATTACCATGATAGGCATCAACTAATGCAACTACCCTGTAACACAATTAACCATGATTGGCCCCATCAACTCTCCTGTAACTACAATTACCATGATAGGCATAACTCTCTGGTAATTATACAATTACCAATGACTGGCCATCAACTTTCACTCTAACAAGACAATTATCATGATGGGCAAATCAACTCACTGTAACACAGACAATAACCAAGAATGTGCAACAACTCCCACTAACAAGACAATTAAATCAATCATGGATGGGCGTCAACTTCACTGTAACACAGACAATAACCATGATGGGCATCAACTCACTGTAACAAGACAATTATCATGATGGGCACCAACACACTGTAACAAGACAATTACCTTGTATGGGATCAACCTCATTGTAAACACAGACAAAATTACCCATGATGGGGCAATCAACTCACTGTAAACAAGACAAATATCATGATGGGCATCAACTCACTGTAACACAATTACCATGAATAGGCATCAATCTCACTGTCACACAAATTACCATGGATGGGCATAAAGCATTGTACCCATTACTGATAGGCTTTAACTCACAGTAAACACACGCAATTACCATGATAGGCATCAACTCACTGTGACAGAATTACCATGATGGGCACAACTCACATTATTACCATGATGGAGCATTCAACTCACTGTAACAAGACAATTACCATGATAGGCATCAACTCCTGTAAACACAATTACCATGATAGGATCAACTCATGTAACACATATTAACCATGATAGGCATCAACTCACTGTAACACAATTATATGATGGCATCAACTCACTGTAACTCTTACATGATAGGCATTAAACTCACTGTAACAATCATTCCATTTGCATGATAGGCATCAACTCACTGTAACACAATTTTACCATGATGGGCATTAAACTCACTTGTAACGGACAAATTATCATGATGGGCATCAACTCACTATAAACACAGACAATTAACATGATGGGTCATCACTGTAACAGACAATTACCATTGATGGGGCATCAACTCATTGTAACACAGACAATTACCATATTGATAGGCATCAAAATCACTGTAACACATTTTACCATGTGGGCATCAACTCACAGTAACACATATTACTATGATAGCATAAACTCACTGGAACCACATATTACCATGATAGACTTCAACTCACTGTTTAACACAATTACCATGATAGGCATCAAACTCCCTGTAACACAATTACCACTGATAGGCATTAACATCCAGTTAACACACACAATTACCATGATAGGCATCAAACCCACTGTAAAACAATTACCATTTGTTTGAATGGGCACCATCCCCACATCACATCAACTCACATTACCATGATGGGCATCAACTCACTGTAACAAGACAATTACCATGATAGGCATCAACTCACTGTAACACAATTTACAATGATGGGCATCAACTCGCTGTAAACACAACAATTACCATGATGGGGCATAAACTCACTGTACAAGCCAATGATATGATGGGATAAACTCACTGTAACACAGCAATTACATGATAGCTCCTCAACTCACTGTAAAACAATTACCATGAAGGCTCAACTCACTGTATTACAATTACCATGATAGGGCATCAACTCACTGTAACAAGACAATAATCATGATGGCAATCACTGACTGTAACACAGACAATTACCATGATGGGCATCAACTCACTGTAACAAGACAATTATCATGATGGGCATCAACTCACTGTAACAAGACAATTACTACCATGCTGGGCATTCAACTCATTGTAACACAGACAATTACAATGATAGGCATCAACTCACTGTAACACAATTACCATGATGGGCATCAACTCACTGTAACACAATTACCATGATAGCAATAAACTCACAGTAACACAATTACCATGATAGACATCAACTCACTGTAACACAATTACCATGATAGGCATCAACTCCCTGTAACACAATTACCATGATAGGCATTAACTCACTGTAAAACAATTACAATGATGGGCATCAACTCACAATTACCATGATGGGCATCAATTCACTGTAACAAGACAATTACCATGATAGGCATCACTCTGTTACACAATTACCTGATGGGCTCAACTCACTGTAACAGACAGATTACCATGATGGGATCAACTCACTCTAACAAGCAATGATCATGATGTGGCATAACTCAACTGTAAAACAGGACAATTACCATGAGGGGCATAACTACTGTAACCAGACAATTTACCATGATGGGCATCAACTCACTGTAACACAATTACCATGATGGGCATCAACACAACTGTAAACAAGACAATTACTTGATGGGCTTCAAAAACTCATTGTAACACAGAACATTTACCATGATGGGCCTTCAACTCACTGTACAAGACAATTTATCATGATGGCATCAACTCACTGTTAACACAATTACCATGATAGCGATCAACTCACTGTACACAATTACCATGATGGGCATAAAAACTCATTGTAACACCATTACCTGATAGGCTTTAACTCACAGTATACACACGCAATTACCCATGATAGGCTATCAACTCACGGTAACAGAAATACCATGATGGGCATCAATCACAATTACCATGATGGGCATCAACTCACTGTTAAAAGACAATTACATGATAGGCATCAACTCCGTGTAACCACAATTTCCAAGATAGGCATTAAATCACAGTAACACAGACAATTTTACCATGATAGGCATCAACTCACTGTAAACAATTACCATGAGTTGGGCTGCAATCAACTCACAATTAACATGATGGATCAACTCTCTGTAACAAGACAATTACCCATGATAGGCATCAATCCACTGTAAACAATTACCTGATGGCATCAACTCACTGAACACAATTACCATGATAGCAATCAAACTACAGTAACACAATTACCATGATAGAACATCAACTCACATGTAACACATTACCATGATAAGGCATCAACTTCCTGTAACACAATTACCATGATATGATCAACTCACTGTAAAAACAATTACATGATGGGCATCAAAACTCACATTACATGAATGGGCATCAACTCACTGTAAACAAGAACAATTTACCATGATAGGCATCAACTCACTGTAAACACAATTACCATGATTAGACATCAATCACTGTAACACAATTACCATGATAGCATCCCCTCAACTACGGCGCCTGTAACACTAATTACCTATGATAGGCAATTCAACTCCACTGGTAATACAAATTACCATGACAGGCATCCAATTCAAACTCTAACAAGACATTTCATGATGGGCATCAACTCAACTGTTAACACGACAATTAACCCCATGATGGGCATCAACTCTCTCTAACAAGGACAATAATCATGATGGCAATCAACTCACTGTAACAAAGAACAATTAACCTGCTGGGCATCAATTACTTGTAACAAGGACAATTATCAAGATGGGCATCAACTCAACTGAAAAACACAATCTCATGATAGGCAAATCAATCAACTGTAACAAAGGCAATTACCATGATAGGCATCAATCACTGTAACAACAATTTACCATGTTAGTCATCAACTCCACTGTACACAATTATCATGATGGGCATCAACCAACTGTAACACATTACCATGATAAGGCATTAACTCACTGGTAACACAATTACCATGATAGGCATCAACTCACTGGGAACACTTTTACATGTATGGGCATTAAACTCACTGTAACGAAGACAATTATCATGAATGGGCATCTAACTCAACTATAACACAGACAATTACCATGTGGGCCCAATCAACTCAACTGTTAACAAGACAATTACCATTGATTGGGCATCAACTCATTGTAACACAGACAATTAACCATGATAAGGCCAATTCACTCACTGTAACACATTACCATGTGGGCATCAACTCATGTAACACATTACTATGATAAGCCAATAAACCTCACAGTAACACAATTACCATGATAGACATCAACTCACTGGTAACTCAATTTACCATGATAAGGCATCAACCATCCTGTAACACAATTATTACCAATGATAGGGCATTTACTCAACAGTTACACACACATTTACCATGATAGGCATCAACCCAACGGCTAAAACAATTACCTTGATGGGATCAACTCACAATTACCATGATGGGCATTCAACTCACTGTAACAGGACAATTACCATGATAGCGCATAAACTCTCTGGTAACACAATTACAATGAATGGGCATCAACTCGCTGTAACAACAGACAAATTACCATGAAGGGCATTAACTCACTGTAAAAAACACACAATGATCCATCACTCACTGCCATATGGCATAATTAAACACTTGTACAAGACAAAGTACATGATGGCATCACTCACTATCACAATTACCATGATGGGCATCAACTCACTGTAACAAGGACAATTACCATGATGCAATCAATCATTTGTACACCTGATCCATGATGCATCAACTCACTGTACACAATTACCATGATGGGCATCAACTCGGCAATTTCGTAAACACAGACAATTACCATGATGGGGCATCAAAACTCACTGTAACACAATTACCAATGATGGGCAAAACAACACCCTGTAAACAACAATTTACCATGATAAAAAGCATTAACTACAGGTAACACAGACAATTACCATGATGCATCAACCCAGTCATTTCTAAAAGACTTTTCACCTGTGGCATCAACTCACTGTACATTGAATATGGGGATCATCAACTCACTGTAATACAGGCAATAACCTATGATAGTGGGGCATCAACTCAACACTGTAACACGTACAGACATCCATATGGGCATCAACTGACCTGTCAACAAAGGACAATTACTGATGGGCATCAACTCACTGTATAAAACACAGACATTATCATGATGGGTCATCACTCACTGTAACAAGACAATTTACCATGATGGGCATCAAACTCACTGTAACAAACAATTACATGACGGGCATCACTCATTGTAACACGATTACCATGATGGCATCAACTCACTGTAACACAATTACAGATGGCATCAACTCACTGTAACACAAGAATTACCATGATGCAATAAACTTCACAGAAATTACCTAAGACAATACCTGTGTGGGACATCCAATGTATCACCCCTGTATTCTACAGGCAATTCTACGATGCAAATAGGCATCAACTCAAATTCCCTGTAACACAAGAATTACCATGATAGGCATCAAACTCACTGAACACAATTACCATGATGGGCATCAAACTCACTGAAATGGGACATCACTCCCCACCATAACGCCGATGATTGGGCATCAACTTCACTGTAACAAGACAATTACCATGATAGGCATCACTGCACACCTTGTACATCACAATTACAATTAAAATTCATGATAGGCATCATACTCACTGTAACAGGGACTAATTACACCTGATGGGCATTTCAACTCACAGTAACAACACAATTATCCATGATGGGCAGTCAACTCACTGTAAACAATTATCATGATGGGGCTTCACTACTCAAACACTGTAAATAACTCAGACAATTACCATGATGGCATCAACTCACTGTATCATTACCATGATAGCCATCAATCACTGGTTAACCCTACCAATCTAATCAATTGAATGGGGCAATCAACTCTCTGGGTAACACAATTACCATGGGATGTGGCATTAAAACTCAACCTGTAAAAGACCAATTATTCAATATCAATATGGGCATCAACTCACTGTAACACAGACAATTACCCATAATAGCAAACAACTCACCTGATCACCTAACAATGAATAGCATCAACTCACTGTAATGGGCACAATTATTCCATGATGGGGCATCAACTCACTGTAAAACACAATTAACCATGATGGGCTCTAATTACGGGCACTGTAAACAAGACAATTAATTCCTGATGGCAATCACTCACTGATAATCAACAGACAATTACCATGATGGGCATCAACTCACTTGTTATTGAAACAATACCATAGGGCAGGCAACTCTTGTAACACATGACAATAACCATGATAGGGCATCAACTCACTGTAACACAATTACCATGATAGCAATCAAAGCATCAACACCTGTAACACAATTTACCATGGGATAGACATTCCAACCTCAACAGTAACACAATTACCAATGATAGGCATCAACTTCACTGTTACACAATTACATGATAGGCAAATTAACTCACAGGTAACACACACCAATTACCATGATAGGGCATCAACTCACTGAACATAATTACCAGATGGGCTCATACTCACAGTAAACACACAATTACCATGATAGGCATCAACTCACTGTAACACAATTACCATGATGGGCTTCAACTCACTGTAACTCAGACAATTACCATGATGGGCATCAACTCACTGTAACACAGACAATTACCATGATGGGGCAGGGGCAAAATCACCTCAACTTTTTTTAAATAAAAACACATACCGATGATGGGCATCACTCACTGTAAGACAGACAATTACCATGATGGGCATCAACTCACTGTAACAGACAATTACCATGATGGGCATCAACTCACTCTAACAAGCCAATGATCATGATGGGCATCAACTCACTGTAACACAGACAATTACCATGATGGGCATCAACTCACTGTAACACAGACAATTACCATGATGGGCATCAACTCACTGTAACACAATTACCATGATGGGCATCAACTCACTGTAACACAATTACCATGATAGGCATCAACTCCCTGTAACACAATTACCATGATAGGCATTAACTCACAGTAACACACACAATTACCATGATAGGCATCAACTCACTGTAAAACAATTACCATGATGGGCATCAACTCACAATTACCATGATGGGCATCAACTCACTGTAACAAGACAATTACCATGATAGGCATCAACTCACTGTAACACAATTACCATGATGGGCATCAACTCACTGTAACAGACAATTACCATGATGGGCATCAACTCACTCTAACAAGCCAATGATCATGATGGGCATCAACTCACTGTAACACAGACAATTACCATCATGGGCATCAACTCACTGTAACACAGACAATTACCATGATGGGCATCAACTCACTGTAACACAATTACCATGATGGGCATCAACTCACTGTAACAAGACAATTACCTTGATGGGCATCAACTCATTGTAACACAGACAATTACCATGATGGGCATCAACTCACTGTAACAAGACAATTATCATGATGGGCATCAACTCACATGTACACATAATCATGATGGGCATCAACTCACTGTAACCAAAGGCAATTACCATGATAGGCATCAACTCACTGTAACACAATTACCATGATAGGCATCAACTCACTGTAACACAATTATCATGATGGGCATCAACTCACTGTAACACAGACAATTACCATGATAGGCATCAACTCACTGTAACACATTACCATGATAGGCATCAACTCACTGTAACACGATTATCATGATGGGCATCAACTCACTGTAACACAATTACCATGATGGGCATAAACTCACTGTAACAAGACAATTATCCTGATGGGCATCAACTCACTATAACACAGACAATTACCATGATGGGCATCAACTCACTGTAACAGGACAATTACCATGATGGGCATCAACTCATTGTAACACAGACAATTACCATGATAGGCATCAACTCACTGTAACACAATTACCATGATGGGCATCAACTCACTGTAACACAATTACCATGATAGCAATCAACTCACAGTAACACAATTACCATGATAGACATCAACTCACTGTAACACAATTACCATGATAGGCATCAACTCCCTGTAACACAATTACCATGATAGGTATTAACTCACAGTAACACACACAATTACCATGATAGGCATCAACTCACTGTAACATAATTACCATGATGGGCATTAACTCACAGTAACACACAAAATTACCATGATAGGCATCAACTCACTGTAACACAATTACCATGATGGGCATCAACTCACTGTAACACAATTACCATGATGGGCATCAACTCACTGTAACACAAACAATTACCATGATGGGCATCAACTCACTGTAACACAGACAATTACCATGATGGGCATCAACTCTCTGTAACACAATTACCATGATGGGCATCAACTCACTGTAACACAGACAATTACCATGATGGGCATCAACTCACTGTAACAAGCCAATGATCATGATGGGCATCAACTCACTGTAACACAGACAATTACCATGATGGGCATCAACTCACTGTAACACAAACAATTACCATGATGGGCATCAACTCACTGTAACACATTGTACATCAGGCTGCTCTGGGGCTGTGTTGGTGGCACACATTGTAAGGTACCTTTCGTCAGTAGGGATAGCACATGAAGACACAGGTGTAGCACTTACCCAATGAGACAGACAATCTCATACAGCTCTTGTGGGGTCCGAGACACCAGCTGTAACAGAAACAACGTTGCCATTGTGAACCATCTTACATATACAGTCAAACTTGTGTTAAGAGACCACTCAAGGGAACTGCCAAAAGTGGTCTCTTAACAGAGGTGGTCTCTTAATAGGGACAGCCATGTGGAGTGGGTACACGGATGATATATAAAAAACAACACAGTGACAACACAGTCAAGTAATAACATGTATACACATATATGTATGTTTATTAAAGTAATAACATGTACAATGGAAAACATAAGTTTGAATACACTGCAGCTCCATTATAACGCGGTGGTCGGGGTCCAAGATTTCAAACCGCGATCGAATCCGACCGCGTTATAAAATTTTGGGACATGCACGGGTACTGGTATTGCACGGGTTACTGGTATCATTCGCATTTCGGTTACCAACTATTGTGGGAATTCCATTAGCAACGGACCCATATAAAATCATGTCATTTGAACAGAAGTTAAAGTAATTATTAATAATGCCTATGAGATACAAACTTGTATGTATTAATGTATTAAACATACGAGTTATTTATAAAATCATGCTTATTACGTTGTATAGTGCTCGCAATAGACAGACGCTTATTACAATGTATACTACTCGCGATCAACAGACGCTTAAACGGATTAATTGATAATAAATAATGCCTATGGTCACGTGTCCTGCCTATTCATGCGGTCGATACGTGCATAATCTCAGGATGTGGGGTCACGTGATCTATTGTTTACGCTGCAAGTCATATTAATGAATGAAATTTACGATTTAAGCGAGATTGCCGTGGGCTGCAGTGTAAACAATAGACCACGTGATCCCATACCCTGACCCAGATAATGCTGAAACACCAGTTTATTTATAGAACGCTAAATACACGTTTTATGGATCATAGCCACCGCTTATAGCCGTGTTTCCAGCCGTGTTTTCATGGGCGCTGACAGTCGCCGACGGTCGTTAAACGCGTCGTATTTTGACGGAATGGGCCGTATTTATACGGTCGCTGGTCGCAGACAGCAGGTGGTCGTTCATTGCAAGTACGTTATTATGGGAAATTTGTCGGGCGGGATTCAAACCGGTCGCTTACAGCAGGTGGTCGTTTATCACAAGTGGTCGTTAGCACAAGTTCGACTGTACCTTCTAAAACGTTTGATCATAGCGGCTATATCTTTTGAATGATCATACATACAACTTCCATATTTCAACACATATATAATTTGGGTGTCGCTCCGACATATAGTTCTTATTTATCAAGCCTAGCCAATCCAGTTTCCTAAGCCTGGCCAGACCGACTATTCTCTGTATATAGAGGCTCTTACACGAGTGGTGATTTCATATAAGGTTCGACCATGTCCAGCCGTGGGTAAATGTTTGCCATGGTACGAGGGAACGGTTACTTCCCGATTCTCCTACTTTTGAGTGTCCAGTATGGTCAGTGATGCAGGACTACGGTGCTATAGTCTTTATCAAGTTTAAAGATTAACAGACAATTAAAGATCTTTATGTTTTATGTGTTTGTGTTTAAGTTGTTTTTTAAATAATCCCTTCTTTGATATGTCATTGATCTTGTTTAATTATGTGCCTAATTGATATTCTTTATCACCTGGTGAATCTGATAATTGTATAATAATATCAAAAGCATGTACATGTATATTAAGTCTGTTTTTAAGCACAAATCAAACTTTGAAAGTTTAACATATTACATCATACTTTGCATCACCCAATATCGATCTTTCCCTGCCTGATATGTTTTGGCCTGACCAACCGTCAAATATCATCGTCATATAGGCTAACACTGTTACCGAGTCTCCATATATCACATGCACTCACACTCAGTCTTTTTCACGGTCTTACATATCGGCTTCGTGCGATAGGAGAATGAACTAGCTAGGTTAAATTAACCGCCTAATTGCCTCCTTCATTTAATGCACATATTTCGACTGTATAGCAGATATTAGTAAATTCAGAAACAAACGGGCCAACGGTTATTGGCCTGCCGTTTTTGGGCCCAAATGCCCGAGTTTGGAAGGTCCTCGAGCCAATTCCTACCCTTAAATATAAGATAAGTGTACAGTGTTTATTAAGGTATTAGATTAACAGACCATTAAAGACACTTTTGCGAAATACAATAGTTGTCGAGCCCGCCGAGGCATTTGATGATTTATTTAACAAGAATTCCGCGGAATCAAATGTCTCGCCTTGTCCCGCCGCCTTGACCTCGAGCCTGGGCCAGAAAGCAATTTTCACTGGCCCGAACATATTATACAATTATTGACTAGTGAGCCATAGAATATCAGATTATATTATATGGCTCACTAGTCAATAATTGTTTTAGTATATGATAATAGTCGGTATATAGCACTTACGACCTTATGCTATCGCCTTGGGGCGAGGCATGGACACTAAAAAAAAAAGATATAGTAGATGGAAAAACTTTAACAGGGGCACAGGGGCCGCACGGTTGGGGGTTAGAATGAAAATATGGATGATGATAAACACCCATGTAAAGTTTCAAGGTAATGGGCGAAGCAGTTGCAGAGATATAGTATAACGAAAAACTTTAACCAAAAAACTTTAACCAGACGTACGTTAAAAAGTTAACGTTGAAAATGGCTAAGTCAATTACGTAGAAATAATAGGTGAAGGTAAAAAAAATGGTCACATGTTGGATAGTTGTATGTGGTGGGCACCCCTTGGTTATGAAGCTGTGAAAGTTTGGTGGTCCTAGGTGGTACAGTACCAAAGAAATGGACTTAAACACGAAAATTTAACATTGTAAACGCGAAAAGTTAACATTGAAAAACACCTGGCTAAAAATGGAAAAAAAGTTAAAAAAAAAGTTTCAAAATTAACCAAAAAATAAAGCTCGCTACTGGAGCCCAGAATTTTTATAATAGTCTTATATTTATCTACATATCATATCTGCACAAGTCCATATATTGCCACAATATTGTCAACACAGTTTACGAAAATGTAATACCCAGGTATAATAATTTACCTGTATAAATTACCTGTAATAATTTAGCTGGACATTTAGTGGTCAAGCTGGAAATTTGCACATGCTTGCCATGCAGAAGTGTTCAACTGGACAAGGCTATTGTTCTCTCTACAGGTAAGGTGTACAGAGCGCACGAGAAAACGGGTCTTCATGCATTAATGTTCAGTTTGTAGCATAGAAAGAAATAGAGTTTGACCTTGACCCTGGAGCCCGGAATTTTTTTTAATAGTCCTATATTCATCTACATATCATAGTAAAGGTATGTATAAAGTTTGATGACTGTAGCTGACAAGGTGTTGAAGTAATGACCGCAACACGAAAACTTAACATTGAATGAAGACGACGACAACGCCGACGACGTCTCGCTTTCCGCTTCGCGGGCGAGACAAAAACTTTAACGCAGATTTCGGACGGACGCACGGACGCGGACGCACGGACGCCCGGACGCCTGGACGTCATTGCACTTTCCGCAAGCGGGCTCAACAAAAACCGTAAGTCACATTATTAGTATTATATACATTATTTGTTTCATTTCAGGTTAAGACACGTCAACCAGATCTTATCTCCTGGACCTGCTCTGTACTAAGGTGCACAGCCAAAGCCACGATCATTGACAACATCCTTGCCATGACCACGGGAAACCATAGCCATCCTGCCGATTACACAGACGTCGACATCAGAAATGTGATGGCGAACATTCGTAAGCGATGCCGAGACGAGCTGATCCCATTCCGTCAATATACGAAGAGGAGATAGCTGCTGTTCGTGGGAAGAACTGGAATGACGATACAGAGAAAATGGCGAGAAACCTTTTGACGTTTCAAACGTGTAAGCGGCACTCTACGCTGAGAGAAATAAACTCCGACCAAACCTCCCATCATCGGCCGCCAACATTGCACTTGAAGGAGAATGGACGCAGACAACAACAGGGAAGAATTCCTCCTGATAGACATTGGAAACAACAACAGATCGCTTGTGTTCGCAATAAGATCAGGTCTTCAGCATCTGTGTGCGGTTCCGGCGATATATGGTGATGGAACATTCTACACATGTCCCAGCTACTTCCATCAACTGGTCACGCTTCACGGATTTATAGACGGAGAAATGTATCCGTTAGTATTCGCATTCCTACCGGGGAAATCGACAGACGTTTACGAGATGTTCTTCCGTCACCTACAGCAGAAATGTGAACATTACAGCCTACAACTGAACCCCGAGCTGGCGTCACGCAATGCGGCTCTGTGCGTCTTCCCGGACTCCAATGTGAAGGCCTGTTTCTTTCACTCCATCCAGTGTATATAGCGTAAGGTGCAGGAACTAGGATTGAGTACTGTTTACAAGAACAACAGCGTACATCGGCTGGTGAGGCGAGCATCCGTTCTCGCCCTGGTTCCTGAGGACGAAGTGGAAGACATATGGCTCGCCACGCTGGAAAATTTTGAAGCCGACGATGTTCCAGTTAACGTCTCCCATTTCCAGGACTACGTCACCGAGCAGTGGGTTGACCGGGACGACAAGGACGATGGAATCACTTCATCACAGAGGGACCAAGGACGACAAATCACCTTGAAGGCTGGCATAGCAAGTTAAAGGTTGTTCGCCACGCACATCCAAACAATTTTCTTAATTATCCAGATATTGCAACAGATTGAAGAGCAGCATCGTACGTAAAGATCCTTCAGTTCCAGGCAGGCGGTGTCCGCCCTGTGAAACGGAGAAGAAGATTCCGTCTCATTGAGCAGCGACTTGGCCAGTTGAAGATGCGACTACAGACGGGAGAGATGACAACAATGGAGTCTGCCGACGCAGCATCATACCTACTACATATCTGAACATACAGATATAATATAATACTAGACTCGAAAGTATGAAAATCAGGAAGTAAGCTGTTCGATACGGCTCTAAAGTGTTTGTTAGAAATATAAAATGTGCATTGCGAACTGAATTGCGGAGATTGCAGACCCTGATAAGACTGATTTTTGTTGTCAACATTTATTAAAACATTAAATACAAACTATTCCAAACCTTAGCGTTCAGTACTTTAGTAGGAAAAAAATATAATATTGCATTCATTATATATTATACATTTATGACAATTTTATAATAAATGCAATTAACTATTTTTCTCCAAAAATCCCAATTCTACATGTACATGTAACTCTACAATCAATTACTATCTATGTAGTTTAGCAGTGATGAAATAAGAAAAAACACATTAATTAATGAAGAAATGAAAAATAAGGAAAATAATGAATTGCAGATAAGACATAAGAAAATAAGAAATAAGAAAATAAGAAATAAATGCTGATTATATCAATATTTTACTATTTTCCTTCATATTCACAATACAAAGTTGAAACAGAGCAGTCCCAATTTCCCCCAAGGCTATGCTTATAACAACAATATTACCTGTACAAAATTCCTGATTCTCATACATTGAAATTGGCCACAAATTAACAAAAGTAGGAGAATAAGGAAGACACCTAGGGAACTGTTTGAACCCCAAGGCCGCAGGCTCAAACAGTTCCTGAGTGCCACGGAAAACGTTTACCCATGGCTGGACATGGTCGAACGTTATTGTTACATTTCCATCGGAAATATCATGCCGTTTGAGCATATATGCAGTACTTTTGGTACTTTGATAACCAGTTCCATTCAAACAACTTATTTATACATACATATTCCGGGGCCGCAGTACACGTCGCGTGATGCAGCCGCATTAATTTCAAAATTGCAGTATGACCATTGTGAACTGGTATGGTGACGTAATGGCGCATTCCAGTAACATCACGAGACACATGTATTACGTAAGTGTTGGCTTGGCCCCGGAATGAGCATTGTCTACAGCCATACAGCACATGCTGTACGTTTGAACATGGCTGTGAACGGTATTGAATAACGGCAGTCATGTAACAATATTATATTGATTAAACAGGTTTACTGATTTTAGAAGAAATGAGTATGCCAAGTTTCTTATGAAATCAGTCAACAAGTTTAATACATACCAAATTAAGTCATTACACATTTTAGATTTTATTTATTGCATAAACGTAACATTATACATGGAGGCTGTAAGATATTTTCTGTAGCGAGCTCATTTGCATATTTATCACACTAGTGTATTATAATTTTCACTACACTATGTGTATACAGAATCTGCAACCAATAGCTGAGCATTTCTCACCTCGATAGATTGCGCAGCGTGCTCCGATGTGCCTACTAGAAGATAACACAAGGTCTCAGCAACCTCTGAAAGAAACAAATATGTGGAAAGTTAGAGATCAGAGTGTTCAACATATATATTATAAGTAGACCCGGGAACCACTCCATCGGGCCCATTACTGGCTGATACGCTCAGTGGTTATCTTTATGTAGCGCATGGGTACTATCACCTTATACCAATGTTATTTAATAGACTGGACACGCAGTTACAGAAATACATCAATCAGGTGCGTATACCGTCCCAAACTCATCATTACGATATGTAACAGCAAGGATGGGTTCATCTTACAGACGTACATATTTATACATACCCTTCCACCCTTATGTGTTATGTGGATGAAGGAGCTGACATGCACGGGGGGGGGGGGGGGGGGTGGGGGGGGGGGGGGGGGGGGGGGGGGGGGGGGGGGGGGGGGGGGGGGGGGGGGGGGGGGGGGGGGGGGGGGGGGGGGGGGTGGGGGGGGGGGGGGGGGGGGGGGGGGGGGGGGGGGGGGGGGGGGGGGGGGGGGGGGGGGGGGGGTTGGGGGGGTGGATCACGGATCACAATCAGAATGGAATATTTACATAAAAAAAAATATATATATTCATCCCTGAATTAATAATAACCATACCACACCAAAGAAGTCACTTGGTCCCTTCCCCTAAATGTAACAGGATTACAAATAATCATAATACTCACATAAGGGGTATAACCAAATTGAACTGTCACATATAAGAATGCCAACGACGTACGCGAGGGATAAATCAGGTCTCTGCCTACCACCCACCAACAAGTGTCGGAATTGCCACGCTGTACTCACTCTGCCGGAGGAGGACCACGGCGAGGTCGGGGCAGCTGGAGCACATGATGGCCATCATACGGATCACCATGACGAACGTGCCCGTGCTCACCACCGGCGGGCTCACCACCAGCTGCAACGCGAAACACACAACATCCGGCTAGTACTGGCTTTTGGTGTATAGTTTAACAGGCAAGGCTAGAACATGTGTAGGAATTCCAAGGCGAGGCGAGCGTTGGAATTCCTACAGTTTCCGAACGGAGCCCGATAAACTTTATATCAAAAGACACTAACATGATATTCTATTTATCAGTTAACTTTTTATGCTACACAATTATGATGTGGTTTTCGTTGAAAAGAACAAAACTATTTGTTTATGTTGCGTTACACTGACGTCATTCGATAACATCATGTGACACTGGTCGACTTACGGCAGCTTTCAATTCGTTGTAACGTGGATATTCGTATCATGTCAATGCCTGATGCGGCGTTATGTTATCAGAGAGCACGTAATTCACCCAAAACGAAGCTCGTTACCTGATAACATACATTATCAGTAGCCGATTTCATCAAAATTGCAAAGTATACTTATCTAGCAAAGTATACTTTGAGAGAGTAATCATTTACTTTTCCCGAAATGCATTATTTCATATACAGTCGAACCTGCTCGGGCGGTCACCTTTAATCAGCGGTCACCGCCGTTAAGCGGCCACTTCAAATTCCTCCCGCGCATTTTTGCTATATAAAACGCTTTCATTCAACGGTCACTCGTCTAACGCGGCCAGCGGTCATTAATTATCGTCCCAAACTAGTGATCCAATTTCATTAAACGGTCACCTCTAATCTCGATTTCAATGTACCCTGCGGCGGTCGTTACCGAAGCGCGAATTAACAATGATGTCAGCAGTCAATGCAGGTAATTAAAACACCTAACACATCGCCGCGTATGCGATATTGAGAGGGTGATTCACAGGTGCAAATTGTGTTGCCCGAATTGTCGGCGCATTATTGAAAGAACAGCCTATCGCATCCGGGTTCTTCCACCCTTGTCCGTCGATTCGTAATTTCTATAGGTTACCGACACAAATGTTGTAAAAAGGAACAGCCCATTGCCAGTTACCAAATTGACAAAACACGATATCGAATAGCTGATATAATTGGTGTGTATTGCCCAGGACCGAGTGTAACCTGCTCAAATATAATTTAAGCAAATGGCCTCATATGTCGAATATCAGCCGAATGTCGCACTTATTGACTGCTTTTGCTGACATCGCCTATGCATTATTTACATACACAATTGGAAATGAATCCAAATTCGACATGACCAATACCAGACAAAAAAAAAAAAAAATCAAAAAAATCGCACAACTTATCCCACACCATTTCCGATTATACCACATTATGCCCTATTATCTAGTACAATAAATTGTCTACAATATGAATCTTGCAGATCAACAGTTGCAGTAGGCTGTAAAATAACAACAAAAACGTGTTTTTATTTGTTGACAGATTTTTTATTTCATTAAATGATATAATCCACTCATTACATGTTCAGGTTCAATTTTGAAAATATTAAATAAATATAAAGATACACATTTATATTGCATTAAAACATACATATTTAATCAATATGGTACTCTAAATTAATCATTAATATTATTAATTACATTTGTATTATCAAGTCAACATACATGTCTATGTTATCTTTATCTTCATTTCAATTTTCAAAATTTACCTGAAATGTACCTGAAAACACAACCCTCTATTAAGAGGTCACCTCTGTTAAGCAGCCAGTTTTGTCACTTCCCTTGGGTGGCTGCTTAAGACAGGTTTGACTGTAGAACTAACGACTGTATATATTTGATTATTAAAAGTATGCAGAATTATTATACTTAATTTATTATATTATCACAGCCATTTTTTTAATGTAATAAATTCAGTATAATAAACATTTATAAATTTATCCTTAAATTGAAAATTTCTCCCTCAAAGTATACTTTGCTAGATAAGTATACTTTGCAATATTGGTGCAATAGGAGGCTACAGGTCTGTAGCTACAATGTAGTACAGTTTAAAAGTTTTACCAGTTACAAGGTTGGAGATGGACGGACAAGGGTAACATTAAATGATCCACTATAGTGGTGGGGCATAAAAATGTACGCGGGTAGAAGATGTTTCTCAGCTTTGTAAATTACCGTACTTATACAGTGGAACCCTTCCAAACCGAACCCCCTCTAAACCGGAATTCTCGCTAAACCGAAAAACGATCAAGTCCCAAATTCTCCGCTATATAAACACATTGTTGGGTGGGGGGGGGGGTATATAGCCAGTTTCTCATGTCCAGGTCACTAGTAGTGTTATTTCAAGACATGCGACATAAATGGGAGGCATGTGTTAAACTCGTATTTACGAAAGTCATTAGACGAGCTTAATTCACAATTTAATTATTCTCAGAATCATATTGTTTGATTATTTTCAAGAAACTGTACATAATTATTGAAAAAACAATTATAAATGGTGTCCTTTTGCTGACAATATGGTTATATTGTATACAACACACATGGACAGAGTTAATGATGAAACAAAGTCAATTTCCTTAACTGGAATTAGAAAACCCCTCTAAACCAAAAAAAACCTCTAAATCGAACATTTCAGTCTGTCCCCAGGGTGTCCGGTGAGGGGTTCCACTCACACGTGGAAGACTCGGACCTATGACACCAAAAAAATGCCTATTCAAAAAATCCCATTACCCCACCCACTTGGTCTCGTACATTACCATCTTCTGTTTATAGAAAGGTGGGTATGAATATGGCTATTATAGAAAGAGCCCTCTCTTTTCCGATTCGCACAAACACAATAAACATCGATTAAATGTATGAAATATGTCTCTGGCAATCGATAAAGGTATTAGGTGTGTGAATATACTCACTTCAAATCGCTGTTTCAAGTATTTATTGAGTTATTCGCGTTTTGATTACCCCATCCAATGCGAAAGTTGCGTGTACGAAAGAATCTCACACAGAATCGGAGGCCGTCCGGCGTGGATTATCGGTCATATTTGGCCGATAGCTGATCGCCAGCTCAAACTAATGACGTGCACCATGACCATATACAATATACACTCCAACCATACAAAGTTCGTCCAATTGTGATCGTTCACCGATCTAAAAAACACTTTTTTGTCTAATTTCGTTCATTATCTGGAACCGGGTCAATACACCATCTTCCATAATACAACCGGAAGCGTCTATGTAAAGAACATCTCTGATTGGCTAAATCTAAACTGTAAAGACGTCATTCAACCTATTTCGGGATTCCAGAAGACATAATCTGATAGTACGCGAATCATGAATGAAAGTAGAAAAAAGGTGTTTTTTAGATTGGTGAACGATCACAATTGGACGAATTTTGTATGGTTGGAGTTGCTAATGTATATGATCATGGTGCACCACTTTAGTTCGAGTGTGACCTCTACCTTGGACATAGACACATTGGTATTGAACGCAACTGACTGATCGACCGACCAACAGGGTTTAATGTCTCAGCTAGGCCACAGCTAGGCCATAAAGAGACGGGGCCTCCGCTTCAAGTCTCATCTCACGGAGCCGTGGGATGGAAATATCTCGTCATGTCTAGGGCGGGGATGAACCCATAAGCGCCGGTATTCATGTCCACTGCTCCAGCGGGCTAAATGACTGGCACGATACTCACGAGCTGTTGTATGTTGGTGAGGAGGCCCTGCACAGCTATCTCCTTGAGGATGCGTCTGTCCGTCTGGAAGTTGTCCACGAGGCGCGAGAAACAAAGGCAGCAGCTCTCCACGGACTTCTTGTCCTGGTGAACATGCAAGGGTGGCAATGGTGGGTGGCTTCATACAGAGCCGTGGACAGTGGGAGATGTGTAAACCACCATCAACCTGGGTCCATACCCTCAAGGTGGTCTGAGCTCCAGATATTGGCATATTTTACGCACATATTTTAGCAGAATACGCATTGATTATGAAAGGTGGGAGTACAAAATACTCACAGCAATGTGAAAATGCGCATTGATTTTCAAATTGAGTAGTGAAAATACTGTAATATACAAACATTGTTTGCTTTTTGCAGCTCAAATAAGTGAATTTTTTAATTTGTTTTATTTTTTATCATTAAATTTTGTTCCCTATTTAAAAAGTAAGAAAATCAATATTACATGTGTAAAAGTAAAATACGCATTGAATTTTAATCTGAGGGTATAATACTCTTTAGATACAAAACTTATCTTGAGCTCTGGGTGGTTTACACGTCACTGTATGTCCTAAATTTTTCTGCCAACAAACTTTTGGCTATTTAGTATTAAACAAATTCAATCTAAAACAAGAATTCCGCCACGGAAGCGGTGTCGCGCCTGCCAAGGCATTTGACCGTCATGTGATCATGAGAATGTGCTATAGTAAGCATCACAAAAACAGTCAGAGAATGCATGCTTAAAACACGAAAAAGGTCAAGGTTGAAGAAACTTTTTACATAAACAAAAGGTCCTATATGATGGCCCTATATCGCTCACTTGTGCAATGTCACAAAAATCAAGCAAATACTGGTATGTACATATACATCAAAATAAGCCCATGACAGGCACAAAATGTCAATGCGACAAACTCGAGTAGTCACCAGGGTACGAGTTGTCTCGCGATATGTACAGATATATCTTACACAACTTTGAGACGTTTTGAGACCACAACAGGATGCTTCCAGCCTACTTTTTATTGCAATCCTTAGATTTTATGTATTATATAACCATATTCCGTAAATAAGAGGGCGATGATGGCCCTAATTCGCTCACCTGACTCCATGAACACCACAGGAGAATGTGACATTGAGTTGATGTGTTTTAAAAAAATTGTGCTATTTTTAGATGGCAGTCATCTTGGATTAAGCGATGACTCTCATTTTACCAAATCTGAAAATGCTACACCCAAGGATCTTAACTTCCAATGAAGTTTGGCCAGAATCGGCCATGTGGTTCCTGAGAAAAAGACGTTCAAAATCTTGAATAAATGGACCATTTGGTGGCCATCATGAATGACATAATCATTCGATTCCGATAAATATTGCACCAGAGCAATCGCCTCAACGATACCTTCAATTTGATATATGACATGAGCATATTCGGTCCAAAATAAAATTTGACCCCACGGGCCACGCCCATTTTTGACCCCGGGGTCACCATTTTCACAACTTTGAAAGAGCATTGTAAATCAATCATTCCTACCAAGTTTAGTCGAAATCCGGCCAGCTGTTCATGAGAAGATTTTTTAAGAATTTATGCTATTTTTAGACGGCGGCCATTTTGGATTAGCGATGACCTCCATTTTAACAAATCTGAAAAGGCTTCACCCATGGACCATAACTTTTTAAGTTTGGCTACAATGGGCCAAGCGGTTCATGTGAAGAAGAATTTTGAAATCTCTAATACAAGAACGACCTTTTGACATTTCGGCGGCCATCTTGGATGAAATGACAATCCGATTTCGACAAAAAATGTACCAGAGTGATCGCCTCATTGATACCTTCAATTTGATATATAACATGACCATATTCGGTCAAAAATAAATTTTGACCCCACGGGCCACGCCCATTTTTGACCCCGGGGTCACCATTTTAACAACTTTGAAAGAGCATTGTACATCGATCATTCCTACCAAGTTTCGTCGAAATCCGGCCAGCGGTTCATGAGAAGAAGGTTTTTTAAGAATTTATGCTATTTTTAGACGGTGGCCATCTTGGATTAGCGATGACCTCCATTTTAACAAATCTGAAAAGGCTTCACCCATGGACCATAACTTTTAAGTTTGGCTACCATGGGCCAAGCGGTTCATGTGAAGAAGAAATTTGAAATCTCTAATAAAAGAACCTTTTGACATTTTGGCGGCCATCTTGGATGACATAACCATCCGATTTCGACAAAAAATGCACCAGAGTGATCGCCTCGTTGATACCTTCAATTTGATATACGACATGACCATATTCGGTCAAAAATAAAATTTGACCCCAATTTGACCCCACGGGCCACGCCCATTTTTGACCCCGGGTTCACCATTTTAACAAATTTGAAAGAGCATTGTACATCGATCATTCCTACCAAGTTTTGTCGAAATCCGGTTGGCAGTTCTTGAGAAGAAGATTTTTTAAGAATTTGTGCTATTTTTAGACGGCGGCCATCTTGGATTACGTAATGACGTCATTTTAACAATTTTGTAATCCCCCTACCTAAGGACCATGACCATGAAGTTTGGTAACTTCCAATGGTTACCGAGGAGAAGACGTTTGAAAATGTTCACGGACGACGGACGACGACGGACAACGACGGACACATTGCGGTAACAATAGCTCACATGAGCGAAACATGAGCTTCGCTCAGGTGAGCTAAAAAGTTGACCTCTATTTGGCCCCCCGGGCCATGCCCATTTTTGACCCAGAGGTCACCATTTTAACAACTTTGAAAAAACATTGTACATCGATCATTCCTATCAAGTTTCGTCGAAATCGGTCTGGTGGTTAGTGAGAAGATTTTTTAAGAATTTATGCTATTTTTAGACAGCGGCCATCTTGGATAAATGACGACCACCATTTTAACAAAACTGAAAAGGCTTTACCAATGAACCATAACTGCGAAGTTTGGCCACCAATGACAAAGCGGTTTGTATGAAGAAGACATTTGAAATCTGTAATAAAAGAACGACCTTCTGACCTTTCGGCGGCCATCTTGGATGATGTAATCATCCGATTCGATGAAAACAGCACCACAGCGATCACCTCATCAATACCTTTGATTTGATATATTATAAGACCATTTTTCGTCAAAAATGAAATTTGACCCCATTTTTGAACCAGGGCTGACCATTTTAACAAATTTGAAAAAGCATTCTACATCAATCATTTCTGCCAAGTTTCGTAAAAATCAGTCTGGTGGTTCGTGAGAAGAAGATTTTTTTAAAGTTTGTGCTATTTTTAGACGGCCACCATCTTGGATTAACGATGACCGCCATTTTAACAAAGCTGAAAAGGCTTTACCAATGGACCATAACTGGGAAGTTTGCTACTAATGGCCAAGCGGTTTGTATGAAGAAGACGTTTGAAATCTCATAAAAGAACGACCGTTTGACCTTTCGGCGGCCATCTTGGATGATGTAATCATCTGATTTCGACAAATAATTCTCCTAAGTGATTGTTTCATCCATACCTTCGAATTGATATATGACATATTTGACCCCTACTTGACCCCTCCTGCCACGCCCATTTTTGACCCGGGGGCCACCATTTGAAGGAATCTGAAACATCGTTAAAGGTACATGCCCACGCAGCAGGTTACACTGTACTACTACTTTTCATTTTCTGTCATGCCTTATATGAGCCATTTGTCTACCCACTAACGAGTTATTTTTAATTACGGCGCATGTTAATTGGTGTTAAATCGCATTTTATATGGCGTGACCAGAAAGGGTATTTTCCGACCTCGTGCTATTTTTACCAACACTCGTCACGTGACACGGTCAATCATATAACATATTTGACATGCGCAGTGAAGTATCGGAAGTTGAGAAGAAAAATCTCTGTTCCGAGTCCAAATCTAAATATCAACGTAAATCTTTCCATTTGGTGATCTGGTCGCCAATATTAACCACTCTCTCTCTCTCTCTGTACTGCCTGTCCCTCAGACATTTCGCCTTTTTTTTGGCCGACGCCGTTTCATACAATTTCCGTCCTGGACGTTTCGACATGTTGATATTCTTGTTTACATATTGGCAAGCCTACTGGCGCGCGTAGTATACTGCGCATGCGCACCGCAAGCCGTTATGTGAAAGTCGTCGTCCCCGCACATTATCAAAATAGACTGTTACCGCCGCGCGTCGCTAACAGTAAATTGATAATTAATAAATGATTATATTTGTATAGCGGGCACTCGTAATTTTTAGAACTGGTGGAATAGTGACATAATTATGCACTTATTTAATTCCTATATAGAACATTTTGTGCCTACTGCGTGGGCATGTACCTTTAACTATCGATCATTCATATCAAGCTTCGTCGAAATCGGCCAGGCGGTTCGTGAGAAGAAGATTTTTGGAGAATTTGACCTACTTTTCAACGACGGCCATCTTGGATTTCGCGATGACCATCATTTTAACAAAAATGAAAAGGCTCGACCCACTGACCATTACTGTGAAGTTTGGCCAATATTGGCCAAGTGGTTCACGAGAAGAAGACGTTTGTAATCTATATTGAAAGAACAACCTTTTGACCTTTCGGCGGTCATTCGGATGACGTAATTACCTTAATTTCGACAAAAAAAAAGCTCCAGAGTGACCGTCTCGTCAATACCTTCGATCTGACATATGACATATGACATGACCATATTCGGTCAAATGTGACATTTGACCCCGACTTAACCCCTACTGCCCCGCCCATTTTTGACCCGGGGTCCACCATTTGAAGGAATCTGAACCAGCGTTAACTATCGGTTCACGAGAACAAGACGTTTGAAATCTTTATTAAAAGAACAACCTTTTGACCTTTCGGTGGCCATCTTGGATGACATAAACATCCGATTTCGACAAAAAATGCACCAGAGTGATCGCCACGTTGATACCTTCGATTTCATATAGGACATGATTTGTTTGTTTGTTTATTGGTGTTTAACGGCCTATCAACAGCTAAGGTCATGTAAGGCCGTGCAAACGGGTTCGATCCCGTTTTAACCTGCTGCATTGAGGGGAAAATCCCAAAATCAGAACGGAATATTTACATCGAGAAAAAATATATTCAGTCCTGAAATTAGATTAACCTGACCTGGTGCCAGGTCCATACCACACCCAAAGTCACTTGGCCCTTTCCCCTAAAATAGCATTACGAATAATCGTAATACTCACATAAGGTGTATAACCAGATTCAAATGTCACATACAAAATGCCAAAGACGTATGTGAGGGCCAAACCAGGTCTCCAGTCGGAATTCCGGTAAGGAAGAACCCCGACCGTTAAATTACCCATCGCATGCTTCCACCTGCCACCTACCTTTATAGGACATGACCATATTCGGCCAATTTGACCCCATGGGCCACGCCCATTTTTTGACCCCGGGGTCACCATTTTAACAACTTTGAAAGAGCATTGTACATCGATCATTCCTACCAAGTTTTGTCGAAATCCGTTTGGCGGTTCTTGAGAAGATTTTTGAAGAATTTGTGCTATTTTTTAGACGGCGGTCATCTTGGATTACGAAATGACATAATTTTAACAATTTTGTATAATCACCCTACCTAAGGACCATGACCATGAAGTTTGGTGACAATAGGCCAGGAGAAGACGTTTGAAAATGATCACGGACGGACAGGACGGGACGGGACGGGACGGGACGGACGGACGGACGTTCAAACATTTGGGAGTTATGAGGCACCGCTATATAAAAGATCAAAGGGTTAGCTCCTAAATATCAAAGAGTTAGCTCCTAAATTTATGAGGCACCGACAATATCAAAGAGATCAAAGGTACTAACCCTTACCCTAAGCTCCTAAACCCCCGATGTTGGCCCGGACGGACACGGACGGACGGACGGACGTCTTTACTTTCAGGTAACTATGTGGCTTATCGCATGTTAAATATTAGCCACATAAAACGATGTTTTAGGTGGCTAATTGTAACCAACCCTATCCTTTAACAAGTCCATAACCCTGTGGGGCTAGCCACATAAGTACCCGAATGTCTGCCCGGACGGACGGACGGACGGACGGACATGGACACATTGCGGTAACAACTGGCTAAAAACTGGCTAAGTGTTTCCACAACCATGTGAAGGTCAAAAAGATCAAGATCATGTTAATGGCGGCATGAGTGTGTTCCAAATGCTTACATGTATCAAGTGCCCAAATATTGAAGCAATTCATCAAGCAATATTAATGTTCAGGGCTGTACAAATTGATTTTTTAGCCACTTGTCCCGGACAAGTGACTTGAAAAAAGTGACTTGCCCTGACTTGTCCTGGAAAATATAACTTTCAGGGCAAGTAATTTTGAAAAAATAACTTGTCCTCGTAAGATTTCTTATACGAAACTGTCCCAAAACAAAAACTATTATCATAGTTGTTAAATATAATACAATTGAGCACTTGGCACATATACATATTATATTAAATATCTATAATAATAAACATTGTATAGTATATATTTTTTCTTGTGGTCTTTTGTCACTGTGCCACCAAGGACATAACGTTGCGACGAGTGCATACTCAAAACACATTTATCGACAATAATAACACATAACAAGAGCTGTAGGAGAACAGCATAGCTCGACTACGAGGGTTATCGATGTACACATAGCTTGACAAACAAGGTGGCTGCGGCCTGCATAAAAACCTTAACCAAGGTTGACTAAAAAACTTAACCAAGGGAAATTAAGTAAGTAATTCAAGGTTAAATGTAGGTCAATGACAGATATAGGTCAAGGGTTATTGATGTACATCACTAGGAGATGAAGTTTTCCAAGTATGGTTGCTGTAGGCCCAGGAGTATTCCATATACAAGCTTGACTAAAAACCTTAACCAAGGGGAAATAACTAAGTAATCCAAGGATAAAAGTAGGTCAAGGTCAAATATAGGTCAGGGATTATTGAAGTACATCACTAGGAGATGAAGTTGTCCAAGTATGGTTGATGTAGGCCTAGGAGTATTCCATATACAAGCTTGACTATAAACATTAACCAAGTAATTCAAGGTTAAATGTAGGTGAAGGTAAAATATAGGTCAGGGGTTATTGATGTACATCCCTATGAGAAAAAGTTATCCAAGTATGGTGTCTGTATGCACATAGTATTCCATATACAAGCTTGACTAAAAACCTTAACCAAGGTTGACTAAAAACCTTAACCAAGGGGGATTAAGTAATTAATTCAAGGTTAAATGTAGGTCAAGGTGAAATATAGGTCAGGGGTTGTTGATGTACATCACTAGGAGATGAAGTTTTCCAAGTTTGGTTGGTGTAGGGCCAGGAGTATTCCATCTACAAGGTTGACTAAAAACCTTAACCAAAGAGAATTAACTAAATAATTGAAGAGGAAATGTAGGTGAAGGTCAAATATAGATCAGGGGTTAGTGATGTACATCCCAATGAGAAAAAGTTGTCCAAGTATGGTGTCTGTATGCACAATAGTATTCCATGTACAAGCTTGAATAAAAACCTTAACCAAGGTTGACTAAAAACCTTAACCAAGGGGAATTAAGTAAGTAATTGAAGAGGAAATATAGGTGAAGGTGAAATATATATCAGGGGTTGTTGATGTACATCACTAGGAGATGAAGTCCAAGTATGGTGGGTGTAGGGCCAGTAGTATTCCATATACAAGCTTGACTAAAAACCTTAACCAAGGGGAATTAACTAAGTAATTCAAGAGGAAATGTAGGTCAAGGTCAAATATAGATCAGGGGTTATTGATGTACATCACTAGGAGATGAAGTTGTCCAAGTATGGTGGGTGTAGGGCCAGTAGTACTCCATATACAAGCTTGACTAAAAACCTTAACCAAGGCGTGACGGTGACGCCGTCCATCCCATTCATTTTCACTTTTTCCTTCGTTTATATGCCGCGTAGAAACGATAATTAAGAACCTACCGTATTCGTGCGATTATAAGACGCATTTTTTCCCCTCAGATTTGTATCCCAGAAAGCCCCTGCGTCTTATAAATACATGTAGATACATGAGCATTTTTTTCCATCCGAAATATTGAAATAAACGACCAAAAATCAAAACAATAAAATGCGTTCCTATATTTGTTGTTGTTGTTAGTCTTTGGGGTAAAATCCGGTATTGGAAAAATGGATTTGTATTCTAAACAGTTCGCGCCTTACTCGCGCCTTACTCGTTCCGGCCCTGTGTCACATTCGGTACACATTTTCTATACCGAAGGCGAACAGTGTATACCAAGATCAGATCCAGTTTGCTGATTTAGCCTATTTTTAAAATGGCATGTTCGTACCCTAACCAGTTCGCCCCATATTCGTTACGGCCCTGTATCGGGAACACACAATTGACTGAAGTTCCGAGTTAATGGTCTATATAGTATATATTTATTATTGGGAATGCACATTGATTTACAAGCTGATCTGTGTCTACAATATGTACAGTGGGCTTCGATTATAGACGAGAAGGGTTTCCCATGTGTTGACAATGTGTAATTTGCGGTGTTTGCCAGTTATTTTGAAAGGTGAGAAACTGAGAACTGCCTTATTGCCACCTTTAATCTCAGTCGTGTCAAACGTCAATTATTAAATTTTCGGCACAAGCCATTTCTCGTGTGAAGTGGTCAGATTTGTTTTCTTAGTGAGAAACTGTCGCGATAATCGAGTCGTATTCTGATTAGGTGTGGACATTGAGAATTTCTCAAACTGACAGTAGGGTTAAATACCACCGAAAATTCTTGTTTTCTCATCGCATTTTGAACAGTATCCTCTATATATTGCCAAACTTGCTCAAACGGCACTTTTTAGAGCCATTTAACCGTATTGCTGTTGCACAATAATCTCACAAAATCAGAAAAATTAGTTAACTTAACCGTATTCGTGCGATTATAAGTCGCAATGATGTATATGTCGCACCCCTATTTTCACTCCAAAATCTGGGGGAAAAAGTCTACATGGGTCTATAAGACGCCCTCAATTTTCTAAAAAAAGAAAAGAAACAAAAACAAAAAAAATCGCAGAGTTGTAGTTGTTGTTGTTTATAAATACCAGGCGCTGTTTTTTTGGTCACTCACAAGCTTCGTACCCTGGACGTTTCGGACCAATAGAATTAATCGCCAAGTTGTTGTTGTTATTTAATACTAATTCCCCGCGCTGTTTTTTATTTATTTTTCGTACCCTGGACGTTTCGGACCAATACAATTAATCGCCAAGTTGTTGTTGTTGTTATTTAATACTAATTCCCCGCGCTGTTTTCTGATTTTGTGAGATTATTGTGCAACAGCAATACGGTTAAATGGCTCTAAAAAGTGCCGTTTGAGCAAGTTTGGCAATATATAGAGGATACTTGTACAGGCCAAGACACCTAACTTTACCCTTAAATTTCATTTCCACCCCGTGAAGGAACATGCATTTATTTCTCTAAAGTTAGGTGTCTTGGCCTGTCGACGCAGTGAGACGAAAACGTTAACATACATAAAATAAATCAATAACCATCGATCACCGCAGAATATTTTCGCTAATTCGCTAATTACTTTCAAATTTGATTAAATTAGTATAATCAGGGTCGCTGTAGATTGCTATATCATTTTCTTGCGATACACAGGTACTGTGTAACACAGTAGCTGCGAATCGCCAGGACGCCCGCGGCGTTATCGATCGATAAAGTGGTCAGTTTTGGGATTAAGTTTATGACAGTCCGGTTCCAAAAAACGGGCATGTGGCAGGACGTTTTAACAGAAAATAGTGACATGCCCGGGACTAAATTCCAGCATAGAGGTACTTGCATGAAAACCGACTTGTCCCGGGCGTCGGGCGTTCCAATTTGTACAGCCCTGATGTTATACAATGATCAAGAAACTTGTACAAACTTTTTGACGCAAAAAAATGGCTAAATGTTTAAGCAAATATTTGAACGTAAAAAATGTCAAGGTCATGTGAATTGGCGGAATGAGTGTGTTCCTAATGCTTACATGTATCAAGTGTCCAAATATTGAAGCAATCCATAAAGTAATATTAAATATATAGCATGATGACGAAGCGTGTACAAAGTTTTTTACACTTGGATGACGGCAACGACGAGAACGGAAAAAGCAGCGACTATAGTCGTGCCTTCTGCTAAAGCAGGCGCGACAACTACAGAAAGTGAGCAGGGGCTCATGTATACCCTGGCCGCCGCCTGTACAGACAAATAAAAACTTGAACGCAAATATTTAAAAAACTTTGACACAAATTTCTAAGTAATTTTACCATGACCTTGGACATGAAGGCCGCATGGGTGTATGGAATTAAAATATGGATGATGATTAGTATATGAAATTTGAAGTCAATCCAACTTACCGTTGCAGAGATAATGTGTACCCGAAAACTAATGCAAACCGTACGGACGTAAATTTCTAAGTAATTTGACCTTGGACATGAAGGCCGCCGCATGGGTGTGGTATGGAATGAAAATATGGATGATGATAAGTATATGAAGTTTGAGGTCAATCCGACTTACCGTTACAGAGATAATGGGTACCCAAAAACTTTAACGTGGACGGACGGAAGGACGGACGGAATTAGGAAAACTATATACCTCTCGACATACTTCGTATGCCGGAGGGTATAAAATGCGAAGGTCATGTTAACTATGAGTGTGCTCCATATGGTCACATGTATCAAGTGTCCAAATGTTGAAGCAATCCGTCAAGAATCTCAAAGCTATATCATAATGACGAAGTTTGTACAAACTTTTTGACATTTCGGACGACAACGATGACAGAAAAAGCGAGACTATAGTCGCGCCTTCTGTTAAAGCAGGCGTGACAAAAATACTACTGAGCGTTGAGGCGAGCAGATACAAAGCTTATCTGGAGCTGTGCCACATATAGAAGGCTACCTGGTGTGTGAGTTTGGAGCTGAGTAACGGCACCGAGTCGCGGATGAAGTGGAACTCATCGCTCGACATGTTCTGGACACAGTTGGCCGTGATGGCCAGGGCACATCGCTGGGCGTTGATGCTGAAGAAGTCGAGGAACATCAGGCATGCTGCTATACCGCCCTGCAAAACATTCAGCTCCAAATTAACTATGGTAGAACCTATCTAAACAAATTTGCTGAATGAAGTATAGGGTGTGTCAATTTACTCATTACACTAGAACAACCATAGCCACGGTTTGGTATGACATGTACTTAAGGGCAGTAGTCACAGTTTAGTAAGTGTAGTTAAGGGCAGTAAGTCACAGTTTGGTACGTGTAGTTAAGGGCAGTAGTCCCAGTTTGGTATGACATGTAGTTAAGGGCAGTAGCCCCAGTTTGCTACGTGTAGTTAAGGGCAGAAGCCCCAGTTTGGTATGACATGTACTTAAGGGCAGTAGCCCCAGTTTGCTATATGTGGTTATGGGCAGTAGCCCCAGTTTGGTATGACATGTAGTTAAGGGCAGTAGCCACAGTTTGCTACGTGTCGTTAAGGGCAGTAGCCCCAGTTTGGTAGAACATATAGTTAAGGGCAGAAGCCCCAGTTTGGTATGACATGTAGTTCAGGGCAGTAGCCCCAGTTTGCTACGTGTAGTTCAGGGCAGAAGCTCCAGTTTGACATGTGTAGTTAAGGGCAGTAGCCCCAGTTTGGTATGTGTAGTCACAGTAGCCCCAGTTTGGTACGTGTAGTTAAGGGCAGTAGCCCCAGTTTGGTACGTATAGTTCAGGCAGTAGCCCCAGTTTGGTATGTGTAGTTAATGGCAGTAGCCCCAGTTTGGTACGTGTAGTTAAGGGCAGTAGCCCCAGTTTGCTACGTGTAGCTAAGGACAGTAGCAGAGCTGCCAACCCCATGTCGGTCACATGAGGAACATGGAGAGAAAAGGGGGCTATTTTCCGGAACACCACATATGTTTTCCGGAACACAAATCAGTACTCACCTATATGCATAAATTAACTTTTTTAGAGCCTTGGCCCTCGTTTCGGCCACCATGACCAACCGAAAAATCACAATTACACTGCTTGCAAGACGCAAATTCATCACCGCGCTTTGACAGGACCAAATTGGGCCATGTCTCGCTGTAATCATTGATGAACAGATGTGTTCTCCTAAATTCTTTCGATAAAAAATACCCAAATGTGTTGGCTGCACGCTTTGGAGCAGACATTTTATGAATTTACGTGATGAATAAATCAATATCGCTGAGCGCTTGAAACTACTATTACTACACAACAAGAATCGAAATGGTAAGCGCCTCGGCGAGTATGATTACGGGTAAATAAAACAAGAGGGCCATGATGGCCCTAATTCGCTCACCTGACTCCATGAACACCAGAGGAGAATGTGACATTGAGTTCATGTGTTTTAAAAAAATTGTGCTATTTTTAGATAGCGGTCATCTTGGATTAAGCGATGACTCTCATTTTACAAAATCTGAAAATGCTTCACCCAGCATCGGCCATGTGGTTCCGGAGAAAAAGACGTTAAAAATCTTGAATAAATGGACCTTTTGGTGGCCATCATGGATGACATAATCATCCGATTCCGACAAATATTGCACCAGAGCAATCGCCTCATGGATACCTTTAATTTGATATATTACATGAGCATATTCCCTGATTTGATCGCCTCATTGATACCTTCAATTTGATATATGACATGACCATATTCGGTCAAAAATAAAATTTGACCCCAATTTGACCCCACGGGCCACGCCCATTTTTGACCCCGGGGTCACCATTTTAACAACTTTGAAAGAGCAATGTACATCGATCATTCCTACCAAGTTTCGTCGAAATCCGGCAAGCGGTTCATGAGAAGAAGATTTTTTAAGAATTTATGCTATTTTTAGACGGCGGCCATCTTTGATTAGCGATGACCTCCATTTTAACAAATCTGAAAAGGCTTCACCCATGGACCATAACTTTTAAGTTTGGCTACCATGGGCCAAGCGATTCATGTGAAGAAGAATTTTGAAATCTCTAATAAAAGAACGACCTTTTGGCGGCCATCTTGGATGACATAACCATCAGATTTCGACAAAAAATGCACCAGAATGATCGCCTCTTTGATACCTTCAATTTGATATATGACATGACCATATTCGGTCAAAAATAAAATTTGACCCCAATTTGACCCCACGGGCCACGCCCAGTTTTGACCCCAGGGTCACCATTTTAACAACTTTGAAAGAGCATTGTACATCGATCATTCGTACCAAGTTTTGTCGAAATCCGGTTAGCGGTTCTTGAGAAGAAGATTTTTGAAGAATTTGTGCTATTTTTAGACGGCGGCCATCTTGGATTACGCAATGACGTCATTTTAACAATTTTGTAATCCCCCTACCTAAGGACCATGATCATGAAGTTTGGTGACTATAGGCCCAATGGTTACTGAGGAGAAGACGTTTGAAAATGTTCACGGACGACGGACGACGGACGACGGACACATTGCGGTAACAATAGCTCACATGAGCTTTGCTCAGGTGAGCTAAAAACCACACGAGAACGTTTGGAATGTCAGAGGACATACGAAGAAAACAAGAGACAGTACTCGTTCCAGAGTAGCTGAAAGTCTGAGTTTGAATGGCTAAGATACAATGCAAAAAAAGAGATAATGACTTGTGACATCTGTCAAACGATTTAAAAGGAAGGCACTTTCGTTACAGGTTGTAGTAATATGAAACTACAAGCTGTGAAAAAGTATGCTCTTTCTGAGGGCTGTTCCAGTTAAACATACACGGCACCCGGGGACGGCAGAAAAAAGAAAGTACATGCCAGGGTGTCTGTGCCTAAAAATTGCATCTATGGGTGGGTGAGATCCAACTAAAATCACATCTATGGGTGGGTGGGGTGGGGGTTCTCACACTAAAATCACATCTATGGGTGATTTGTAGCATGCCTTCTGGTATTAAACGTCGTCATTCTTTCAAATCGCTATTCGCTATCGAAATCGAGATGCCGCATTAAATTGTGCAAAAAAAATCACGGAAATGCGTCGTTTTTTCCGGGAGGAGTGAAATATCAGCGCAGGGATCTCGCATACAACAACAACAACAACAACAATAAAATGGCGAGCCTGGCTTCAATGAACACCGAACAACTGATTGCCTGGCTCGGCAACGAGCAGAATGAATTAGTGTGCAACATATTGGGTAAATCAGCAGCGGCTTGCCTATAACAGTGTTTAGTATTTTGGGAATGGGGCCCGTGAGTTTAAAATTGGGAAAACTGCGTCGTATGGTCGATATACCGGTATTCGGCATGCCCCTATATTCGGCAGGCTTTGGTTATAATCTGAATAATGTCTCCCGCGAAATTTTTCTTTGTGTGTTGTTACGATCAGCAGAGTATGCGAAATACGTCGGTTCCGACAGGTAAAATGAAATATTGGGAAAATAACCTAAAGTGCTTGTAAAAGTATAAACTTTCTTTGATATTTTTTAATTTTTTATTTTTCTTGGTCGGTTTTCGTGTGTCCTAAAATTTCATTCGGGCTGGCAAAAATATTGTGTTCACCAGGACCTGTAAAGTTTGAGTCTCTTTTGCATACTCTGCCGCGGATCAGGGAAGATATTTTGCATCCACCCCCCCCCCCCCACCCCCTTTGTATAAAGTTAAATGCCCACTCTCCGCCCCATCTACATGAAATGGTAACCTAAATTGATAAATGCCTCTGGCTTAGGGGACACTCTGCCAAAAATTCCAGAGACTGCAACAACTCGTCTATTTTACGCCAACCCCCTCCCCCACCCTCTTCTAGTTCTATAAAGAAGTTAAATTCCCAGTCCCCGCCCCATCCACATGAAATGATAATCTAAATTGATAATGCCTCGGGGTCGGGGGACATTCTGTCATTACGCACCACTCATATGCATGTGAACTGATTTTTGGATTTCATCAACAACGGAGATTCGTAAATCACTATAATTAAATCACATCTATGGGTGGTTGTTTTCACAACCAATTAAATCACATCTATGGGTCGGTGTTTTCAAGGTAAAGGCACATCTATGGGTGGGTGCCAAAGCTACTAATTCGCATCTATGGTAGGCTACCCAAATCTAAAAGTGGTGTCCCCCCCTCCCATGTATGTTTTACTGGAACAGCCCTGAGAGCCATATAACAAATGCTATGAAATTAAAAGCAAAAGCATGTGCGCCAGGAACCTCCCAAAAGTGAAAAAACATGACTGGAGGTCCAGACTCGGCGACGGACACCTGACTGACCTGATGCTGATAAATCGCGAAGTGCCAGTCGTGGTAGACTATGACCCGGAGGTTGCCATCCACCACTGGAACACCAGTGGCGACCGACCAAGGCGGCCATTTTTTAATGATGAGAGAAACTCAAAGGTAATATTATTAAGGCTAAAAACAAAATAATGTACCATAAAGTCAAACAGAACTATTGCAAGATGTCAGCTATCTTCCACAAAAACAATGTTATCGATGTTAGAAAAAAATTGGTTTTGCCTACCCAGGCTACCTACCCACACCTAGAAGGCCTGGGTCATGGCAGGGGAAAAGTTAGAGTTGGCCTACGGCTAAGACATCATCACATATATAACTGCTACAGTGTAGTTTGTAAGCTGGCTGTTCAGGGTTGAATTATGGGACAGCTAGCCTACTGGTAACTATAGGGCCAGACTCTAACCTCAACAAGTTGAACCGGCAACCTGTGAAAATATTGCCCTTGTGCCTGATAATTGAAAATAAAACAGCATAAACATATGGATCTAAAAGCACGCATTAAACTAAGGTGTGAACTGTCCATGTATTTCAGATGGTGTCTGAGCCCGAGGATGTATTTGCTATAGCAGAGGAGCTGGAGGGTCAGGAACAGATCCCTGATGAGCTGCCAGGCACGACATGATGTGCAGCAAGGCATATGACTTGCTGGAACAATTATTGTAAAAATAATAAGAAAAATAAACAAGTACTGAAACAAAAATGTCTTTATTTTATATAATTTAGGCGGGATCCCTTACTTTAGAGGCGGATCCTACTTATCAAAAGTAGGGATTCCTGCTGGACCCCTAAGAAAAACAGTTAGTGTCGAACCCTGGTTTGGTAAGTGTAGCCCCAGTTTGGTACGTGTAGTTAAGGGCAGTAGCCCCAGTTTGGTATGTATAGTTAAGGGCAGTAGCCCGAGTTTGGTACGTGTAGTTAAGGGCAGTAGCCCCAGTTTGGTATGTATAGTTTTGGCAGGGCACGAAAATTCCACTCGTCCGCTCGTATTGATGAGTGACATTTCCGCTCGGGCGAGTAGAAAATCCATGTCGGTCGTCCGACCGGACGAGTGACAATTTCCAGTCTTGGCTAACAACAATAATCCATCTGTCACATAATGTGGTTCAACTATGTCATGTAGTAACGATAGTAACATTACCAAATGGTCTGTGAAGTCGTGTTTACGTTGTTCAAAGCAAATGACGTTTTATTATTCTAAGGGAGATCACTAACAGTACTAGCTCTGTATGTGTCTATTCTAACGGACACGTCGATGTTGGGGCTAATTTGGTAGCTGGCCGACAAACAGGTTTGAAGTTTACATTGATTATAAACAACTGCGGGGAGAATGATAAATAATATAACGCATACTATTTTACTATTATTACGGATCTGATTTAGTAGAAAGTACTGACAATTGTCCGGAAATCGTTTCGAAAATCAGGTCGGAAATTAGCGCTTTGTGACGAGTTGAGATCGGGCCGAGTTACATTTCTTTAGTTGTGCATGTCGTGTCGTAATAAATGTAAACCCCGCATTGTCGGAGTCGAGTTATTCGATAATATTCGTGTGTTTCCGTATGAGTCCGTATAATAGACAATGCGAGTATGAAATATCCCGAAAGTTGCCGAATATTAATGTACGTCGTCTGCAAAAAATAAACAAACATGGCCGACATTAGAAATTTCTTCCAAGGCGGGGGTGATCAAGAAAAGAAGGATGATACATTGTTTCGTGAAAAACGAAAACTTAGTCAAAAGAAATACATATGCAGGACTAGTGATACTTGGCACAGGACGAGTGGAGATTTTTGGGTACTCGTCCTGCGGGACGAGTGAGAAAATTGAAAATTTTCGTCCCCTGGTTTTGGTACGTATAGTTAAGGGCAGTAGCCCCAGTTTGGTATGTGTACTTAAAAGCAGCAGCCCCAGTTTGGTTAAGGGCAGTAGCCCCAGTTTGGTACATGTAGTTAATGGCAGTAGCACCAGTTTGGTATGTGTAGGCAGTAGCCCCAGTTTGGTACATATAGTTAAGGGCAGTAGCCCCAGTTTGGTACATATAGTTAAGGGCAGTAGCCCCAGTTTGGTTAAGGGCAGTAGCCCCAGTTTAGTACATGTAGTTAAGGGCAGTAGCCCCAGTTTGGTATGTGTAGGCAGTAGCCCCAGTTTGGTACGTATAGTTAAGGGCAGTAGCCGCAGTATGGTACGTGTGGTTAAGGGCAGTAGCCCCAGTTCGCTATGTAAAGGGCAGTAGCCCCAGTTTGGTACGTGTAGTTAAGGGCAGTAGCCCCAATTTGGTACGTGTAGTTAAGGGCAGTATCCCCAGTTTGGTATGTGTAGCTCAGGGCAGTAGCCCCAGTTTGGTATGTGTAGTTAAGGGCAGTAGCCCCAGTTTGGTATGTGTAGCCCCAGTTTCGTACGTGTAGTTAAGGGCAGTAGCCCCAGTTTGGTATGTATAGTTAAGGGCAGTAGCCCCAGTTTGGTACGTGTAGTTAAGGGCAGTAGCCCCAGTTTGGTATGTATAGTTTTGGTACGTATAGTTAAGGGCAGTAGCCCCAGTTTGGTATGTGTACTTAAAAGCAGTAGCCCCAGTTTGAAAAGGGCAGTAGCCCCAGTTTGGTATAACAAGTAGTTCAGGGTAGTAGCCCCAGTTTGGAATGTATAGTTAAGGGCAGTAGCCAGTTTGGTACGTGTAGTTAAGGGCAGTAGCCCCAGTTTGGTACGTGTAATTAAGGGCAGTAGCCCCAGTTTGGTACAATGTGTAGTTAAGGGCAGTAGCCCCAGTTTGGTACGTGTAGTTAAGGGCAGTAGCCCTAGTTTGGTACGTGTAGTTCAGGGCAGTAGCCCCAGTTTGGTACAATGTGTAGTTAAGGGCAGTAGCCAGTTTGGTACGACATGTAGTTCAGGACAGTAGCCCCAGTTTGGTATGACATGTAGTTAAGGGCAGTAGCCCCAGTTTGGTATGTATAGTTTTGGTACGTATAGTTAAGGGCAGTAGCCCCAGTTTGGTATGACATGTAGTTCAGGGCAGTAGTCCCAGTTTGGTATGACATGTAGTTAAGGGCAGTAGCCCCAGTTTGGTACATGTAGTTAAGGGCAGTAGCCTCAGTTTGGTACGATGTGAGGTTAAGGGCAGTAGCTAGTTTGGTATGACATGTAGTTCAGGGCAGTAGCCCCAGTTTGGTATAACATGTAGTTAAGGGCAGTAGCCCCAGTTTGGTACATGTAGTTAAGGGCAGTAGCCTCAGTTTGGTATGATGTGAGGTTAAGGGCAGTAGCTAGTTTGGTATGACATGTAGTTCAGGGCAGTAGCCCCAGTTTGGTACGTACGGCCTGCAGGATGGCCTTGCTGTGTCGGCGAGACAACATCTCCAGGCCCGTCAACGCTTGCTCTGCCACGTCCATGCACTGGATCACTTGTAACTGCAACCAATACCGCAATGTCACCTTCTGTCATTTATAGTTCAATAGTTCAAGGTTTTATGGAATGTTAGTTTTCCAACCAATCCTATTGTCACAAAATTATTTTCAGACTTGTCCATTTATGGGGTGTTTTGTTCTCAAAAAGATGAAAATTACTTGCAAAAAGTGCAAATCATGACGAGACGGCTCGTGACGGGCTCATCTGGATCAACACGTTTTGCCATTACCACTATACAAGCTTATGGTGTTTTAAAGAATGCAGTTTGATTCCTGTTGTGTTTTAACGAATTAAAACACAACAGGAATCAAACTGCATCAGTACAGTTATCACTATACATGTAGAAAGTTTAAATTGACTCCTTATAAAGCTAACGATTTACAAAATAGGAATTATAGATTGTTGGACAAATTTGTCAACAGTTGAAATGGAGTGTATTAATTGTTAAAAGGGGTTTTACATCTGCCCACATGGTCATACATGGCTGTGACTGGAGAAATGAGGCTTATGGGTTGTACGACCAATGTAGATCATGATCAGCCTGTGCATCCGCAGTCTGATCAAGATCGCACTGTTCGCCATTCCATCAATGAAACACCCTAACAAACAATATAGATCATTATTAGGGTACAAGAGTGTTTGATCAGTAGCAACACTGGGTACAAAACCAATAAGCCCCATTTCTCCAGTCACAGCTACATATACGAGACACGCCATGTGATTTTGTACCTTCGAATATCTGCGGAATTTCATTAAATACATCTACAAAATGTTCAGAGTACATTTTGTCAACTTTTTACTTTATTTATGAAAAAAATTGTAAATTTTATCAACGTATTTAATGAAATTACGCAGATGTCCGAAGGTACAAAATCACATGACGAGTCTCATATACAGAAGGGCATATATGGGAAGAATGGTAACTTCAACATTGAACCACAATGTCCGTCGGAACAGTGAAGACTGTGTGCTGCTGTTGGGCTACCTTCTCGAGGAAGACAGGCACGGCGTCGACTACGACGGCGGAGGACCGTGGTAGGGCCTCCATCATGTATGATAGGGCGCGGCACGCATGGTTCATCATGTCGAAGTTGTGCTCCATCTGCAGCAGCGAGATCAGCGCCGGCACCACCTGCTTCACTGGGAAACCCGCCAGCGTGTCCTCGTTACCCATCACCAGCATCTGGCCAACACAGAAATACATAGAACATAGTGTTGCACGGTCTATAGGCTTGGACATACAAAATCTGGCCAAAACAGAACTAGAATGGTCAGTAAGCGAGGCTTACGGAATAGCCCCCGCGTGGGCCCAGGTACCCCTAAAATATGTAAAAATTTCCAAATGTGTGGGCTTGTCACCTTGAATTTATCACATGTCACAGGGTGGTACAGGTCCATTGGAGCAATGCGTGTGTGAAATGTGAATTGTAAAGAGACTAAGTAAGTGACCTTGACATCGAGATAAGCGGGAATTTGTCACAGCATGATAGTAGAGCCTTACAGGAATGCATGCATGAAATATTAACAATTTTCAATGAAGGAAATAGAAGTTATAACTTATTTCTCTGATGTTAAGTTTTGTAAAGAGACTAAGTATTTGACCTTGACATTGGGATCAGCTGGGGTTGGACGGTCATGGATTTGGCACAGCATGGTAGTAGAGCCTTACAGGAATGCATGTGTGAAATATTAAGCATTTTAGATGAAGGAAATATAAGTTATAACAATATTTCTGTGATGTTAAGTTTTGTAAAGAGACTAATAAGTATTTGACCTTGACCTTGGGATCAGCGGGGGTTGGACGGTCGTGGATTTGGCACAGCATGGTAGTAGAGCCTTACAGGAGTGCATGTGTGAAATATTAAGCATTTCAGATGAAGGAAACAGAAGTTATAACAATATTTCTCTGATGTTAAGTTTACGGACGCACGGACGGACAGACGGACGGATGCACGGTCGGTCGGTCAGTCGGACGGACGGTCGGACGGACGGACAACCAGACTCCAGTATACCCCCCCCACAACTCGTTGCGGGGGGTATAAATACTATTGCACAGTCTAATGGCTTGGACATACAACATGTGGCCAACACAGAAACACATAGAGCGTAGTATTGCACGGTCTATTGGCTTGGACATTCAACATGTGGCCAACAAAGAAATACATAGAACGTAGTGTTGCACGGTCTATTGGCTTGGACATACAACATGTGGCCAACAAAGAAATACATAGAACGTAGTATTGCACGGTCTATTGGCTTGGACATACAACATGTGGCAAACCCAGAAATACATAGAACGTAGTATTGCACGGTCTATTGGCTTGGACATACAACATGTGGCCAACAAAGAAATACATAGAACGTAGTATTGCACGGTCTATTGGCTTGGACATTCAACATGTGGCCAACAAAGAAATACATAGAACGTAGTATTGCACGGTCTATTGGCTTGGACATTCAACATGTGGCCAACAAAGAAATACATAGAACATAGTGTTGCACGGTCTATTGGCTTGGACATACAACATCTGGCCAACACAGACATACATAGAACGTAGTGTTGCACGGTCTATTGGCTTGGACATACAACATCTGGCCAACACAGACATACATAGAACGTAGTGTTGCACGGTCTATTGGCTTGGACATACAACATCTGGCCAACACAGACATACATAGAACGTAGTGTTGCACGGTCTATTGGCTTGGACCTACAACATACTCCCACATACCCACCTGGCACATCTCGATGGCGGACGTCAGTTGTTGGCCCTCATTGCCGGTCGCCTGTAGCCCCTGCAGCAACTGCTGCGCCTTGTTCACTGAAATGGCAAACATTAAACGGCTCACCATCCCAATAACACCTACAGTCAAATAGAGAAGGCGCTTGGTTAGAAGTATACGCCAAAAGACAAGTGAGATGGTAATAATTTGGAAGTTTATTTAATGAGGTCCATCATAAGGAAGCTACATACCAAGTTTCAGGTCGGTAGCTAGTACGGTTTAAAAGTTTTACGAGTTACTAGGTTGGTGACAGACGGACGTAAGGACGTAAGGACAAGGGTAACACTAAATGCCTCATCCATTATCGTAATAGGGCATAAAAACTTTAAAACTGAAAGTCAATGATCAGGTTCTCCAGACACAACTAGAAAATGTGGTCTGTCGACTCACTTTCAAATAAATAAACGACAAACGGACGGACATACGATCAGTAGCGAGGGTAATTGTATTAATATGGAAGGATGTATCGTTACTAAGTAATGCATGTGTGCAATATGAAGATATTAGCCAGACAGACAGTGAAACCTATAGGGCAGGACAGCAGGGGGCCCGTTTCACTAAACGTTGTATGACTAAAATGTTTGTAAGTGCAAATTATGATAGTCTGTAAATTTCACATTAACAATGTTTTCTTGTAAACAATTATTGGATTTACATGTATTGAACATCAATAAATGTAAATCCATCAATTGAAATTTCCAGACGATCCTAAATTTGCACTTACAAACATTTTAGTCAAACGAAGTTTAGTGAAACGGGCACCTGACCCTGCCCTGTGGTGGGGGCGAGAATCTCCCATTGCAGCCATGAGCATGAAGCCACTTACTTGAGCCTCCGCTGCCCATGGTTCTGTGCAGCAGCTGGTGCATTCTGGGACCGAGGGCCCCGAACAGCTGTGACGGTAGTCCACGTGCCTCCAGTAATGCTAAACAAAATATAGTGTTATCAATTGAGAAATATCCGTGTCTGAAATTGGTCAGATGCTGGTCACTTATTTTAGCAGAATACGCATTAATTATCAAAAGTGGGAGTACAAAATACTCACACCAATGTGAAAATACACATTGATTTTCAAATTGAGTAGTGAAAACATCGTTTGCTTTTTGCAGCTCAAATAAGTGAAATTTTAAATGTGTCTTATATTTTTTATCATTTTGATCCCTATTTAATAAGGAAGAAAATCAATAACACATTTGTAAAAGTAAAATACACATTGAATTTGAAATCTTGGGGTATAATACTCTTTAGATACAAAACTTATCTGGAGCTCCGCACTTGGCGCATCTACACACAAGGAAGGAAGCAATATACCAGATATCAAGCAGCTACCTATTACAGCTTACAATTTTTATGAGAAGCAAGACAAAACTGCAAAATCCTATGTACAAGAGGGGAAGACCGAGTGTCAAGTAAACTAGATGGCCATGTTGCGCCCACAGAGGCACATAAAAACTTTAACCTATAACTTTAACCTGCATGCACGTACGGACGTGTGTATGTATGCCAATGTGCCGACTATATCGTGCTGTCTGCAAGCCGCTGCGACAAAAACTGATATTCACTTTGCACAGCTACACACCATAAGAAACCGACGTACCATATCAAGCTTCTACCTATTACAGATTAAAAGTTTTGTGTTGTACATGAAACGTAGTCCAATGGACAGACAGAAAACAAGCAATCAGTAACGGGATGGATTTACCCTTCACACACATTTGTATACAAAATTCATTTGACCATAAGCACATGAGCCGCATGGATGGGTTATACAAGAGTTGTCAGAGGACAACGAAGTGCGCCCGGTGGCAGCAAAGGAACCGAGGGCACATTTGAAAACACAATGTGCTGGATAAGGGAAAGCAAATTTATGAGCCATTTACCAGAGCGTGTTAAGGTTTCGAGCGTACAAAGTATTTTACCTTGACCCTGGGCTTAGCAGAGGTAGAGGACCCTTGGAGCAATGCGTGCGAGAAATATGAAGCAAATCCAAGCAAGGAAACAGAAAATATAGGCCATTTACCCGAGTGTTAAGGTTTCGGGATGCACAAAGTATGTGACCTTGACCCTGGGCTTAGAAGGGGCGGGACGGACGTGGATTTGCCACAGCGCAGTATAGCAATGCGTGTGTGAAATATGAAGCAAATCCAAGCAAGGAAACAGAAAATATAGGCCATTTACCCGAGCGTCCGAGCGTTAAGGTTTCGAGATGCACAAAGTATGTGACCTTGACCCTGGGCTTAGAAGGGGCGGCACAGACGTGGATTTGCCACAGCGCAGTAGAGGACCCTTGGAGCAATGTGTGTGTGAAATATTAAGCAAATCCCAGCAAGGAAACAGAAAATATAGGCCATTTACCCGAGAGTCCGAGCGTTAAGGTTTCGAGATGCACAAAGTATGTGACATGCACACAGTATGTGACCTTGACCATGGGCTTTGAAGGGGCGGCACAGACGTGGATTTGCCACAGCGCAGTAGGGAACCCTTGGAGCAATGCATGTGTGAAATATGAAGCAAATCCAAGCAAGGAAACAGAAAATATAGGCCATTATAATTTTTGAAGACGGACGGACGTTCAAACATTTGGGAGTTATGAGCTATTTGTTCTTTAAAAGATCAAAGGAATAGCTCCTAAATTTCAATAGAATTACGAGCTAACTGAATAATACAAAGGAATCTTTTGGAGCAATGCATGTGTGAAATATGAAGCAAATCCAAGCAAGGAAAATATAGGCCATTATAATTTTTGAAGACGGACGGACGGACGGACGGACGGACGGACGGACGGACAGACGCCTACGACGCCGAGGGTATGCCATAAGCACGGCTTCCTTCGGAAGGCGCGCTAAAAATGAAAATATGGATGATGACAAGTATATGCAGTTTCAAGCCAATCCTACTTAAGGAACCAGAAATAGTATGTAGCTGAAAAAGTTAATGCAAATCTTGACAGAGGGACAGGGTGGCAAAGTAGGTATATAAAACATTACCCTGCAGTCTTCCCATATCTGCCTCCTCCGATTCACTCTCTGACGTCATTGCTGTCGCGCCACCAGATCCAGTCGCTGAAATACAACAAACATTTCACTGCCACTGGAGAAATGGGAAAGATGACATCGGTGACCTGCTTAGCTTGTTACGAGACAAGGCTTGTCAGAAGACAACGAAGCACGCCTGGTGGTGGTTTAGTTTGAATGAATATCTAGAAGAAGTGTGAAAGAAAACTGAAATTAAAAGATGGCATGATGGAGAACTATTAGAGGCAATAACTATGTAAATATGGCAATTGTAGATCAAGGTGACATGAAGGTCATTTGTTTCAGAGTACCTTGAGGGGCACATCACTGGCACATGATAGTATGCAAGTATGATGGCTGTAGACCTAATACTATTGAAGATACAAGCTCAAGCCAAAACTTTAACTATGTACTTATCGCAATTGTAGGTCACGGTTACACAAAGGTCATTTAATTCACAGTGGGTTGTGGTGCACATCACAGGCTCATGATAGTGTACAAGTATAAAAGATACAGAGTGGAACAACATTTGACCTTTGACCGTTAAATGATATTGACATTGGACATAACACATGGGCATTGAACGCGACACATCGTCTCATGATGACAACTGGGCCAAAATCAGATAAATGGAAATAATAACGGCCATCACGCTGACATTTTCAAGTTCTCTCTTTTGCTATAATTCCACTTGGATTACATGAGCATGTATTCTAATTTTTGGTTTATGGCCAAAAAAGATAGTTGATCGAGCACATTAGTTGTTTTTTTACTAAAAGAATTGACTGGACAAAAGTGATGGCCGTTATTTTGACAATTTATTTCATAAAAAACCTTATCCCTTTCAATTTTATGTGCAGGTAAACTCTTATTGGAAGTAGTGGAGGAAATCCTTTAAATTTAAATAAAATACAATATGGCGAGAGTTTCCCATGTCTCGGGATATTGCTTATTTTAAAGGGACGGGCGTTACTTTTTTTCACCAACTATATTTTTATTATTTTCGTATATCTATGAAGTGTTTTCAACACTTTCCACACTGATATTGCAACACTGCATTAATTATTTATTCCGTCCATTATTACAAGCATAAAAAAATCACGTTATTTAATGCCAATTGGTATCCACAATGAGTGGCCGTTATGCTTGACAATTTGACATCTACTAGAAAGTGGTGGTTGTTATGATTGACATTGTATGTTAAATTGCAACTATTTTACCAATTAATGTTCGGTGTGCAAAATCAGAGATAGCCCTATACTCTTGGATTACATGAGCATTATATTCAAATTTTTGGTTTATGGCCAAAAAATGTAGGTGATCAAGCAAATTAGTTATTTTTTTCACTAAAAGTAATGACCTGACAAATGTGATGGGCGTTATGTTGACAATTTATTTCCTAAAAAATCTGCTTATCCCTTTCAATTTTATGTGCAGGTAAACTCTTCTTGCAAGTAGTGGATGAAATCCTTTAAATTTAAATAAAATACAATATGGCAAGTGTTTCCCATATCTCAGCATCTTGCTTATATTAAAGTGACGGGCGTTACTTGTTTTCACCAACTACAATTTTATTATTGTCATCTCCAGTAAGTGTTTTCAACACTTTTCACACCGATATTGAAACACTGCATTAATTATTCATTCAATCCATTATTACCAGCATCAAAAAATCATGTTATTTAATGCCAATTTGTATCCACAGTGAGTGGCCGTTATGCTTGACAATTTGACAATTACTAGAAAGTGACGGTTGTTATGATTGACATTGCAACTTAAATACTGATTAATGTTCATTTTGCAAAATCAGCAGTAGCCACATGCACTTGGACTGCATGGGCATAAATTCTAATTTTTGGTTTATGGCCAAAAACAACCATATTATTTGTTGTTTTTTTCATTAACAGCAGTGACTGTGGAAAATGTGACGGGCGTTATGTTGACAATTTATTTCCCAAACATATTGCTTATTTTAAATTGTTACCTGTATGGCTGCCGTTGTTTGATACCGCCTACAACCGTGTTCAAACGTACAATCGCGTGCTGTTTACCCATGACTTACTTTTTACTTACATTGGTTGTAACGGAACGAACTGCCGATGTTGTCAACATAAGTTGACGTAATCATAACAAATACACGACATCGCGCATTGTCAGCGTACTGAAATTACAGACATTTTGCTCAAATTACATGATATTTTAGAAGGAAATCATGTAAAAACCATGTAACAATAACGTTCGGCCTTGGATTCAAACAGTGCCCTCGAGCCACAGCAAACGTTTACCCATGGCTGGCTTGAAATACTATGAACTTGAAGGTATGTTTGATGCCGAAGGAGATGTTTGAACCCACAACCTCCTGTTTGGAAGTTGGGCCACAACCCATTTCTTATAAAGAAATGCCCTAACGAGCGACCATACGTACTTGGAATAAACTGAAATGGCCTACGTGACAATTGACATTTACATTCCAACACGATTTTCACTGTGTGTAATCGATCGTATTTCCTCGCCACCATCTGAAACCCGACTCGAGAAACACAAATTAAGTTGTTGTTTTCCGAATTTTTCAAGTGTTTGCGCGGTCTAAGAAATTAAACAAATGTGACAACAATTTTTTTTTTACAAAATATTAGAATCGTCTAAGGAGACGATTCTCATAGCCCTATTGCAATTGACAGAAGATGATTATCTACGCTATGTATATACAGGGCGACAAACATTTTTAGGAAAACAAATTTTAATTTCTTATTTCGCCTCGAAAGTGTGTGTCGTGACAGAACTCATGACGTAGTTCACACGTAGTCTTGACGTAAATGATTATATGATATGCGCGCACATTCGTCCACCGTGTACGGCAGGCGTAAAATATTTGGCCGTTACGATGCTCACCGACACACGATGTCATGATAAACATTGATTTTTATTTGAAAACGAAACATACCTTGAATAAAATAAATATTTATATAAATAGTGTATCATTTATTAATTAGTTCTGATAATATTGCAGGCTTGAAAAACGGGGGATTAGTTGTATTTATGCAGTAGGAAAGTTGGCCGTTATTTTGACCGACAGCATAACGGACGTGTCATTTCCGGGGTTGCTGGTCAACAATATTATTTCTACTCTATTTTCCCCGATCTTTTTCTATATTGTACTATGGGTACGTTTTGAACGAAGGGTGGGTACGTTTTGAACGAAGGGTGGGTATGTTTTGACTTGGGTACGTTTTGATTGTAACTCATTTTATGCAGTCTATTTTCACTTCCGAACTTTGTGACGGGCGTTACTCATAACGCATAACGCCCGTCACATTTCACAATTATCTTGAAACTTTCAATGTAGTGGTCGTTTATTTAATTTAGACACAGGTGTGAAGTTTCAGATCGATTGCTACAAAATTAAATTAATAAACCTGTCTCTTATAAAATGCTCGTCTGATCATGAACTGGAAATTATCACGTTCTTCAATGGAGAATCAGATCGGCAGTTATATTTGACATCATGCTTTCTCGTGAGTGTGTCAAAACGTAACTGCCGACCACATTCAGTGCTATATCTCGATAAATAATGGCACCAGCTAGCATTCCCTTGCAAAATTGGGACTTGTAATCACGGTAGTACACAAAACTGAACATCTGTATGCATATTGACAAATTATTTCAGACAAACTTTTTGTGACGGCAATAACGGTGAAAAAAAGATTGACCGACACACTAAATTTTCGATGCCAGCGTTCCTCTTGCTGTGTACACCCGAACTGATGACCTAGTTCACCCGTAGTCTTGACTTATATGATTATTCGCGGGATAGGTGTACGTGCACTTGTCTACCGTGTACGGTAGGCGTCGATATTCGGCCGTTACGATGTTGACCGACAGACGATGTCATAAATACACCACGAATGAAATGAATATTTATATAAATAGTATATATATTTTATTAATTAGTTCTGATAATACTGCAGGCTTGACAAACGACGGATTAATTGTATTTACGCAGTAGGAAAGTCGTCCGTTATTTTGACCCGACAGCATAATTGACGCTTCACATTTTTCTTAGCATTATTTTTATACTTTTTCTTGTAAAAATAACCATTTCAATGACATGATTATGAAGCAAAATCACCAGTTTCAAAATAAAATAAAAAGGTCATCCCTTTGTCAAATACTAAGTCAGCTGTGTCCTTTTTGACATAGCCCCTTCAGCACAGCACATGAGGCTAAAAAAGCTTGACATTTTTTTATTTTTTTTTATAAAATCATACTTACCAAACATAATAAAACAAAATTATCTCTGATATCTCCTTGTCATATGTAGCAAGTCAACACACAAAAATAAGGCGTTTTTATTCAATGCATCACATAAATATTTATACAAAAAGTGTCGGCAGTTATTTCCATTTATCTGATTTTGGCCCAACTATTTGTGGCAAATAATGTGAAAATCCATTAATCGGTTTAGAAGACATAACACTGAAAACAGTTGTCAGTCTTGCGTGCGACACACCTTTGGGTCGTGGTCTATGCATGTGTGAAGTTTCATGAAAATGTTCCAAAGGGTATTCAAATTAAGCGCCGGACAAGAAATCAGTGCATGAAAAAACAAAGGGAGATAACTCGAAATTTAGTGAGGCAAGAGTTTTCATTCTTGCACGACATACCTTTGGGTCATGGTCTATGCATGTGTGAAGTTTCATGAAAATATTCCAAATGGTATTCGAGTTATGCTCTGGACAAGAAATCAGTGGGCGAACAAGCAAAGGGAGATAACTACACAAGGCAATCGCTGGGGAATGCCTTGACTCTCACCCACTACCAATGGGTCAAGGTTACACAAATGACCCAGGGTGGTCAGCTAACAATGTGAGGAAGCTACAATAAACTTTGAACAGCGAACATCGGAATAAAGTATCTGGAAATATGCGAAATTTGGACGCATGTCCCAAATTTCGATGGATGCGACATATATTTCAAGTAAAGTAGGTCAACATCATCTGGATGACCCAGGATGGTTATGTATCAATGTAAGGAAGCTATTGATAAAGTTTGGCGACCATCCACTAAACTTATGAAGAGATATGCGAAATTTAGACAGAAGTCTACAGTTTGACGGACATGACCTATATTTCTAACAAGGCGATTGCTGAGGAGTGTCTCACCCACTAAACAAGGCGATCACCACGAAAGTCAAGGTCACCAAGGTCAAGGTCACAATATGAGGAAGTCCAAAAGTATTGATACGAGTGTCACAGTCACCAAGGTCAAGGTCACACAAATGACAATGGATGGATAGCCATCAAAGTGAAGAAGCTATTTGTGAAGTTTGGTAATGATCCGACTAACGGATCTAGAGATATTCAACATTTTGACGTACATCCAAAATTATCGACACAAAATTGAAGGTCACTGGAATGACACTCAATGGATAGCTATCGATGTGAGGAAGCTATTAATTTTGGTAATGATATGACTAACAGATCAGGAGATATTCAACATTTGGACGTATGTCCAAAATTGTTAACACCAAGGTGAAGGTCACGAAGTTCAAGCTCGGCCGAATTACACTGGTAGATATCCATCAATGTGAAAAAGCTGTTGATGAAGTTTGGAGATGATTCGACTAACGGATCAAGAGATAATCAACATTTGAATGTGAGTGAGTGAATAGGGTTTAACGTCCGCTTTTCTGACATAGAGGTACAAGCCTCAGGGAGTCTACACGCAGACGGACATTGAACATTTGAATGTACGTTCAAAATTAATGACATGAAGGTCAAGGTCACCAATGTGAAGGTCAATGTCGAATGACACTAGATGGATAGATATGAAGGTGTGGAAGCTATTGATGAAGTTTGGTCATGATCCGACTATACAGATATTCAACAGTTGTCAAGGTCACCATGGCTACCTGAATGACACTGATTGGATAGCCATCAATGTGGCAAAGCAATTTATGAAGTTTTGTAAAGCGAAATGGGAAATTTGAACTGTCCATAATTTACGTCCCACAAAGGTTGAGGTCATCAAGGTCAAGGTCACCAGAATGACACAGGATGGATAGCTATCAATGTGAGGAAGCTATTGATGAAGTTTGGTATTGATTCAACTAACGAATCACGAGTTGTGCGAAATTTGGACGATGTCCAAAATTTACGTCCAGCAAAGGTTAAGGTCAGTCACCAAGATGAAGTTCAATGTCAACTGAATGACAGTTGATGGATAGATATCTATGTGAGGAAGCTATTGATGAAGTTTGGTAATGATCCGACTAATGGATCAAGAGATATATAAATTTGGACTATATCCAAACTTTACGTCCCACAAAGGTACAGTGCAGTCTCCGTTTTTGTTCCACCGTAGACAACACTTGCAAACTCAACTCGAACGCAACGTGAACACAACGGTTTGCTGTAGCGTTGTATACGTTGTTTAAACGTATAATACACGTGTAATACACATTGTCAAACCATTTTGTTTAAAAGCGTTGTATACGTTGTTTAAGCATATAATACGGTTCGTACACGTGCAATACACATTGTCAAACCGTTTAGTTTAAAAGCGTTGTATACGTTTAGCTTCAAGGCGTATAACACGCTTTGGCGCATACATATGTAGCGAAGTGAAAGAGTTGAAACGTGTACAACGCTTTGCCTGGAAGCGTGTAGCTATATGAAAGCGTTGAAACGTGTACAACGGTTACACGTTTTAACGCGAATACCTGTTCGGCCCCGATCGCTTCGAGGCGTCCTTCTTTCGTCCCTTTTAAAATATCGCGAATACATACCCTCAGATCGAGTTCAAAGTACATCGGCGGTGTGATTTAGCACTTCAATTGACCCTAATCCCTGATGCCTAATGAGTCACGCTTTTAACATGACAGATGTACCTTGTCGTTTATCAAAATGTTTGCGAATTGTAGATCACGTGAGCCGGCTCATCAGGATCTGCGGCATTCCTACGTACATGTACATTTTATATACACAAAAATTACCCCTAATACAGCGTAATGTAACAGTTCCTAACTTAATATGGAATAACCCGGGCCGATAGTCCGTGTCAGTTACTTGGGGTTAAATATTACGAACACAGATAAACACAGTGCATGGTTTCTTTATTTTAACATCATCAGAAATGGCGAGTCTAGGAACTCTCGTATCTTTACGCTGAAGCCAGTCTATTTCAGTCACTAATCCGCTATACACCTGTCCCACGCGTGTGTTAAGAAAAATCGATATTTGGAGAAACTGAATACACAGCGAGCTGCACACTGGTTTAACACGGATATGGCCCGCGGATATGTGTCATAAATTACTTGGTGGTCAAAACCGGTAAATTTACAAGGTTTATAGTGAAATAGCAGCCGACTGGCAATTTTTCTCGGACCGATTTTTAAGACTAGTTTTCAAATCTCGGTCTGAGAGTTCAAAAATCGGTCCAGAACCGGAAAAATGAAAATTTTAGAAGCCCTGCAGTCTAGAAGTATATATGCACACACGAAGAACGATCTGAGCATGCGCATTCTACGCGATACACGGTTGGCATACCAAAACGTGTAATGCGTTAAAATCCGTGGAAACGTGTTATAAGTATAACACGGTTTCATCTGTACGGTGCTGTGTACATGTAGAAGCGTGTAACCGTTCGTCAAAGAAAGCGTTAAATCGTTTAAACGGTTTACCTTAGCGTTGTATACGTTTACATTTACGTTTACAACTGTTGTACACGGATTACACGCTTTTGAAACTCAATGCGTTGTTTACAACCGTTGTATACGTTTACAACCGTTGTACACGGATTACACGCTTTTGAAACTCAATGCGTTGAACACGGTTTGTTCGACTTTCGCGCATGCGCAAGAGTGGGGAAACGCAACACATGGCCGAAAACGTATTACACGTAGACAACACATGGTTTGAAACGCAACTAACGGAAACTCCACGGATACGCAATGCACAACACTTTGTACACGTATAAACCCGGAACATTTTGACAGAAACAACTGTAAAGCTCAACAAGGTAAAGGTGAATGTCACCGAATGACACTGGATGGATAGCTATCAATGCGAGGAAGCTATTCATGAAATTTGGTAATGATCCGACTAACGAACGGATAAAGAGATATGCGATAAGTGGACTATGTCCAAAATTTACGTCCCAAATTGTTGATGACATCGACGAAGACGCCGCCGGAACAGTGACCACTAGGTCTCATTTTCCACTAAGTTGGGTGAGACAAGAATTAGCGAGGCAAGAGTTGTCGTTCTTGCGCGTAACACACCTTTGGGTCGTGGTCTATGCTTGTGTGAAGTTTCATGAAAATATTCCACTGGGTGTTCGTGTTATGCTCTGTACGAGAAGTGTACGTTTAGTGTCAACTCCATAGTATCCCCCCCACTTTCGTCCTGGGATACAACACTGAGGTTATTACATGGCTAGGTGTCATCCCTCAGGCTGATATCAAATTACCTAGGGCTGATACCTTGGTTGATATACAAGAATTCCTCCACGGAAGCGGTGTCGCGCCTGCCGAGGCATTTGACCGTGATCATGGACGTGTGCTAAAATAAGCATCACAAAAACTGGCAGAGAAATGCATGCTTAACTTTTTGACATAAAAAATAGCTAAATGTTTCAACAACCATGTGAAGGAGTGAGTGAATAGGGTTTAACGTCCGCTTTTCTGACATAGAGGTACAAGCCTCAGGGAGTCTACACGCAGACGGGTCAACGGGGTCGTGTCCCGTATTCACCTGTCCGAGGGGGGTAAATCCCAACTTCAGAACTCAATATTTACAATCAAAATATATATTCAGTCCTGAAATTAGAACAACCTGATTTGGTGCCAGGCCCTCGCCACACCAGTTCCATGTGAAGGACAAAAAGGGCAAGGTCATGTTAATGGCAGCATGAGTGTGTTCCAAATGCTCACATATATCAAGTGTCCACATATTGAAGCAATCCATCCAGTAATATTAAAGTTATACCATGATGAAGTAGCTTGTACAAACTTTTTGATGCAAAAAAATAGCTAAGTGTTTCCGCAAAAAGGTGAATGTAAAAAAGCTTAAGGTCATGTTAACGACAGCATGAGTGTGTTCCAAATGCATGATGAAGAAGCTTGTACAAACTTTTTTGACGCAAAAAAATGGCTAAGTGACATATTTTCATATATTTTAGACCAAGCACGGTTCTAGATAAATGTTTGCCGCAACAAAATGTACATGGTCGAGACCGAAATAGCAGCTGGATTGGAATTTTTTCAGACTGAATTTAAGGCTATTTCACAAATCTAAATCAGTCTGATATTTCATAATTCGTCTTAGAACTGACAAACTGAAGATTTTAGAAGCCCTGGTCTGTGGGTGTATGCACATTAGACAGATGGACATACCCGTGGCAGTGGCCTGTGTATTGTCCTCCGACTGCGACTTGGACGGCTCTCCCGGCTTTGTGTTGTCGCTCTCCTGGCCCGACATCGTGCTGCCCGGCTCAGCCTGGCCCAGCAGTCCCCCGCCGCCGTCGACGCGCGCTCGGGTTCCCCCAGGGGTGGGAGGGTGAGGAGAACTTGCCTGCTGGTGTTGTCGCTTAGACAGTGATGACGATCGCCGACCACTGTAACACACAATCAACGATTACACGAGAATTACTACTACATATGAGACATGTCATGTGATTTTGTACCTACGGACATCTGCGATATTTCATGAAATATATTTACAGAAAATGGGATATTTCCTGTAAACGACTTCACAAGTTTCATTTATGGAAATTTTGTAAATGTATTTCATGAAATAACACAGTTGTTAGGATCGCATGGCATGTCTCATATGTTGCCTTGACATTATTTCTAATGTTTTCTTCCGTAGGTGCTGGCCCATCCACAGGTTTCTCTGTAAGCTGCAGGCTAACATCTGACAAAACTATACTGGTGGCATTTGCAAACAGTGTAGTGGAAAACCGATTACAAGTGCTGCCACAACATGGATTATAAACCTTTCTCAACAATGTGTACTCAACATTAGACAGCTGGGGGCCGTTTCACTAAACATTGTACCACTAAAATGTTTGTACGTGCAAAATTATGATAGACTGGAAACTTCACATTAACAATTTCTTGTAAATAAGTATTGGATTTACATTTATTGAGCATAGGCTGCAGCCTATGTTCAATAAATGTAAATCCATCATTGAAATTTCCAGACTATCCTAAATTTGCACTTACAAACATATAGTTAGTTGTACAAAGTTTAGTGAAACGGACGCCAGGATTATACAGCTGGATTGGCCCTCTACCAATCAAACCTCGAATATGTGACTACTGTCTGTTCCACGTTTTTCTGCCGACAAACTTTTAGCTATATAAACACATTAAATCTAAAAAAATATTTAATTGTAAGTACTTTTTCACCAATAACAAAAAAATCACCCTCACCAAAAATTTTGTTTGATGAAATTATATAAAATATGTATTTTATAGTGAAAAAACATAATTTCATATGGAAATTTAACATGGGAGAAAAAGGTGGAAGAGGTGGGGGAGGAGTCAAAAAACAGAACACTTTTGGAAATTGACTCCGAAACCTGGCTAGATAGCTTGAAATGATGTAAATAAGAAAACAAGTTAGAATTTGAAAATCGGTCCACAAATAAAAAAATATTTTTAAAAAATCTATTTTTAGCCCCCATGCTTAAATTTTGTTCGCAATAAAATCAATATTTGATGGAATTTCTTCAAATAATTTTTTATGGGGAGGGTGACTTTGTTATTGATGAAAAACTACCTTTATCAGTGTTCATACTATTCTGTGACGTTAAAAAATAAGGACTTTTTAAGGATTTTTAAGGACTGAAATTGTAAAATTTAAGGACCAAAATTAGTAAAACTTTTCTTACATGTATACACACGAGAAATTGTCAAGAGCAGGGTTCTTATGCTTCACAAGTGAACTTGGGTACTACAGAGGGTACTACAGAGGCGTCATAATCATGTCATTGCCTCATTGATACCTTCAATTTGATATATGACATGACCATATTCAGTCAAAAATAAAATTTGACCCCAATTTGACCCCACGGGCCGCGCCCATTTTTGAACCTGGGGTCACCATTTTAACAACTTTCAAAGAGCAATGTACATCGATCATTCCTACCAAGTTTCGTCGAAATCCGGCCAGCGGTTCATGAGAAGAAGATTTTTTAAGAATTTATGCTATTTTTAGACGGCGGCCATCTTGGATTAGCGATGACCTCCATTTTAACAAATCTGAAAAGGCTTCACCCATGGACCATAACTTTTAAGTTTGGCTACCATGGGCCAAGCGGTTCATGTGAAAAAGAATTTTGAAATCTCTAATAAAAGAACGACCTTTTGACATTTCGGCGGCCATCTTGGATGACCTAACAATCCGATTTCGACAAAAAATGTACCAGAGTGATCGCCTCATTGATACCTTCGATTTGATATATAACATGACCATATTCGGTCAAAAATAAAATTTGACCCCACGGGCCACGCCCATTTTTGACCCCGGGGTCACCATTTTAACAACTTTGAAAGAGCATTGTACATCGATCATTCCTACCAAGTTTCGTCGAAATCCGGCTAGCGGTTCATGAGAAGAAGATTTTTTAAGAATTTATGCTATTTTTAGACGGCGGCCATCCTGGATTAGCGATGACCTCCATTTTAACAAATCTGAAAAGGCTTCACACATGGACCATAACTTTTAAGTTTGGCTACCATGGGCCAAGCGGTTCATGTGAAGAAGAATTTTGAAATCTCTAATAAAAGAACGACCTTTTGACATTTGGGCGGCCATCTTGGATGACATAACAATCCGATTTCGACAGAAAATGCACCAGAGTGATCGCCTCATTGATACCTTCAATTTGATATATGACATGACCATATTTGGTCAAAAATAAAATTTGACCCCAATTTGACCCCACGGGCCACGCCCATTTTTGACCCCGGAGTCACCATTTTAACAACTTTCAAAGAGCAATGTACATCGATCATTCCTACCAAGTTTCGTCGAAATCCGGCAAGCGGTTCATGAGAAGAAGATTTTTTAAGAATTTATGCTATTTTTAGACGGCAGCCATCTTGGATTAGCGATGACCTCCATTTTAACAAATCTGAAAAGGCTTCACCCATGGACCATAACTTTTAAGTTTGGCTACCATGGGCAAAGCGGTTCATGTGAAGAAGAATTTTGAAATCTCTAATAAAAGAACGACCTTTTGACCTTTCGGCGGCCATCTTGGATGACATAACCATCCGATTTCGACAAAAAATGCACCAGTGATCGCCTTGTTGATACTTTCAATTTGATATATGATATGACCATATTCAGTCAAAAATAAAATTTGACCCCAATTTGACCCCACGGGCCACGCCCATTTTTGACCCTGGGGTCACCATTTTAACAAATTTGAAAGAGCATTGTACATTGATCATTCCTACCAAGTTTTGTCGAAATCCGGTTGGCGGTTCTTGAGAAGAAGATTTTTGAAGAATTTGTGCTATTTTTAGATGGCGGCCATCTTGGATTACGTAATGACGTCATTTTAACAATTTTGTAATCCCCCTACCTAAGGACCATGACCATGAAGTTTGGTGACCAAAGGCCCAATGGTTACCGAGAAGAAGACGTTTGAAAATGTTCACGGACGACGACGGACACATTGCGGTAACAATAGCTCACATGAGCTTCGCTCAGGTGAGCTAAAAAAGGTGTTTTTTAGATCGGTGAACGATCACAATTGGACGAACTTTGTATGGTTGGAGTTTCTAATGTATATGGTCATGGTGCACGACATTAGTTTGAGCTGGCGATCAGCTATCGGCCAAATATGACCGATAATCCACGCCCGACGGCCTCCAATTCTGTGTGAGATTCTTTCGTACACACAAATTTCGCTTTGGATGGGGGTATGCAAAATGCGAATAACTGAATAAATGCTGGAAACAGCGATTGGAAGCAAGTATATTCACACACATAATACCTTTTTCGATTGCCAGACAGAAGTCATACATTTAATCGATGTTTATTGTGTGAGTGGGAAAAGAGAGGGCTCTTTCTATAATAGCCATATTGTTTATCACCTTTCTATATAGAAGATGGTACTGTACAAGACCAAGTGGGTGGGGTAACGGGATTTTTTTAATAGGCATTTTTTTGGTGTCTTAGGTCCGAGTCTTCCACCTGTGGTGAATAGCTGATACCTGGATACCAGTCAGTAAACGCTCGCATTTACCTTGGTATATCAATAAGCATTTGATGACATTGATCATATGGTCATTGAACAGGTGCTTGTTTTTACCTTATTGAATCAATAAGCGCCTAATGATACTGATCAGCAGAAACGAAAGTAACTTCTTGTAGTCTAGGTGAAAAAACTCTGTTCTAATAAATGAATTAATTAACAACTTTCATTGATTTATTCATGGGAATCGCAAATATTTTACTTATTTTTTACTTTTTAAAATTAAAGATTTTTTAAGGACTTTTAAGGACCACTCGTACGAACCCTGATTTATATATTTTTAACATTTAATGTGTTTCATGGCCAAAACTTTGTCGGCAGAAAAACGTGGAAAAGACAGTCGAGTACATGCTCATACATCGCGACAATCATTGATCCTGAATGAAATATGTCTACAGTCTGTTCCACGTTTTGCTGCCGGCAAACTTTTGGCGATTGAACATATTAAATCTAAAACATATTTTTCATCAATAACAAAAAAGTCACCCTTCCCAAATATTTTTATTTGATGGAATTCCGTCAAATATTTATTTTATTGCGATAAAATGATTTTCCTATTGGAATTTAACATGGGGTAAAAAGGAGGGCGACCAGGAGGGTCGAAAAATAAAAATGGAAATTAACTCCGAAACCTGGCGAAATACATGTAGTTTGGAAATGATGTATATAAGAAAATAAGTTATTTCAAACTAGACGGCCGCGGCCCGATAGTAACTGTATACCGAAAAACTTTAAGCTGGATGCATGCACGTACGCACATACATACGTACGGCAATGTACAGGCTATATCACGCTATCTGTAAGCGGGTGAGACAAAAGTCTATTTTCAGCTGCCATGTTAAATTTCCATAGGAAAATTGTTGTTTTTTTTTTGTAATAAAATCAATATTTCATGAAATTTCATCAAATAACATTTTTTGGGGAGCCGGAGGGTGACATTTTGGTTATTGATGAAAAAGTAATGACAATTAAATATTTTTTAGATTTAATGTGTTTAATAGCCAAAAGATTGTCAGCAGCAAAACATAGATTATGAGAGTGCCGAGTGCATGCTAAGAATGATTATTGCAGGCCCGATTTTTACAAATGGATTATTGATTTTCTTCATTATTAAAAAGGGAACAAATGATACAAACAAATTTAACAAGAGTGCCGAAGGTCACAATTTACGCCCGTCAAGGCAAGGCCACTCAACAAGGGGAGATAACTCACTGAAAAACAATAGGGTTCTTCATCTTGACGAGATAAACTTGTATACTGTATTTGGTTATGATCAGTCAAGTAGAACTCGAGTCATTGTGTTGACAAGGATACAGAGAGCGAAAATTTAAATGGCCGCCAAGGGATACAAGAGTGCCGAAGATCACAATATACGCCCGTCGAGGCAAGACCTGTCAACAAGGGGAGATAAGTCACTGAAAACCAATAGGGTTCATCTTGCATTGATAAACATGTGTACTGAATTTGGTTACGATCCGCTAAGTAGAACTTCAGTTATTGCGTGTTATTACAGAGTCCGAAAATTGAAAAATAGACACCAAGGGGAGTAAGTCATCGGAAATTTTTGAAAACCAAATCTTCATGTTGCAGTTATTGTGTGGACAAGCTGTGGCCGCCCGCCCATACAAGATGAATACAAAATACGTCCCGTTTTTTTAAACGGGCGTATAAAAATGAAAATCAAAAGGCTTCTTCGTCTTGCAGTGATACGCATGTATACCGAATTTGGTTACGATCGGTGGAGTAGAACTTGAGTTATTCCGCGGACAAGGATACAGAGTGCGAAAATTAACAAGTGTTGTCAGAAGACAACGAAGCTCGCCTGTTGGCAGCCTTCACTCAAACTTGGCACAGTCGCATAAAAAAAACATGAATATTATATAACTTGACCGTGGGTTAAGGGGCATGCAGTGGACCTTGACATTGGGGTCAGTGGTGCAAGGTGGGTGTTAATACTTTGAAGATCTACAAAATGACTCACGCGAATCCAGGGGAACCCCCCCCCTCCCCCGGCAAAAAAAAAGAAAAGAAAGTCTACAATACTCAAATACTTTTTTCGTGGCCTAGGTGTCAGGAAATAAATCGCATCTGTGGCGATCTGAAATTTAAAAATTTCATGGAGGAGGACACCCAGACTTATACGATGCGGATCGCGCTTCGCCCTCGCGGAGATCGGCTACGTCGGCTTGTAATTACAGACCCCTCCTGCAATTATGTCGGTATCCGCGCCTGATATGTCGGCTATATGTTCGCATTCTTATGGTGGGTCGTTAGGTACATTTCATTTGGTTTACTCGCCGCGAACGAACGTAAATGTTACGCCTAGAGCTAATGATTCGTTTTTTCCACTACACAACCTTAAAATTAATTTCTATGTCACGAAAGAACGATAATTAGCATTCCTTCAAGGCTTCGAAACTTAAACTAATGTAATTGTAGTAAATGTAATGATGTTTCTTTTTCGCTTATGTGTGTTCATATAAGGATGCTAATTTTCGTTTCTTAGCATACGCAGTGTAGAAACGAATTCCGTTTCTTCTTGTCTACGGCTCCAAGACGAAAAACACTTGAAGTCACTGTGTAAAAAATGTGTATAATACAGTATTATAATCACGTTTTGCAATCGATGGTTATTGATTTATTTCATGTAAATTAACGTTTTCATCTTATCGCGTCGACATGCCAAGAAACAAATATTTAGAGGAATAAATTCACGTTCCTTCACGGCGTGGAAAAAAACTTTTAAGGTTCTTAATTATCGTTTCTACACGTATAAACGAAGAAAAAAGTGAAATTGAATGGGTTTAACGTCCCAACAACAGCTAAGGTCATATAGAGACGGGAACACAGTCTCATCCGACAGACCAGTGGGATGAATATATATGAAAGTATATTTTTGATGCATAAGGCGACGTTTGAACCCACAACCTCCAGATTAGAAGTCATATGTTCTATGCCTAGGCCACAACCCATCCCTTATAAATGAATTAAAGAAATGCCCCTAATGAGCGACCATACATACTTAGAATAACAGCTGATGTAACCGCGGTAAACTGAAATGGTGTACGTGACAATTGACATTTACAACAAGATTTTCATGGTGTGTAATCGATCGTATTTCCTCTCCACCCGACTCGAGAAACACAAATTAAATCGTTTATTTCTGTATGTGTCAAACGTTTGTGTCAAAAAGCATCAATATGTGTTTTTTTACAAAAACATGAGAATCGTCTCCTTGTTTCCAAACCTATTTTATTAAGAAATCAACAAATGTGAGAAGAAATCATGAATACATTGGTATTTCTTTACAAAACCATATTTTGACAAAATAGGAGAACCGTCTTTGGAGACGATTCTCATGTGCTGCCAAATCTTGCTTTATCAAGAGATCAAACACATATGAAAATGCACAATGTCAAGCTAATGGTAAATATCAATTTATTGGCGATGCGATGACGTGAGCGACTACAGTAACATAGTGTGGTTTAGATACGTTTGTTCCCGCCGAATTCTACAGTCACACTTTGCACGTGAAACTGGATTACCGACAGATGATTGTAAACACCATCAGGTGTGCACCTAGACCGAAAATGATATGTCGCAAGTGTGCTAGTTGTGGGGGTGTACGGCAGCATGTTTTATACGCCCGTTGAAAAACGGGAGTAGTATTTATGTATCCACGATGTATGTGCGGCGGACGACTCTCGGGCACAGCATGCAGAGGCGGATTCAGGGTGCAATCAGAAATCCCGATTTATTTTTTTTTACGAAATATTGAGCAAGTGCTATCCCTGTCTGTATTGACAAAATAAGGTATCCTGGTCAAACTAAGCCGACAAAATAATTGCGTTCTACGTTTGTTTGTTTGTTTATTGGTGTTTAACAGCCTATCAACAGCTAAGGTCATGTAAGGTCGGGCAAACGGGTTTGATCCCGTTTTAACCTGCTGCATTGGGGGGAAAATTCCAAAATCAGAACTGAATATTTACATCGAGAAACAATATATTCAGCCCTGAAATTAGAATAACCTGACCTGGTGGCAGGTCCATACCACACCAAAGTCACTTGGCCCCTTCACCTAAAATAGGATTACGAATAATTGTAATACTCACATAAGGGGTATAACCAGATTCAACCGTCACATACAAAATGCCAGACGTATGTGAGGGCCAAACCAGGTCTTCAGTCGGAATTCCGGTAAGGATGAACCCCGATCGTTAAATTACCTATCGCTTGCACCCACCTTCCACCCACTGCGTTCTAAGTACGTACGCACATGCATAGATATCGAAAGCATGCGAGCTGGTATTGCGTTTTACGTACGTATATGTTGCGCAAAACTCAATTTCAACACATCGTGAAAATGCCTGGGCGACATCGCAGTCGCGAAAACACGAGATCGCGAGGTGAAAACGTGATATTGAATACAATAGAATATCATGTTTTCGCCTCACGATTTCGCAGTCTGGCGATTTGGTCTCCCGTTTTCGCGATCTTGTGTATAGGTCGATGATGCAATGCAGTAACCAATAACAGGTATCTATATGTTTTTTTTCCAATAAAAATGTATTGGCAGTACAAGAGAATCGTCTCCTAAGACGATTATCATCTTTTGTCAAATTATGTTTTAGTTGTCAAGAAATACTGAAGTTTGTCCACATTTGCTCTATTTCTTAATAAAAACATGTTTTGGCAACACACGAGAATCGTCTCCTAAGACAACGCGTACGTGTCCTGTTCAGGAAGTGTGACAACCTCGCTTTTTCGCTATTTCTGGCATCGGTCGAGATCGCGAAAACGCGAAGCGTGATTTCGAGACGAAAACGGGAGAGCGAGATTCTATCACGATATCGCGCGTTGATTCGCGATCTCGCATGACTGTTGGAAGTACGGTCTACACACACATGCATGCGCAATTTCAACACGCATGCTTTCGACACATGTATGAGCAAAACAAACCCAAATTTTCTGTCTGTAACGCCGAGATAGTCGCCCTAAGTTACAGACAGAACAATAGGGTTGGAGCCAAACTTATTTTCAAAAGCGGAAGGCGAGATCGCGAAAACGCGAGACGATTCTCATGTTTTGTTGCTGAGAAATATATATATATATAACACCGCCCCGCCCCCCCGCTACATACGGACCTGCTGTAACATGTCGACTATCAGCTGATGAACATTGAACATGTCGCTATTGTGCATTATTTTGAGTTGGCTGACGGACGAGTTGGTCGAAGGGTGAAACGGAGGTCGGACATATAATCAACGAATAATAACGGGACCGATACGATTTCTAATTACCTCTAATAATAATCGCACTTTCCATTTACCAATATATTGGCAATATATTTAAAACAATTTTGATAATAAATAATTATGGGGGTTGGGGGTCAAAGAAATAACTCAATTGTATGGGTGGTGGGGGGCAATACAATAATTAATACATATGGGAAAATGAATAATTATGGGGGTTGGGGCAAACGAAAACAATTCAATTGTGTGGGTGGTGGGGTGAAGCGATAATTCAAAAGTATGGGTGGTGGGGTGAAGCAATAATTTTGTATGGGTGGTGGGTAAAAAAAAACTGCCTTCCAAACCCCCCCCCCCCCCCCCACATACGATTAATTCTGGAAAAGCCCTAAGTAAATTTCAACTTCACATTTACAAATTCACTTATACAAGCTGCGGGACACTGTTTGCTTTTTACAGCTCAACAAAGTAAATTTCAACTTTATTACAGTATTTTTGCTAATCAATTTGAAAATCAATGTGTATTTTCACATTGCTGAGAGTATTTTGTACTCCCACGTTTGATAATCAATGTGTATTCAGCTAAAATAAGTGCGTAAAATACGCCAATAGGCACCTTATCTGGAGCTCTGAAATAAGCCCAGTTTTATCGGACTCGTAGAAGGAAATAGATCAACCAATTCATGAATGGTTGGTGTCATTTTCACACTTTCTGATTTTGATCAGTAGAACTGAGAACACGCTCAGAAAGTATTATAATAAACGGCTCAGAATCTACGGATCAGAGTAAAATCAGAGTAGGCCCAGCAGTGCGACCAAACGATGATATTTACCCGCTGCTTGCACAAGATCCCGTCTTCTTGCTACGAGTGTTCCGCCGTAAGCTGCTGGTGAGCTCGGGCGGCCGGAGGTGAGATAGAGTGGTCGACTGCGCGGCAAACTTCCCCTGCGATCTCCCCTTGTGCTTCTTCGAGTCCGACTTCTTGACCTTCGTTGGCGGCTGTGTGTCGCTGCTGCTGGGCAGCTGATCAAACAGGCTGTCTTTGTGAAACTGAATATCTGGGCGCACAGTACTGTGCTCAATGCTACGATCAGAAACCTTGATCAGGAACTGTATTGTTGGTTCGACACTTGATGACGCTATGCTAGCACTCGATCGACTCAGATCAGGCGGATCAAGGTCCTTTGAGCGTTTCCTTGAGCTTCTGAGTGGCGGCAGCCCTAAACTGGCCTGGGCCTGTGCCTGGGTGCTCGGGCGGAGACTTTTCCTTGTGATAGATGCGGAGCTCTCACAGGCCGCTACAGAACTACCAACACTCGACTGACAGCTGGAGGACTGTGCGTCTACAACGGTATGGGACGATGTCGTGGATTTTGAATAAATGCTGTGCTTACTTGTCTGCGTTGGTGAGATGTTCCAATTGTCAGTCGTAGAGTTGACCTGTTTCTTGCTTTTCTTTTTACGCTTGCCTACCTTTCTAGCTTGACACTGTGAGCAGTCGGATTTTGTAGTTATGCTCGAAACCGAGCTGCTGAAATTACTTTGTGAAGTAGTTTTACCACTTATTTGTGAACTAGTTTTACTGCTTACTTGTGAACTAGCTTTGATGCTTAATTGCGAAGCAGTCCTACTACTCAAGTCGGTAACGGAAGTCGAGTCACTGCTTGCCGAGAGAGTGGATCGTGATAAGGTGCTGGCAAATAATGAGGAGAACGACTCACTTGGTGAGAATGGATCTGTCGTGAACTTTGACGATGAACTGGCCGATGGAAACCACGCAGTTTCCAAGGTGGTATGGGATGATTTGGACCTTCCTGACGGTGATGCCTTTATCACGCTAGTCTCACTGTGCGACTTATTCTCAGTCAAATTCTTTGTCACCTCTGGATGGAACGCTGGTATGAGCGATGGCTCGGAATAGCTCGTCACTGCTGAATGGTACCGCCTTCTCTTCTGAGAAACGGCCGATTTACTCTGTGACGGGTTCGCGCTTGTGTTGCAGTTCGGCTGGCTATCACCGACAGCTGCAGCACCAACGTACTTGTAGTTGCCTGGATGAGATTTCGTGCCCTTAGACTGCTTAATGGCGACCTCACAAAGCTCGTCTTTTCTATCACTGCGCCCACTTGACAGGCTGCGTGTTCGTTTTGAGATTGTGCTGGAGGTGAGCCTGAAAGAGAGATATCCAGTTTATCAGGCAAGGCTAGGAAACCTAAGCCTCAGAGTTTGAATGTTTCATAACACAACCAGATAGACAGGGACTTTTAATGTCAAGTTTATCAGGCAAGACTAGGAAACATGTGAACATTAGTGAAGCCTGTTATTACCTTTTGATGTCAAGTTTATCAGGCAATGCTAGGAAACATGTGAACATTAGTGAAGCCTGTTTTTACCTTTTGATGTCAAGTTTATCAGGCAAGGCTAGGAAACATGTGAACATTAGTGAAGCCTGATATTACCTTTTGATATCAAGTTTATCAGGCAAGGCTCAATTCGGATTGAAAACTACTTTCTCAGACAACTCATTGCTCGAAGGATGTCACATGATGTTACAAGGCGAAAATGCAACATGGCAATGCGAAAATTAAAAGATAGGAACGGACTCACTAGATTCATATTAAATCAATAAATCATATCAAAATAACACGAATGTTGAAGATAAAGTCGCAAAAAAAAAAGATCTATGCCATTATCACCTAATTGGGAAAATTGGAGCAGGTCAAAACGGCCCCGGGTCCAAACGATCCCACGTAAAAACGGCACCTATTTGACCAAAACATCCCCCAAAATTTTGGTATTTGGTCAAAAATGGTTCATAGTAAAATGATCCACTACTATATATTAATACTTTTTAATAAACAAACAAAAACGACATCCTAATACGAATGTTGATAAAATCAAACTATTCAATTTATGTAAATCTTGTCCACTAGTCAATACTTGTTGTTCACACCGTTATCCAAACGCGTGTGGCATGTCTACCATTAATCGTTAATCTAAAATCTAACCAAGCCATGCTTATTGAGCTTGCAATTGGATAGACCCAGACTAGTCTGCACCCTGCGAGGTCTGACTATACTGGTCCATTACAAAACAGACAGGATCATGTTTGCATGAAATACATGTCCTGCATCAAAGCAATATATATCGTTATCATGCTACAGAAGTGTGATATTTGATCAGGAGCTATACTGGTCACAAATCACATAAACCCCATTTCTCCAGTCACAGCCACAAATGTGTAGTTCCCGTTAAACACCCCAGGGGGCAGGTACACAAATTCCCGCTATTTTGACACGAATGTAGTCCAGTGTAGCCCTGACAAATGCGGGGGGTTACGTTGTTTGTATACATCCAACCCCGCTATCCGTAGACATAGCACTATGGCCCCAAGCACTCCCGTGAAGGATAATATTACAATAACAGAAACATATGGACAGCGCATAAACTGCTAAGGATGGTACGCGAGTATAAAAAGTGTTACGTTTCCGCAACTAAAATGACATCTGCACCCTTTCTCAAGATATCCAATATGCATCAACACCTGGTTTTGTTGTAAAGCGTATCACATGATTTTAATGGAGGCAGCCTAAAATCCTCATGGAGTGGAGAGCGCATAAATAATGGGAATTTAAAACCAAATTTCTATGGGATTATAATAAATACAAGTCAAGCAAAACCATGACATGTCTTTAATATAGCTATATAATGCAAATATATCGGTTTTGGGGGAGTGTGTTATTCTCCTTTAAAATAATAGAATCTCATGTTTTCGCCTCACAATTTGGCCTCGAGTTTTCGCGATCTCATGAACATGTATTGGCAGCCGATACGATAATAATGAAAGGAAACAGAAGAAAATTACCAGAATGTTAAGTTTGTGAAAGCTAAAAGTCTGTGAAATTGACCTAGGGATTACTGATGGTTGGAGGGTCATGGATTTGTCACAGCATGATAGAGGACCATCAGAGGAATGCCTGTGTGAAATATCAATAAGTTCTATCATAGGAAACAGAAGTTATAAGAAGTTTATCCGAATATTAATTTGTGAAAGAGCTAAGTCTGTGACCTTCACCTTAGGATTACCGTTGGTCAGTCGTGGATTTGTCACAGCATGATAGACGACAATCAGAGGAATGCATGTGCAAAATATCAATAAGCTCTAGCAAATGAAATTTACACCAATGTTAAGTTTGTGGACGCTGGTGACATACGCCGGGGGTATGCCATCCATTCCTGTACTTTTTCTGTACTTTGTGCAAGCGAACCAAAAAATGATCGTGTTAACAAATGCTCTGGAAAATGAAAGTCAAGTTTTTTCCAGATTTGTTCAGAAATATGTTTTGCACATACAAACATTTAAGTGAATAGTTTTTACAACATTGTTTATAACAATGACAACCACAATGACATAGTGAGCAATATTTAGTACATGTTTCCTTGTTACTAGGCAACCACAACGGAATATGACACAACTTTCTTTACCTATGTTTTAGAAAACTCTTGCATTTGGGTTATTATGATATCACACCTGGGAACATATTACAGTAAAGTTCCACCTTACGACCACCCCGTTATTGAGACCGCCCTGTTAATATGATCGCGTTTTCAAAGAACTGTTTTATTTACTCTTTATTTACATGGTTGCAGGGTTCGATACAACGACTACCCCGTTATTCCACAATACGACCACTTTTGACAGTCACTATGTGTCAAAATGTGTTGTTTTATGGTCCGTCATTATGACTATGACACCAAGTTATTTGTTGTACAAGGTGCGTAAATTAGTGGCGCGAGACAATTTTGCCACAATATGCAAGACCGATTTATGACACCCGGAAACCAAACTGCCAACTTAAACAGATTAAGCTTAATTGTTGTTTTAAACACACGTGTGAGAAACTCTTCAGCCAATATTGTTTGCACTAAATTTGGATTAAGAAGTGTTTGATGTCTCTAATTAAACACAATAGCATGCAGTTGAATTAATCGATCGACATGTTGTTCATTAAATGTGATACCAATTATTCGTGTGGACCAGTACTCGGACGGTATCCAAAAATTAAATTGATCTGCGAGTGTGACGAGACATTTGTGATCAGTATACAGATGATCTGTCAGCAAAATCCGGCACAGACTGACAAACTATATAAAATAACTAGAAAATGTGTTCATAGAACAGGATGCCCCACATAAATAAATAATAATGATACTAAACAAGGCAAAATTCCAAGTCCAAAAGGGGAGATAATCCATATTTACTCATCATAAGGAAGCTACACTATTACGATTTAAAAGTTTTACGAATCACAATGTTGGTGACAGACAGACGGATGGACGGACAAGGGTAACACTATCGTGGTGGGGCATAAAAAATAAATATTTTCTTGCACACTGCACATGTAAGCAAACATGTATTAAATGATGAATTTCTTCTTCTTATTATTTTTATAGTCTATCCTCATTAAGACTGGTCTTATTAAGGAGTTGGTCTTTTTACTGAGTAACGGTAGTAACACCGATTGCAATAATTCCAACTTGTGAACTCCTATCAACAGCTAAGGTCATTTAATGCCGGGTCAATGGGTACTAAATCCCATATATTACCTGTACAAGTACATGTACCTGTACAAATGAGGGGAAAATCCCAAAATCAGAACTGAATATGAACAATAAAATGTCTATAAACTCAGCCCTGAAATCAGAATAATCCCGATCTGATGCCAGGTCCTTGCCACACCAGAATCATTTGCCCCCCTCCCAAAATTAGTAGGACCAGTACTAATCACTACTTTTATAATGGGCAATAACCCAATTCAACTCCCAGGTAACAAAAGAGCCAAAGATAACAAGAGCTGTAGGAGAACAGCATAGCTCGACTACGAGGGTTGTCGATGTACACATAGCTTGACAAAGAAGGTGGCCGCGGCCCGCATAAAAACCGTAACCAAGGTTGACTAAAAACCTTAACCATGGGAAATTAACTAAGTAATTCAAGGTTAAATGTAGGTCAATGCCAGATATAGGTCAGGGTTTATTGATGTACATCACTAGATGAAGTTTTCCAAGTATGGTTGCTGTAGGCCCAGGAGTATTCCATATACAAGCTTGACTAAAAACCTTAACCGATGGGAAATAACTAAGTAATCCAAGGGTAAAAGTAGGTCAAGGTCAAAAGTAGGTCAAGGTCAAATATAGGTCAGGGATTATTGATGTACATCACTAGGAGATGAAGTTGTCCAAGTATGGTTGCTGTAGGCCCAGGAGAGTTCCATATACAAGCTTGACTATAAACCTTAACCAAGTTTGAGTACAAACCTTAACCAAGGGAAAATAACTAAGTAATTCAAGGTTAAATGTATGCAAAGGTAAAATATAGGTCAGGGGTTATTGATGTACATCCCTATGAGAAAAAGTTATCCAAGTATGGTGTCTGTATGCACACTAGTATTCCATCTACAAGCTTGACTAAAAACCTGAACCAAGGTCGACTAAAAACCTTAACCAAGGTTGACTAAAAACCTTAACTGAAAAGTCATGCAGAGCATGATGTTATTAGCCGATCAAATCAGGGTAAAGTGCATCGAACATATGTAGGTGTCTCTGGTAACATTGTCAATGGTAAACTATTTTCGACCACAGTTCTGTACCCAGCGTTGACATTTTTCTCGATTTTGTGCAGGTTTTGGAAACCCGTTCCCAAATCCATCCAATAGCAGCAATGCCATAGCAGCAATGTTTTGTTGTCACCATTATGTTGCGAAATATTCCAGCGTAACACCTGTACTGTATGCTCTATTTATCTACAAATTACACTCCGCAATACACAAAGTTGTAGTCACTGTGTGTTTGTCCGAATTCTGTGGCAGCACGCGAGTGGGCGGAGCTACCAGGGTTATATATATCTAGCGGTTACAGTGTCATCTAAAAATAGACGCAAGCTCCTGCGTATTCAGGCACATGCCCAGATTGGCCTAATGTGCCCCATCCGTGATTTTTTGAGCGATGTCGGGCACAAGACAATCAATAATTTGCGGCATTGACAATAATTAAGGGGGAGTGCCGCAATCGCGCGTGCTGGATGCATCCCTGCCATCCCTGCATGATACGTAAACAAATCAAAGCTGGCTATGAAGGGCAATTCTTCGTTTTGATTGGTGGAAAATTTTGTGAATATTAACTAGCGTCAAATGACGCGCATACGCGATCCAATGGGATAAACCCGAGATGCTGGGATAAACCCGAAAATGCTGGGGTTGCTAGTAAGGAGATTTTGAGCAGAGGTCGATTATAAATTAGCCGAATAAACACATTTTACGCGATTATACGTGGCTGAAACTTGTTCTGTTTAATAAATAAAAGCTTTAAATTAGCCCAATAATCGGCGTATGTTGGCGTATATGGCCATTAGAGCCAACTATGGACTTCAACAACAATAACTTCCGGGTTAAATCTCTTCCGGCGTTCAGCTCATTACGTATTCAAAATTGTGTTATTTGGCTATAAGTAAAGTTTTAAACGGAGATAATTGCCAAAAATGCAAATTTTATCGGTTGATGCAATTTGGAAGCGATACAGAAAAATTGGCATTCGTAGATTACCGAATAGCGGAGAAAATGGTTGCTACAAATTTTTTCAGAATTCGATGGATAACCATATATTAGCCGATCTATAAATAGATCGGCTAATAACAAGGGTAATTAAGTAATTGAAGAGGAAATGAAGGTCAAGGTCAAATATAGATTAGTGGTTATTGATGTACATCCCTATGAGAAAAAGTTGTCCAAGAATGGTGTCTGTATGCACAATAGTATTCCATCTACAAGCTTGACTAAAAGCCTTAACCAAGGTTGACTAAAAACCGTAACCAAGGGGATTAAACTAAGTAATTAAAGGTTAAATGTAGGTCAAGGTCAAATATAGGTCAGAGGTTGTTGATGTATATCACTAGGAGATGAAGTTGTCCAAGTATGGTGGGTGTAAGGCCAGGAGTATTCCATATACAAGCTTGACTAAAAACCTTAGCCAAGGCGTGAAATCACGGTGACGCCGACGCGACTACATAAGCTCTCACTATTCTTCGAATAGTCGAGCTAAAAACGTACCTGAGGGTCAAACCAGGCAAATAGTGATTCCTATAAGGAGGAACCCCTATGTTAATTTACACCATCGCATTCGCCCAACCAACCACCCACAAACTTTGATTTGACACATGACTGATGTATATGTCGACACCTTACCCAGGTTGCTGCTTCAATGACTTTGTCGGCTTGGTTTTGGCCCCTGGATGGCGTGCTTGACGTTTCCCCCCACAAGTTGGGCGCTCAGCTAGATCGGCCATAGGCTCCAACCCACAACTGGCTCATGCCAGTGGATGTCTGCAAGGGAGAAACAAGGTGCTCAGAAAGGCCTGTTACGGTGTAAACAAGGGCATTGTTATCACTCAGCTAGTCCCTTCACTGGCAGCCTTGATAATAATAACTAGAAATGTGGCCTGTCGGCACACGAAGCCACCGCTGGCAGCCAAAACAACGAGGCACATTTGAAAACACAGAGGGCCAGAGAAGCGTGGATTTGTCACAGCATAAAACCAGACCATCAGAGCCTTGCGTGTGCGAACCACATACACTGTGCGAAGCCAGGTACACTTAAAGGTACATGTACATACTCAATAGGCACAAAATGTTCTTTATATCAGAGACATCATCGGTGACATTTTCTGGCAAAATAAACATTCATTCACAATTACCCCATGTATTGATTGGCATTATTATACCAGTGATTCTATATTTTATGTGCATGTACATCTGGTGTCCCGGCGTAATTTACTGACAAATCACACAATTTATAAGGAAAATTAATATTTGTTTCAGTAAAGAAACGATTTATAATACCAATCCATTAAGAAAACATTATTTATACTTCCTGTTATGTGTGTTATTTTCTGTTGTTGTATTACGTGGTGCACCAAATGGGCATGTCCCGGTCATCAACCAGCACAGTTTACAAGCCCGTAATTCACAAATCTTGTCCATTTGTACATTACGATACATTGCATATGAATTTAAATAGTTTAACATTTACATTAAACATGTTCTGCAATAAATTTGCCTTTTGTTGTCAAAAATACTGACGTTAATGTATCTGTCCCACGAAATAGAATCATTTCCGTTACAAATCCGTTAAAAATCAGAGTAACCTCCCTTTCCAACTCTCAGCTACAAATTCAATGAACACTGTTTATAGGTGCACAATTTGTAAATAAACACGGTGGTACACAACTTCAGTCATTGCCGAGAACGAGGCCGGTCGTCTGTATTCAGAATTTTAAGGTTACACATTACATGCATCATTACTGTTCGGGGTTTATACACGTCCATATGTATGTAGGTCGGCTGAAACTAAAATGGGTGGATAGACACACTTACGTTGCATTTGCATATTCTACCTTTATGATGCGTTGTATATGGAGGGGTGAAAAAAGGGAGTTTTTAAAGAAAAATCATTACCGTTACAGTCTGTTCCGTTACAAAATTGTGTAACGGAAATGACGATCGTGTAATGGCAATGATAAATTACAAACTAACCAGTCAGTTCATGCGTCAAATAAATCTAAACCTGGTCCCATCAGTTGTCGGTCAGTAACGGCACATTTATCAGACCTACAACATTTATATATCAGGATTTAATTAGTAAAAGCTCTGTAACAGCAATATACAGACACAGCTTCGATGAGTGTGGGTTTCTGTTGGCAATCACATTAAAAGTTAACATTAAATTGAAGTTATATTGTACAGAATATTCAAAGCATAGATATGTTTGTGATATCATGTATATGCTGTATTAGTATTTTAAATAAATGGAGAGTCATTTCAGTTACATTTTGTCATTACCGTTACACCCATTTTTTTGGAGGCTGTGCTATTAATTAAATGTAGCTTTATAACGATGTTTGGTACATGTGGTAAAACACGGCATTCTGTTAAATGACAAGCTATTTTGTTTGTTTAACTTTACCAATTCATGCCCACACATGGCCACCCATTAGGCACAAAATGTTCTTTATAGGAATTAAATAAGTGAACAATTGTGTCACTATTCCACCAGGTCTAAAAATTACGAGTGCCCGCTATACAGATATATTCATTTAGTGATATTTATTTTACTGATAGTGACCTGCGGTGGTATCCGGCTATTTTCATATGCAAATGAGGCATGGTATTTTTTAAGTATATCAGTGTGGAAATTTACGTCTGATATTAAATGTATAATAATGCCAATCATTATGTGAATGAATGTTTATTTAGCTAGAAAATGTCTCAGATGATGTCTGATATAAAGAACATTTTGTGCCTACTGAGTGGGCATGTACCTTTAATGGATTATTGTTTTTACCTCGAAACTAGAAAAACGGCACCAAGATGTACATAAACTATAGAATCACTGATACATGTTATATCAGATGTAAATTTCCACACTGATATCAGGGGCGACAACCGTGCTTCCTTAAAATGTTAGAGGACATTACTATTTATTCTCTGTATCAGGCGCGTAGGTATGAAGGTGAAAAAGTTTTTCGAGTTACAAGGAAAAAATGGGAAATTCTGAGTCCGAGTTACAAGAAACGTGACGGACATACGGACGTACGGACGGACGTTCTTACTTTCAGGTAACTATGTGGCTTATCGCATGTTAAATATTAGCCACATAAAACCACTTTTAGCCACATAAAACGATATCTTAGGTGGCTAATTGTAACCAACCCTATCCTTTAACAAGTCCATAACCCTGTGGGGCTAGCCACATAAGTACCTGAATGTCTGCCCGGACGGACGTACGGACGGACGGACGGACGGACACTCGTGACGAAAACAATATACCCATTTTTTCCCAAAAAAGTGGGTATAAAAATGTACCTGAGGGCCAAACCAGGCAAATCGTGATTCCTATAAGGAGGAACCCATACCATTAATTTACGCCGTCTCATTCGCCCGACCACCACCCACCTGTTGGATGTAGCCCCGCCCATAAACATGCTTTCGAAATGAGATGCTACTATGTTTTGACACCAAAATCGATCTGGCATACGCAGTGACATGGAACGTGTAGTACTAAATATAACTTCTACTTATTATACCCACTTTTTTGGGAAAAAATGGGTATATTGTTTTCGTCACGAGTGTCCATCCGTCCGTCCGTCACGTTTCTTGTAACTCGAAAAACTTTTTCACCTTCATACCTACATAAAAAATAATTTGCCCCATGTTAAATTCCCATAGGTACTTGTTATTTCTCATAAAATCAAAATTAAACAAGATTGCCATAAGTCACAAAATACGCCCGTCATAGATGGGCCAGACAGCGAAGATGCAGAAATGTGAAGCTGTCACCAAGGCAAGAAACATTAATGAGAATTTCAGAGGAGTTGTGTACACAAACTCTGTACCCTATATAGAATTGTATACAAAAAAGTAGAAAAAATGGCTAGATTAAAAAGATGATTTTTTTGTTAAGAAATATTTTTTCGGCATAAAAACACCAAGGTGCACATCTTCAATATGTGTAGAAGGCTTGTGAATATTTTCAGATCGATTGACTGAACGGTTTCAGAGGAGTTGTGTACACAAACTCTGTACCCTATATAGAATTGTATACACAAATGTAGAAAAAATGACTAAGTTAAAAAGGTGATATTTTTTTAAAAAATTATTTTTTCGGCATAAAAACACCAAGGTGCACATTTTCAATATGTGTAGAAGACGTGTGTATAGTTTCAGATCAATCGACTAAACGGTTTCAGAGGAGTTGTGTACACAAACTATGCAGTTATTCTGTACCCCGCCCGCCCCGCGGTAAAACATAATACGTAACAGGGTCGTATAAAAATCGACAGAATTTCATAAAATAAAAAAATAGCGAGATACTTTTTTCTTACTAATGAAAAATCGCTTACATTTATAAGTTAAAGTAGGTCGGCAGAAAACATGAAACAAACAATACGGCATCCGCCTTGCAACCACAAGCATTTGGCATGTTTTGGCTTTCGTCGGTACTGCTATAATTGAACGTCGATGGTAATACTGAACACATTACAATGATTACTTGCCTTGAGATTAAAATAATGCCAGTTGCTTTGTTGTTTATAGTAAGGCTCTAGTTGGACACAAGCGTGTACTGTAACAAAATAACATGTTTAAATTTGTAGTTTTCTATGGAGTCTATGTATTTCTGCCGGCTAATGATAATTCTCAAATAAACTTGCCACTACAATATTGATGTTAGAGCCTTAAACACACCGTTTCATTTGTTATATGATACAAGGTTGTGTCTGACCGAGGAAAACCAGCTGTAATTCGATATTCTTTGCTTAATTCTATTCTAACTATGCTATTTCAGCAAGATAACAATAATTCTCAAATGAACAGGTGCACTTTCCGCCAAAATATTTACATTAGCGTCAGTAAAATACATATAGTATGATACAAGGTTGTGTCCGACCAAAGCTACAAGCCTTGTTTTGTTTTTTAGTTATACCGATGAAAGACGAAACACGCCAAATGCCTGTGTTTGCAACTGGGATGTTGAAGGTTTGAGCCTCAGCTGTCTCTGATACATGTATGGCCGGTTGGTGATATATATTTCGACGCTTTCGCCAACATATATTTAGAATCGAGTCTGTTGCCTGGGAATAATACTCTAATAGCAAAATCGTTTCGCAACCCATTAGACTGGGTAACGCAACGAGTTAGCGACGTCCTTAACTTGAGCCTCTGGAAACATGTAAATAATCAGAATTTAATAGTTTTATTACTTTATGTTGAAATGGTCTGTTCCACTAAAATTTAGCTATAATCCACTGGATATTCACACTTCGTTATAGACTCTTATTAACAGAAAAGGCTACACTACGAGATAAAAATATTATTATCATAAACTCACCTAATGAAGTATGCACACGTCTTAGCAAAGTAGAAAGTAAATAAAGAACTCTTCAAAAGCAACTTTGCATATACTACTCCCATCATATGATAACTCTTATATAATGCAATGTAATTAGATTTATGTACTCAGAACAAGTGCCATATTCACACAGTTGTTGTTGTTGTTAATCCTTTCATTAATCTTCCGCTAGCTATGGTCACGTCTGTGCTTCTAAGTCTCATGATGCAAGATACAATGTTGTTAAACACACACTTGCGCATACATTAAAAAGGATTAAACGTTTACCAGCCCAGGGCTCCAGATAAGGAATTGAGTATTGTCACTCCATCATTTCTGAAGCAATTGTGTATTTCAAAATTTTATTTGTGTAAAATAGAATCACACTACTGTTTACACATCAGCAGAGCGCACTTATTCAATAGTTTGCTTCTAAATGAAAACAAATCTTGGTATTTAATTAGAATTGTCTCCTTGGAGACAATTCTAATGAAATACCAAGATGTGTTGATAAGAAAATATGCTATATTTGTGGTCTGTTTATTGTTTTCTGTAACATGATAAAGATACCAGAAATTTTTCATTGCTTTTTGATACTCACTACTTCTGATTTCAATTGGGTTTTTGGCAATTTTAATTGGTTATTTACGCAAATACACACCTTATCTGGAGCTCTGCCAGCCTCCCTGAATCCTTGAGGAATCTCAGGAAGGCATGTATCAGTTGCCCTCTACCAATAACGCTGATGTCCTCGATATTCCCGGAGTACACTCTCAAGTCGATATTCCCTATGATTATATCTTCATTGGTTAGGATTTCTAAAACCTGTCTGTTTAGTATGTCCCTCTCATTGGTATATACGTCACAATCATACAGGAAATGTCCATTTGATTCAGGTACCGTACCTTGCATACTTCACATAGGTTTGACTGATTTGGATTAATTAGTGCCTATATGAATTGAGCTTGGTATGGCCTGTCATCAGTTGCTTCAAAGCTCTATGTGGCATTAGGTCTTCCTCTCCAATCTTTGCCCTCCTGTCTACGCTACTAATTACCTCTTGTACATGTAGGTGTGAACAAGTTTCTGAAAGTGAATACGCCCTTTGCCATTTTTCTAGTAGTTTTTTGCATTACTTTCCAGAGAGATTTATTTGTGTACATAATGTCAGAGGAATCCAATTGTTGTGCTTCATCGGCAGCTTTGTCCCCCCCACTTATCCGCCAGCTCAGTGAGTCTCTTGATGATCACAGCTTTATCTTTCAGGGCCACCACCAGTTCTCTGATTGTAGAACAAGTTCAACATTGGAGGTAGGGACAGTAGGTGTGAATGAAGCTTGTATCGCCGCCTGACAGTCAGTGAAGAAGTGTATTACTTTGTTCTTGATATTGGCATTATCCACTGTGTACAGTGTGGGATCTTTTTATGCCCAGTTTGTTTTTACTCTAACTATCTAGGTAGATGACAGCACAGCCACCTGTGGGGCCCCGATTTCCTTTGAGCATCGAACCATCTGTGAAAATGCATATCTGTGTGTAACGAGTTTTCCCTTCCACTGGTCCGGCTAGCTCATGCACGAGACCAGTTTAATCAGCCTTATTATCAGAATGCTGAGCACAAGGGTATATTATCAGGGCTGTACAAATTGATTTTTTAGCCACTTGTCCCGGACAAGTGACTTGACAAAAGTGACTTGCCCGGACTTGTCCCGGAAAATATAATTTTCAGGGCAAGTAATTTTGAAAAAGTGACTTGTCCTCGTAAGATTTCTTATACGAAACTGTCCCAAAACAAAAACTATTATCATAGTTGTTAAATATAATACAATTGAGCACTTGGCACATATACATATTATATTAAATATATATAATAATAAACATTGTATAGTACATATTTATTCTTGTGGTTTTTTGTCACTGTGCCACCACGGACATAACGTTGCGACAAGTGCATACTCAAAACACATTTATCGACAATAATAAAACATAAAAATCGTTTCCTAAAATAATGAGAATCGTCTCGCGTTTTCGCGATCTCGCCTTTCGCTTTTGAAATATTCGGATTAGTTTTGCTCATGCATCATGTGCATGTGCGGCGCGTTTGCAAAACGCGAGATTGAATATGATAGAATTTCGCGTTTTCGTCTCCAAAGCTCGAAAACGCGAGGTTGCCACATGTCCCTAATAGGACACGTAAACATTGTCTTAGGAGACGATTCTCATGTGCTGCAAAAACATTTTTACGTTTTTATTAAGATAGAACACATGTGGACAAACATATATATTTCTTGACAACAAAAACATAATTTGACAAAAAATGATACTCATCTTAGGAGACGATTCTAATGTGCTGCCAATACACGTTTATTGAGCAAAAAAAAAACATATTTCGATATGTGTTATTGGTTAGGCTACTGCATCGCATCGTCGACCTATACACAAGATCGTGAAAACGCGAGACCAAATCGCAAGGTGAAAACGTGAGATTCTATTGTATTCATTCTCGCGTTTTCGCCTGGCTATCTCGCGTTTTCGAGACCGCGATGTCGCGGTTTCGCCTCGGCCTTTTCACAATGTCGTCTTCCGCTTTTGGAAATACGTTTGTTCAAGTCATTATGCAGGCCCGTAGCCTGGGGGGGTCGAAGCGGTCGGACGACCCCCCACCCCCCCCCCCCCCGCCCAGCCTCGAGGTCCAATTGTTCAGAGGAAAAAAAATCGGGTATGGAAGGTCACAGTTAGAAGCTCGGCTGTTGCGGAGAATGCAGGAAATTGCATGCCGCCGTACCCCCTAGATACCTCAGGCCCCTTGGGCCTTCGAAACGACCCCGCCCCCCCCCCCCCCCCCCCTCTTCAAACAGGTCTGGCTACGGGCCTGTAATATGTGTTTTTAGAATGCATGCGTGTTGAAATTGAGTTTTGCTCACGTCATCGCATAGCCGATGAATTGATAATTACGCATTAGCTTGTGGAATTTCACATTTGTTTGATTTTTTGATAAAACCAAGATTTGGCAGCACATGAGAATCGTTTCCCAAGACGATTCTCAAATGTTGTCAAAATATGTTTTTGTAAAGAAATATCAATGTATTCGGGTTTTCTTTTCACATTTGTCCGATGTCTTAATAAACCATGTTTTGGCAACACATGAGAATTGTCTCCTTAGACGATTCTAATATTTTGTAAAAAGAATTGTCACATTTGTTTGATTTCTTAGACCGTACAAACAATTGACAAATTCAGAAATCCATAACTTAATTTGTGTTTCTCGAGTCGGCCATTTCAGTTTACCGCGCGTTACGTCAGCTGTTATTCTAAGTACGTATGGTCGCTCGTTAGGAGCATTTCTTTCCTTCGTTTATCAGGTATGGGTTGTGACCTAGGGCTTAGAACACCGACTTCCAATCTGGAGGTTGTGGGTTCAAACATCGCCTTGGGAATCAAACATACCTTCATAGTATGTCCATCCCATTCAATTTCACTTTTTTTCGTTTATATGCCGCTTAGAAACGATAATTTAAATTAAGAACCTTAAATTCCATTTCCACCCCGTGAAGGAACATACATTTATTTCTCTAAAGTTAGGTCTCTTGGCCTGTCGACGCAGTGAGACGAAAACGTTAACATACATAAAATAAATCAATAACCATCGATCGCCGCAGAATATTTTCGCTAATTCGCTAATTCGATTAAATTAATATAATCAGGGTCGCTGTAGATTGCAATATCACTTTATTTCAATACACAGGTACTACTGTGTAACACAGTAGCTGCGAATCGCCAGGACGCCCGCAGCGTTATCGATCGATAAAGTGGTCAGTTTTGGGATTAAGTTTATGACAGTCCGGTTCCAAAAAACGGGCTTGTGGCGGGACGTTCTAACAGAAAATAGTGACTTGCCCGGGACTAAATTCCAGCATAGAGGCACTTGCCCGAGATTAAAACCGACTTGTCCCGGGCGTCGGGCGTGCCAATTTGTACAGCCCTGAAATTTATATTTAAGTCTGGCAGTCCCTTGTTGGGCGCCAAAAATATGTAACGTGATCCTGCTAGCTCAAGCTTGAGACCAGCGTTCACGGCTGGCATTAGCTGTCACCAGTCTGATCAAGCCGTACTACCAATTTCTCAATATGCTGAGCACCAAATTACAATAGTTCTCTCACTCAGCAACCTAACTAATATTCTCATAAGTCGGGTCCGGCCAGACTAAATTGTATATTAATTCCTTATCAATGTTCGTCTCTTGGTATGGGCGATACCACCAGCTGGGCGTTCTATCATGAAGCTACATGTGATGCCGGGAATGTAGCTCGTCTCAAAAGTACCCTACACTGGGCTAACTATCTGATGACAGTCCTGTCGATCAGCAAAGTCTATCCTAATTGAAGCTGAACATATGGTGTTACTACTGCTCAGCACCTAGAAACAAATGTAACACATGGAAGAGTGATTTTTGCAATCGGTTATCCGGCGTGTTTGATAAGTTAGCGATATAAACACAAAGCCAAGCACTCCCAATTTGGGCAGCGAGACGATTTCCACAGCTGGGACCCTTTCTGACAAAGGTTCCCGGTCTCTCTTATAGTGACGCGTATGCAACAAAGACAAAATACCAGACCTCCGAGTGCTGTTCGAAATTCAGTTTTGAACTGACAATTACAGTAGCCAGAAGCAATGTTTGGCTAGGGGATTATTGAAACTATCGACCCGTGACTTTTATTGTCACAGCGGGTAGGCATGATTTTAGTGAATCGCATAATGATGTGATGGAAATTTGGTCAAACAATCTTGTGCCGTAAAACAAATGGTATTGTAAACAGTTTGGCAGGCCTGCAATTAGACGGCGGCCATCTTGGATGACATAACCATCCGATTTCAACAAGAAATGCACCAGAGTGATCGCCTCATTGATACCTTCAATTTGATATATGAAATGACCATATTCGATCAAAAATAAAATTTGACCCCACGGGCCACACCTATTTTTGACCCCGGGGTCACCATTTTAACAACTTTGAAAGAGCATTGTACATCGATCATTCCTACCAAGTTTTGTCGAAATCCGGTTCGCGGTTCTTGAGAAGAAGATTTTTTAAGAATTTGTGCTATTTTTAGACGGCTGCCATCTTGTAATACGTAATGACGTCATTTTAACAATTTTGCAATCCCCCTACATAAGGACCATGACCATGAAATTTGGTGACTATAGGCCCAATGGTTACCGAGGAGAAGATGTTTGAAAATGTTCACAGACGACGACGGACACATTGCGCTAACAATAGCTCATGGCTCAGGTGAGCTAAAAACTGCTATAAACACTGATTTTTATGTTAATAAAGAAAAAAAAGTGTCTTTAGATGTAGTACATGTACATACCCTTAACAATTGTTATGTGCGGTAGTAATAAATAATTTATATTGTATAAATATATATTTCAGATGCCAACGAGGAGGACAAATAGAAGATATATAAAAGACTATAATAGAAAGAATAATGAAAGAAAGATGGCTAAATACATACATATATACAATAAAAATTATGTGGTATTTAAGTGTTTTTTATGTGTCCATAAACATGTGTCTCTTTTATCACTCCCATAAGTATGTGTATGTATGTGAACCCCAAACTTTCCCTCCACACACACATACATGTACACGCTTCGCATTATAATGTTACTTTCTTAAATAAATGGCGAATGTGGTAGACACAGAGAAGGATGTACATATTAATTCACATATAAGGCCCATTTCTCGTCCTGTGGTCGGTGTACAAGTTTAGATTGTGTATGTATATCAAAGACATTCCGACTTATGTTTGATGTTAATGAAGGTGTTAATCATCAGTTTGTACACATCTCATAATCCCAAAGAAGTGTATTAAATCGAAGTTGCTCATTAGTTAAATATAAGTAATATAATTATATTTTGTTTTTAGGGATAACGCAACGCGAGTATTTCTCAGCGAAGAGAAATGGAGAACTGACATTTACATGCAGTAAATGTGCAGGCAGTGAAAGTGACCAACTCCATTCAACCGTGTTAGAGGTATTTATTTAGACAAGAGCTCCGCGGAGCAAAATGTCCCGCCTGGCGCAGTTTGATAGTATATATGGAGCTTGTAATAACCTTGGGGTTAGTGAGCAACATGGGCTTTCTGTAGAATGATGCAGGATGTTGTTACAAATGCATGTATGGAATATTTAAGCATAAACTGAGCGTTAATTTGTAAGTCAGTGACCTTGACCTTTGGGGTTAGCGGGCACCATGGGCTTTCTGTAGAATGATGCGGGATGTTGTTACAAATGCATATATGGAATATTAAAGCATAAACTGAGCGTTGACTTTTCGAAACATGGAAATTTCTAATTCAGTGACCTTGACCTTTGGGGTTAGCGGGCACCATGGGCTTTCTGTTGAATGATGCGGGATGTTGTTACAAATGCATGTATGGAATATTAAAGCATACATAAATTGAGCGTTAACTTTTCCAAACACGGAAATTTCTAAGTCAGCGACCTTGACCTTTGGCGTTAACGGGCATCATGGGCTTTCTGTAGAATGATGCGGGATGTTGTTACAAATGCATGTATGGAATATTAAAGCATAAATTGAGCGTTAACTTTTCCAAACACGGAAATTTCTAAGTCAGCGACCTTGACCTTGGGGTTTGGCGGGCACCATGGGCTTTCTGTAGAATGATGCGGGATGTTGTTTTTACAAATCACATAAATGGAATATTAAAGCATAAACTGAGCGTTGACTTTTCAAACATGGAAATTTCTATTCAGTGACCTTGACCTTTGGGGGTTAGCGGGGCGGGCACCATGGACTTTCTGTAGAATGATGCGGGATGTTGTTACAAATGCATATATGGCATATTAAAACATAAACTGAGCGTTAACTTTTCCAAACACGGAAGTCAGCGACCTTGACCTTTGGGGTTAGCGGGCAACATGGGCTTTTTGCAGAATGATGCGGGATGTTGTTACAAATGCATGTATGGAATATTAAAGCATAAACTGAGCGCTAACTTTTCCAAACACGAAAATTTCTCTAAGTCAGTGACCTTGACCTTTGGCGTTAGAGGGTATCATGGGCTTTCTGTAGAATGATGCGGGATGTTGTTACAAATGCATGTATGGAATATTAAAGCATAAACTGAGCGTTAACTTTTCCAAACATGGAAATTTCTAAGTCAGCGACCTTGACCTTTGGGGTTTGCGGGCACCATGGGCTTTCTGTAGAATGATGCAGGATGTTGTTACAAATGCATGTATGGAATATTAAAGCATAAACTGAGCGTTAACTTTTAAACAAACACGGAAATTTCTAAGTCAGTGACCTTGACCTTTTGGGTTAGCGGGCAACATGGGCTTTCTGTAGAATGATGCGGGATGTTGTTACAAATGCATGTATGGAATATCAAAGCATAAACTGAGCGTTAACTTTTCCAAACACGGAAATTTCTAAGTCGGTGACCTTGACCTTTGGGGTTAGCGGGCACCATGGGCTTTCTGTAGAATGATGCAGGATGTTGTTACAAATGCATGTATGGAATATTAAAGCATAAACTGAGCATTAACTTTTCCAAACACGGAAAGTTCTAAGTCAGTGACCTTGACCTTTGGCGTTAGCGGGCACCATGGGCTTTCTGTAGAGTGATGCGGGATGTTGTTACAAATGCATGTATGGAATATAAAGCATAAATGAGCGTTAACTTTTCCAAAACGAATATTAAAGCATAAACTGAGCCTTAACTTTTCCAAACACGGAAATTTCTAAGTCAGTGACCTTGACCACCTTTGGGGTTTGCGGGCACCATGGGCTTTCTGTAGAATGATGCGGGATGTTGTTACAAATGCATGTATGGAATATTAAAGCATAAACTGAGCGTTAACTTTTCCAAACACGGAAATTTGTAAGTCAGTGACCTTGACCTTTGGGGTTAACGGGCAACATGGGCTTTCTGTAGAATGATGTGGGATGTTGTTACATATGTATGTATGGAATATTAAAGCATAAACTGAGCATTAACTTTTGCAAACACGGAAATTTCTAAGTCAGCAACCATGACCTTTGGGGTTAGCGGGCACCATGGGCTTTCTGGAGAATGATGCGGGATGTTGTTACAAATGCATGTATGGAATATTAAAGCATTCCATTGAGGGAAACAGAAGTGACAATGAATTAACATGAGCGTTAAGTTTTAGAAACAGAGCTAAACGCAAAAACTTAACGTTGAATGCATGTGAAAAGTAGGTCAATCAACCATGAAAACTAGGTCAAGGTCACATGGGCTCCCTCTGTGTGAGATGGTTACACCACAGTGTTGATGTATACCAAGTATGGAGGTCGTAGGTGTTATAGTTTTCTGGAAACTGACCTAAACGCAAAAACTTAACGTGAAATGTTGACGCCGCCGACGACAACGCCGCCGACGGAAAAGCTATGCCTATGTCCCGCTTCTGCTAAAGCAGGCGGGACAAAAACTAAATTAACATTATTAATCGGGCGTATTCTGCTCAGTTTGCGCAACTACACGATGTATACATGTCCTATCCAATAATTAATCAATCAATCAACTATTATATTTTGCACTAAATTTGTATTGTCAATCAATCAATCGCTACAACATTCTATTATATTTTGCATTATCTTTGTAATATCTTAAGCCACATCGAAACTTTAACATTCCGTTCTTTTGTGTTTGTTTTGCCCATTTACGATATTATGTTAATAAATATGAAAATATACTATTGTTATCTTGTGAAAAACTCAAACTCCATGACAATGTGTATGATGACATCAATGTATCAAAGAGAAACATGTTAGCATAGGTAATATTCGTTAGCCACATCCACTTTTCTTCGTTTATTACTACATATAAACAATATATATACATTAATATACGCTTTTATCTTATTTAGTATAATTTTTTTAATCATAAAAAGATATAAAACTAAATATAACTACCGTAGATTGGTCAGTAAGCGAGGCTTACGGAATACCCACCGCGTGAGCCCAGGTACCCCTAAAATATGTAAAAATTTCCAAGTGTGTGGGCTTGTGACCTTGACTCTGGGATTAGCGCGAGCGGCATGAACGTGAATTTGTCACAGGGTGGTAGAGGTCCATTGGAGCAATGAGTGTGTGAAATGTGAAGCAGATCCGAGCAAGGAAATAGAAGTTATAACCGATTTCTCTGATGTTAAGTTTTGTAAACCGTATAACCTCGAATTAACGCCCCCGGAGGCGTTACATTTTACAAAAGGAGGGGGCATTTATTAGCCAGTAAAAAAAAAAAAATAATAATTTTTTACCAAGGACCGCCAATTTCAAACACAAATAAGGATTTATTTATTTTTTATTTGGGGGGGAGGGGGGTGTTTATTAGGAGGGGGACGTTAATTCGAGGTTATACGGTATGTATGTGACGTTGACCTCGAGATCAGCGTGGATTTGTCACAGCATATGAAATATTAAGAATTTTCAATGAAAGAAATAGAAGTTATAACATATTTCTCTGATGTTAAGTTTCATAAAGAGACTAAGTATGTGACCTTGACCTTGGGATCAGCGGGGGTTGGACAGTCGTAGATTTGTCACAGCATGATAGTACAACCTTAGAGGAATGCACAAGTGAAATAATAAGAATTTTCAATGAAGGAAATAGGAGTTCTTATTTCTCTGATGTTAAGTTTTGTAAAGAGACTAAGTATTTGACCTTGACCTTGGGATCAGCGGGGGTTGGACGGTCATGGATTTGGCACAGCATGGTATTAGAGCCTTACAGGAATGCATGTGTGAAATATTAAGAATTTTAGATGAAGGAAATAGAAGTTAGAACAATATTTCTCTGATGTTAAGTTTTGTAAAGAGACTAAGTATTTGACCGTGACCTTGGGATCTGCGGGGGTTGGACGGTCGTGGATTTGGCACAGCATGGTAGTAGAGCCTTACAGGAATGCATGTGTGAAATATTAAGCATTTTAGATGAAGGAAATAGAAGTTATAACAATATTTCTCTGATGTTATGTTTACGGACTAAGTATTTGATTGACCTTGACTGCTGGGGGCTTGGATTCGGTCGTGGATTTGGCACAGCATGGTAGTAGAGCCTTACAGGAATGCATGTGTGAAATATCAAGCATTTTAGATGAAGGAAGTAGAAGTTATAACAATATTTCTCTGATGTTAAGTTTACGGACGGACAACCTGACTCCAGTATACCCCCCGCAATGAGTTGTGGGGGGTATAACAAGAAATGCGTCTGTCGAACGCGGATGCCACCTGCAGCATATTTGAGAAACTGTGACAAATTGGTTAACCGAAAAGTGTGACGGACGGTCCAAACACTATATGCCACCCGTTTCTTCGAAACCCGGTGGCATAAAAACAAAATATTGGGGCCGAGGCGTCTTAGGGCCGAGGTGTCTGGGGCCGAGGTGTCTTAGGGCCGAGGTGTCGTGGGGCCGACTTGTCTTAGGGCCGAGACGTCACTAAAGCCAAATATAGTATAGTTTTCTTATTTTCCATGAAACACATCTTGGTATTTCATTAGAATTGTCTCCTAGGAGACAATTCTAATGAAATGCCAAGACATGTTTTCATTTTGAAGCAAACTATTCAATAATTGCTGTCTGTTGATGTGTAAACAGTAGTGTGATTTTATTTTACCCAATTAAAATTTTGAAATACCCAATTGCATCAGAAATGATGAGTGAAAATACTCAATTACTAATTATCTGGAGCCCTGTAGAGTTATACCGACGAAAGCCGAAACATGCCGAATGCCTGTGGTTTCGACGCTGTGTCACATTCGGTCGAAATTTTCTCTGCCGAATCACAATATGGCAGCAATCATTTGAATTCTCTTTTGAAAACATTTACCTGGCCAATATCGGTCCGTGTCATTTTGCCATGAAAAATATTGCATGACGCCATTAACGGTAAATCACGAATTGTATTATGTGTCGTGTATTCCAATATGCATTAATGCAATTGCACGTAAGTTATAAAACTCCATCATTAGTTTTGAAACTGTGTGTTTATACGATGCTGATTCGTCTGAAGTGGCAAGCCTAAGTCAGCTGGCCGATATCAAACACACCGCGTGTCAAGTGCACAAAGCCATATCAAAGATCAATACACACAGTTGCTGACGTCAGTTACGTGTTCGTCACTAGACTGGTACCCTGTCTGATGCGTGCCTAGCGAAACAATACTACCGGGAACCACTATATTTATGACACGGCAAAAGTGTTTATGTGAATTGGGTCCCTATCTCTGACAAATCCCGGCTTATTGCATTAGCGGCCAGACCAGGCAGTGGATTCGTGTAGTCTGCCCATGGTTTACAATGTTCGCCAATCTCTAATTAAAAACATCATAATTACGTCAGCTGACAATGCAAATTCGTCATAGCTATAGGCTACTTAAATATTTGGGCTCGATCAGGAGGAGCCACACTAATGTACCGCGATTATTGGGAGCCAAGTCACCAGATCGCTAAATATTGTCTGCTCTCCTCTGAAATTTCTATCAACTTTCAGCGAAAGAATCCGATCGCGGTATAAATTTTAGCCACTCTGCTCTGAAATTTCTATCAACTTTCAGCATCATTTACGGAAGATATGACTGATTTTGAAAATCAATATCAGCAAAATATGATGTCTATTAAAAGAACACTACTAGTGACCTGCACATGACAAACGGGCCATAAACAACACCCCCACCCCCACCAGCCAAATATTGACACTGTGGACACACCGTAGGTACAGATAGTGTGTATTCACTGTTTATTGATTAGGTTTAAAACTAGACATAACGGTCGCTGCTATTATATGGTACTACCTGAATACACGACTCCAGCAAAAAAAATTAGCCCCTTATCAGTGTATGCGCAGGCGAATCCGGGGCTATTCTGGTTGCACATAGTTGATTGTATTTTAATGTACATGTATGCCACAAATTAATTCGCTAAATTCCCAATAATTTCTGAATCCGCGATTACACCCAGGCAACACAATACAGTCGAAATTTGTGTGTTGCTCTGTGTAAAAAATCGATAACACTCAGCCATGTTGACATCATTCAGCACAAGGCTTTAAACTTTGACCTTTAGGCTATGTTTTTAAATTGCACCAATTGACAGTAAATGGTGTTGAATAGTCGACACACATCCAAGGTACGATAAACAAGAGTGCCGAAGGTCACAATAGACGCCAGTCGAGGCAAGGCCAGTCAACAAGGGGAGATAACTCATCTTGACGTGATAAACATGTAAACCAAATTTGGTTACGAGTGGTCAAGTAGAACTTGAGTTATTGCATGGACAAGGATACAGAGTGTGAAAATTAACAAGAGTTGTCAGAAGACAATGAAGCTCGCCTGTTGGCAGCCTTCACTCAAACTTGGCATAGTTGCATACAAAAACATGAATATTATATATAATTGACCTTGGGTTAAGGGGCGTGCGGTGGACCTTGACATTGGGGTCAGTGGTGCAAGGTGGTGAGTCGTGGGTTTGCTATAGCATAATATAGCATATTAAGACAACTGCATGTATGAAATATCAATGCGCTCCCTGAAAACAGAAGTAAAACAAAATTTAACCCAACATTAAGTTTATGAACGCACTAAGTTGGTGATTTTCTACAGCATGATAGCCATTCACATGAGGAATGGATGTATGAAATTTGTGACCTTGGGGAAAGGGGTGGATCATGGATTTGCTGTAGCACAATAGAGGATCATCAGATGAATGCATGTATGAAATATCAAAGCGTTCCCTGTAAAGAAACAAAAGTTAAACAACATTTACCCCAACATTAAGTTTTATGAACATGCTAAGTTTGTGACCTTGACCTTGGGGTAAGGGTTGGGTGGTGGGTTGTGCATTTGCTACAGCATGATAGAGGGTCATCTGAGGAATGCATGTATGAAATATCAAGGTGTTCCATGAAAGGAAACAGATGTTATAAGACATTTGGGGTGGGCGGTGGGTCATGGATTCGCTATAGCACGATAAAGTATCATCAGATGAATGCATGAATGAAATATCAAGGCGTTCCACGAAAGGAAACAGATGTTAAGACATTGACCCCAACGTTAAGTTTATGAATGTGCTAAGTTTGTGACCTTGACCTTGGGGTAAGGGATGGGCGGTGGGTCATGGATTTGCAATAGCACGATAGAGTATCATCAGATGAATCCATGTATGAAATATGAAGGCGATCCCTGTAAAGAAACAGAAGTCACACAACATTTACCCCAACGTTAAGTTTATGAACATGCTAAGTTTGTGACCTTGGGGTAAGGGTTGGGTGGTGGATCGTGGATTTGCTACAGCATGATAGATGGTCAGCAGATGAATGCATGTATAATATATGAAGGCATTCCCTGTAAATAAACAGAAGTTACACAACATTTACCCCAACATTAAGTTTATGAAATGCTAAGTTTGCGACCTTGACCTTGGGGTAAGGGTTGGGTGGTGGGTCGTGGATGTGCTACAGCATGATATAGGGTCATTTGAGGAATGCATGTATGAAATAGCAAGGCGTTCCATGAAAGGAAACAGATGTTATAAGGAATTTACCCCAACGTTAAGTTTATGAATGTGCTAAGTTTGTGACCTTGACCTTGGGGTAAGGGTTGGGTGGTGGGTCGTGGATGTGCTACAGCATGATATAGGGTCATCTGAGGAATGGATGTATGAAATAGCAAGGCGTTCCATGAAAGGAAACAGATGTTATAAGGAATTTACCCGAACGTTAAGTTTATGAATGTGCCAAGTTTGTGACCTTGACCTTGGGGTAAGGGTTGGGTGGTGGGTCATGGATTTGCTACATCATGATAGAGGGTCATCTGAGGAATGCATGTATGAAATAACAAGGTGTTCCATGAAAGGAAACAGAAGTTATAAGACATTTACCCAACGTTAAGTTTATGAATGTGCCAAGTTTGTGACCTTGACCTTGGGGTAAGGGTTGGGTGGTGGGTCATGGATTTGCTACATCATGATAGAGGGTCATCTGAGGAATGCATGTATGAAATAACAAGATGTTCCATGAAAGGAAACAGAAGTTATAAGACATTTACCCAACGTTAAGTTTATGAATGTGCCAAGTTGTGACCTTGACCTTGGGGTAAGGGCTTGGTGGTGGGTCATGGATTTGCTACAGCATGATAGAGGGTCATCTGAGGAATGCATGTATGAAATAACAAGGTATTCCATGAAAGGAAACAGAAGTTATAAGACATTTACCCAACATTAAGTTTGTGGACGACGCCGACGCCAACGACGCCAGGGGTATGCCATAAGCTCTTCTGCACTTCGTGCAGGCTAGCTAAAAACAACTTGGCAAGTTTTTTTGTTAGGAAAATAGGTCTGATATTCTCATGTAGACATTTTCCCCCAGATTTTGGAATGAAAATTAGTTTGGGAATAGGGGTCGGTTTGGGTGGGTGTGTAGGGTCGTTGTTGGGTGCCGGATTCGGGCTTCGGATCCGGGTTGCATCGTATACACTCTTGCGATCGATACACGGCAAAATACGGTAATTATGACCAGACGACACTTGTCGTCCCGTATCGGTTTCGCACAAACCGGCATTTTCGTCACACGTGTCTCTGGGATATTCTGTAATTCTTGTACAATGTGTGAAGCCTGTTCCTATTTTGGCAAATGATTATCTTTTCTGCTGTTTTTGGACATTTCGAACTATGGATTTGAAGTCTTTTTCAATATGATCCGGATCGATGTCTCCTCGTAATTCTTTGAACCTGGACAAAAGCAGCTCCAATACATTAATATTATTGAGACTGGGTGTCGGATTGCTCAGCCACTCGCTCAAATCATCTTTCACTGGTTTACTCTTGTAAACTCGTGGCTTACTCTTGTAAAGTGGCATTTTCAAAAACAGTGATAAAGTATCAAATTTACTTATTTTTAAATAAAATAACTTGTGGGTTTTTTCAATATGCATGTAAATAGTAGTTGTGAAATATTTAAGCTTTTATTGTTTATAGAAATTAACAAAATAAACTTTTTTATTGACAATATTCATGAATGTCTGAGGGAAAAAAGTTGTTTTGGGTAAACAATTGTATTGAAATCAACAATATAATGCTGGTGTATTTTGTAAATGTGAACTGGGGTTCAATCCAAGTGTTTATGCAGTTAGATGCTGTATATCTTTAGTTCTATTGAAAAATATAAAACGCCAATAAACAAATAGCAGCCATCACGACCTAGCTTGATTACCATCGTGCTTGCTTATCATCCTCACAAATTCCTGTGCTTGAGGAAGCCTCAAATGAAGCTCACAATTAGAGACCACCTGCAATGCGTCAGTGGCGTCAGTGCTAGTCGAAGTCATGCAGCCTATTGCCTTGATCATTGCAGCCCTATGCACCTTTCCAAATTCTTTAACACATTCAGAGTTCAGACTTGTACAGCCTCATGAAAATGGATTGAGAGCAACCTTGAAATTGTCAAGCATCTTCAATCAGTTGAACCCAGATCTTGTTTTATCCTGCAATGTGGCTTTTGAAAGAATAATCTCTTTTCTTGCACTTCCTCCAGTACCTTTCCATCCAACATCAACCTGGTATCACCACTGTTCACAGCTTTGGGCAACACTTTGAGATAGTTTGTCTGCTCTGGGGCATTGGCCATGTTCCACCTCCAACACCAGCATGTAATTTCTTTTAAATCGGCATACTGTACAGTACCATCACTGGGTCAGGACCATAGACAGACACTCCCAAGTAATACATTAAACTAGAAATGTGGCCTGTCGGCACACGAATGCCCCCGCTGGCAGCCAAAGAAAACGAGGCATATTTAAATTATAAGCCAGTTAAGGTTTCGAACGCACCAAGTTTGTGAACTTGACCCTGGGCTTAGCGAGGGCGGGATGAATGTGGATTTGTCACAGGGCGGTAGACGAGCATTGGAGCAATGTGTTTGTGAAATGTGAAGCAGATCCGAACAAGGAAATTATAAGCCATTTACCCGAGCGTTAAGGTTTCGGGACGGACGTACGAACACTATATGCCCCACTCACCATTCGGTGGCGGGGGCATAATAAATGCCACTGGCACTGGCTAAGCCCGTCACATAAAGTGTACAATGTTTACAACGCTACGGTTGCAAATTATCTTCCGTAATTCTGTTTTTAGTCTGGCGGCCAAAGGCCGATTTTGGGGCTTAACCTTGTTTTGAATAACTAAAGTTTTTTATTACTGATTTAGCCTATGTAGACTTTCTAGTTTTAGAATCCGACTGATGACAATCTGTTACCTTTGAGCATTTGGAGAAATCTGCATAAATTCAAGATGGCTGCCACCAAGATATATCGTGCCATATAATTGCATCCTCAGGAGGAAATTAAACCATCTAAGAGAGTATAATGAGTGTATTAACATGCTGACACAAATGGGCAACTTTAAAATTCCTTAACTGCATATAGAAAAAATCCAAGATGTCCGCCAAAATGTGACTATTTTACATACTTTCACTAATCCGTCATATCAAAGAATATACGTTTTTTAATTATGTGTTTAAAACAAGGAACTTTGATGTGAAATTATATACTAATATAGATTTAACACAAGTCCAAGATGGCAGCCATATATGAATATATTACAATGTAATAGATGTGGTCGCTACCACGGAATATCAAGCTGTGATTGAAACAGCCGGACGCCGAAAATTGTGCGTAACAAGTCCGCAGCAAAGCAAAACAATTTTTTAAACAGCCAATCAAAAGGACGTATTACCCATAACAACGCAACAATCAAAACAACCACAATGTTGGGGCTAACCATTGAAATAAGCTTTATAAAAAACTAAAAGGAATTATTAAATAACCAAAATCCAGAGCTGCATTAGATAAATGACAAATAAGTGAATACAATAATTAAGGCGCCTTCTTTAACGGAATTCCATGTTCTAAAAATAGCACAAGGCTCACATACCGGAAAACACCGGATATTAAAGAGAGCATCCGCGCATAGTAATTAATATTTTTTAAAATTAAAAAATTTCCAATAATGCAGCTACGCGCCTGACACTACACTGCAGCTCCATTATAACGCGGTGGTCGGGATCCAAGATTTCAAACCGCGATCGAATCCGACCGCGTTATAAAATTTCGGGACATGCACGGGTACTGCATGGGTTACTGGTATCATCCGCATTTCGGTTACCAACTATTGCGGGAATTCCATTAGCAACGGACCCATATAAAATCATGTCATTTGAACAGAAATTAAAGTAATTATTAATAATGCCTATGACATACAAACTTGTATTAATGTATTAAAGGCCCAACTGGGATATAAAAGCCACCAGATGGCGCTGGGCAGGCTTTTTGATAATTTTATGCATGCTTCACTTCAGGGACACATTTTCAGATATTTTAGAAATACCACTGAACAAATAAGTACACTATTTCACACAGACATATATAATACAACTTTGAAAGGTTTAGAAAAATTTGGATTTAAGGAAAAAAATGTAAATGTGCTTTTTGAAGTAATACAATGTACTCAACTGACAACTGATTCAAACTTGCCGGGCGGAGCGTAGCTGTTACATATGTAATTCATGCATAGAGCTGAGTTCATGACCCGACATTGTAAACAACCCCACGTGTTTAGTGATAACGCTAACAGCTATAACTGCATGTATGGTCAACATCAGACAGTGTGCCAGCCGCACAACTTTGATTTTGGACAGTAATATCAAATTAAATGTGTGGTTGGTATGCACACAACAAGGTGAATGAAACAAAACCATGGTTTAATAGACCAGCAAGAGAAATATTTTGCCTAGAACTTGATACAGTGGCTGTGAAAATGCAGTATGTACTAATTATAAACAGCATATACTCGGGTTAGTATGCACAGTCACAAAACAGCATGTATGTGCAGTCTGATCTGGAATTTACATGACTACATGAATTCAAGTTTGCTAGCAGCCTTATCAAGTTTCCTGTATCCTAACACATACCAGTATGGCTATTTCAACACTGGTCTCTAATTAGCTGTCAGCATATATTATATCTGCAGCAATGCAGTTTAACTGGGACGGGGTATTCTGTGGAATGACATGACACAGTTACACATTTTTATAAAATACCGACTTATTACAAACACATATTCTTATATATTGGTTACTACATGTACTTAAAAAATACATCGGAGATAGGAACCTTGTTCAGGTCCAGAAGCACAATATAGGTTTCACTATATATACATAATACACTCTAATTAAGTAACGGACACTGGACATGTTACGACATGCATATCCCCGGATCGGCTGGTGCATCCTCGCAGCCTCTACACTGTTAAGTTTGGTGGTCATTCATGGTGGCTCTAATTAATGATGTAAACTGCATCATGCTATAGTCATGTGCTATCTGATTGTGTGACACATGGAAAGGTGTTTCATTCAATTTTACTTCTTTCTATTTTTAATAATTTATATAATAGCATCAAAATACTCTTTGCTTTGAAATAGTAAGCAGCAAAATACTATATAAGTTTTAACACTTTTAGTAAATTCTCAATCATTTTCCTGCACAAATAAAACATACAGTACTATTAGAGGGACTGGTATACACTGTATCATTTGTGTGTTTTATGGGACCACACGTTTGATAACAAACCTACATATCATATATCTAGATACTGGTCAGTACAGAAACCCCTACACTGGCTATCCAGCAGCCCCCTCACTGTTCTACATTGGGAGCAGACGACAAACATGTGCTGCTGTTTATGTATTCTATTTATAAAGCCAGTGTATAACTGACAGGCTGGGGACGCTATCAGTAATTGGATATGCCCCTCCTACTAAATTCGGTACCAGGGCACCGATTGTTGGGCCTTTAAACATATGAGTTATTTATAAAATCATGCTTATTACATTGTATAGTGCTCGCGATAGACAGACGCCTATTACAATGTATACTACTCGCGATCAACAGGCGCTTAAAAGGATTAATTGATAATAAATAATGCCTATGGTCACATGTCCTGCCTATTCATGTGGACGATTAGCTGTTGATATGTGCATAATCTCAGGATGGGGGTCACGTGATCGTTTACGCTGCAACAGTCATATTGATGAATGAAATTTACGATTTAAGCGAGATTGCCGTGGGCTGCAATGTAAACAATAGACCACGTGATCCCATACCCAGATAATGCTGAAACACAGGTCTATTTATAGAACGCTAAATATTACACCTGGGAGTAAAGAAAAAGAAAGGCGATCGAACACGCAACCATTTATTAGCGACAATTATGTGTTAACACAGATACATTGACATTACTTGGTGACAAAAAGCGGTACATTTACGTGACTGGAGAAATGGTGCTCATGGGATTTGTGACCAGTGTAGCTTCTGATCAGGCGTTACATTGGTCGGCATGCTCCTTTGATACGACCATTACTTCGCGAATACATGTCAATTGGGATTAAGGTAATTGAATTGATTAACAAATATGCCTATTAACATGATTACCTGATTAAAGGTATTACATTTGCTAACATACTAATAATAATCCTTTCATGGACTTTGAACTTCGTTGTTTGAATAAACTTACAGAAATCACGAATCAACTAATTACACGATGACTACGACAAATTTTTTTTGTTTTTTTTTCTGGATTTAAAAAAAAAAAATTGGGATCCACGAGAGACCCGCGTTATAATGGAGATCGCGCTATACGCGACTGCGTTATAATGGAGCTGCAGTGTATAACTATAATTTCTCAAAACGATCTAAGATGACATAGTGACATCAGTCGGATTCTTGATGTTGATGCTCTGGGCAATCAAAATCGCCAATAAAAAAAATTAATTATTCCAAATAAAGTTAAGCCCCTGCATGGAACGTGCCATACACTTGGCTGCCAGACTATCTGAGCGGGAAACCCCCACATACATCAATCGATTTCATTGGTCGGTTACTTTGCAGATTTCCGATATCGTACCTCGGAAAGAAAATGGCGTCGGTGATAAACTGAAAGGGTTATGCACGCTGTTTTACAAAGAAATGTTGAGAAATAACTAGTAAGGAAAGTAGTTGCATATAAATTATGAATGAAATTTGGTGTATCCTGGACTGCTCATAATTCGAGACTCTAACGATATTAAACAACATGCGTAATAAATAATAAAGAGTATAAACTTTTTTTATTAGTTACATGCAAATATAATGCAATTATCTGTATATATATTGCGTTTACTGGCTTCAAAAGCACGGAGAAATGCAATTGTTTACTTTCAAAACACGCTCGTCTACAAATGGCCGCCTCCAGCGTACCGTGAAAGGTCGCGACCTCTGACCCTATGACGTCATATGCTCTTCCGGTGCAGGTGCCCGGTTCGAAAACACCACAAATTGTGTCTGCATAATGTACCATTGCGTTCAGGGGTCACGATACATATTGTTTCGAACTTAAATGATTAGACAAACGATTGCCAACTTAGAAAATATAATTTGCTAGATTAAACAAATTAAACAATATGAAGTTTCAGCTTGTTGGTTTTAATACTTTTTTAAAGTGGTAATGTCTATTTTTGGAGTAAGACATTTCAATCCCTTCTGCATGTGGTACTCGTCCACAATGGGAATAACAAAAACAGAGACCAGATTGCATATATCTGCTGATAAATGGAGGTATTGGACTGATGTGGACGAACTTAAAAGTGACAATTTAAAAAAAAATAGGTTAAGGTGGTGACTGAATGAAAATCCATATTCCTACATTATTAGTGCCTTTCTACCTACAAATATTACGTGACCTCCATTGATAAACATGTAAACAACATACGGGTTCAAGCGAACTCATTTATAGTTTTCCTATCGAAATCCGGATTTTAATGGAGGGGGTTAATGGGATTAGTGGAAAACACAACATTTAGGTGTGTTGTTTGGCAATGTATTAGTCTGTTTAAATCGCATTTTTCTAACTTGGCATTTGTGACCTTTCATCTGGCTTCGGTTGACATTGTCAGATGATTTCGGTATCGTACAGTTCACGAAGTGTCAAAATTATGCTCGTATTCGTATCGAATATTCGAGTTTAGATTTCGCTATGTGACCCAATGGGATGGAAGCCAGTCTCTATAGCAAAGTAAATAATAAATGATAAAAGTCAGATAATGAAAAATAGAAGTTAAACATGATATAGAGACATGGCATGTTAGTCTACTCCCTCTGTTCTATAAACTTGCAGCACGACATCAGGAAGTGGTTCACCGTCTCCTTCGCTACACATTCACAGAGGGGGCTTACATTTGTGGCTATCTTTGACAAATACTGATTCAGCGTGTAACCAGTCCGGAGTTGATTCAAAACGATGAAAGTTTTCTTGTCGGTCACATCGTTCTTCAATTTTCAGAAAGACTGAAAAATTGGTGTTTGAAGACGCAAAATTGTGAACTTCTGTTAGGATTCTATTTGGTTTCTATTATATGCCTCATCAATAATTAATATAAAAGGTAGCATACTTAATGGTTTACGGGTATTATATGATGTATAAACGTTTGTTTATGGGGAAATATTCATCTGTCTTTCTCTTGTTTTGTCGACCACAGATGATCAATTCGCGATGCGCGCACATCAGTAACTTCCGGCAGAATTTCCGTACACTTTTGTGGACGAGTTTATTCTCCGGAATAGGTATAAAACACGGAAAACCCGGAGCTCACAAATGCGGTCATAAGTTATATGCTATACCACAGGTGGAAGACTCGGAACCAGGACCCAATATTTGGCTCATTTGAAAAATGTTACCACACCCACGGGCCGCTCAAACACCAAACATTTCGATTTTTCTACTGACTTAATGTCTCTCGGGTAATCGATAAATGTCTTAATTAGGTCTTCAAATATATTAACTTCAAGCATCTGCTTTTCATTTCGTTTAAAGTTACTGGCAAATTATCTACCACAGACAAGGCGATAATTGTATATATATCCGAATAAATGTCACACATTTGTGTGGGCTTTGGGCGGTGGAAGCATAAATTACGTGTTATATCGGGTCGAAATCCCATTACAGTTTCAACATATTGACGCGGATCACTGTAATAAACATCAGTAACTCAAATGTTACAATTTGTGACTGATAATTATCACCCACTATAACCTTGAATTTATCTAAAACGTCCTTTTACCCGAGCGTTAAGGTTTCGGGACGGACGTACGAACACTATATGCCCCACTCACCATTCGGTGGCGGGGTCATAATAAATGCCACTGGCCAGCACTGGGTAGGTAGCGGCTATTTTCATATTAAATACTTCTGGAAGGGTTAGGGAAGGGGGGGGGGGGGTCCTCGACGTAAGCCTGTGGTTGAAACCCTCAGTCTTGTATTATTGTATTAGTGTCAATGACACAGTTGATCTCCCGTGTAATCTAGAACTCTCAGGTAAATTTTCTTCTCACATGTAATGTCACAATGGTAAATGTTTATTTTGTAGGTGGCGCACTAAAATATAAAATAATTTTTTTTATTTATAGAATTTGTTTGGTATTTTCAACAAATTTTGATAAGAGCTCCAAAAGTGTTTGTCTGTATTCTGGATATGGGTCATTTTCCTCATCACAAGACAGATACAGTTCCTCATAAAATTTGGTTATGCCAGTTCTGAAGAAAGTGGATAGTCTCAGCTGCTCCCTCTGTAGACATAGCACTATGGCTTTACTACCGTTACAGCCATAGACCTCAAAGATACATACTGTAGCGACTTGATTTCAAGATTTGAAATCTGTCGATTATTGTTTAAATACGCGTCTAATGGTGCTAAACCAGCAGTGCAAAACCAGAAATTATATTAAATAGCCTGTATGAGTTACAATCAGTGACTTGCCTATTAAAATAATGTGTTTATCGCTCCTTTTGTCCGACTACATAAAGTGTACAATGTTTACAACGCTACGGTCGCAATTTTGCCGAAGAATTTCCGGCAGAATAAATTAGCTTCCGTAATTCTGTTTTTAGTCCGGCGGCCAAAGGCCGATTTTGGAGCTTAACCTTGTTTTGAATAACTAAAGTTTTTTATTACTGATTTTTCCTATGTATACTTTCTAGTTTTTAGAATCCGACTGATGACAATCAGACACAGACAGACAGAACTTTACTTTCGGATTTCCTTTGTCTTGTGTGTGTGTGTGTGTGTGTGTGTGTGTCTGTCTGTCTGTCTGTCTGTCTGTCTGTCTGTCTGTCTGTCTGTCTGTCTGTCTGTCTGTCTGTCTGTCTGTCTGTCTGTCTGTCTGTCTGTCTGTCTGTCTGTCTGTCTGTCTGTCTGTCTGTCTGTCTGTCTGTCTGTCTGTCTGTCTGTCTGTCTCTCTCTCAGACGATCGATTACGTCTAAATCCATGCTGGTTATAACACAATATTTGACCGTTTACAAAATGGTTCATGATACTGCTGTGAATATGTTCTAACACAACTTGCATGCAACAGGGGTGAGCGAAACTGGCCTATAGTTAGAGGCGAGGTTTGTATCACCCTTCTTAAATAATGGTTCAATCCATGCCTCCCTCCAGTCTCTGGGTACATCACCGTTATCCAGTGAAATCTGGTGATTTTTTGTGAGGAATGGTGCTAATTCCTGTGCAGCAGCCTTCAGCCTGAGTATGAAAGTGGGAATACCATCTGGTCCTGCAGCTTTGTGTGGCTTTAAGTTCTGCATTAACAAAAGCTAGGACACCGTTTGGGTTAATGACAAATAATCTTTTCCATGGGGCTATGAGGACTTGGAACCTTGATTGGTGCCTGCTAATATTCTCTCGCTTGTTCGTTCAGTATATTGTCATTTTGTGCACTCTCACTGTGTAAGAAGCTATCATTGTTAATTAATGCCGACACACTGATGGACTCCTGTCTGCGACACTTTACGAAAAACTAGAATCGTTTGGGCTTTTCGTTGAAATCACTATATATACTGACGATGTCGTCCATGTATGACCTATGGGCTTTCATCATGTATGCTTGAGCAGTGGCATGCAGTCTGCGGTACCGTATCCAATCAGTGGGGTTCTTACTGCGCTTTGCTTTCCTATGTGCCTTTGTTTGCGTCTATATAGTGACTTCTAACAGTGACCCAGGGGTGAGTCCAGGGTTGGCCGGGGGAAATACCGGGGGCGGGAATTCCCGGTGGGAAATACCGGTATTTCCCGTCCCGGGAAATACTCCCCAAAGTGGGAAATATGAATTTTTATGTTCTTATTTGATAATTAAAGTTATTTAAATTAAGTTTTAAGCTCAGTAATAGTTAATTAAACAGTCAACAACTTAATAATTAGATATAGGGGTTAATTACAATGTATAGATCTGTTTCATTCCCAACTAGGGGTACTCATCAGGTGGAATATTTGCAACCATCACATTTATATTTTGGTTGTATTATTTTTTTGTAAATTACTTCTTCATTTTTTAGGAAGCATCTGAGTGTCTGCTAGATACAATTCACAAGGATAACGTCATCATGATCAGACTATGTTTTGACAACAGGCTGTTAATTGTCAACCTTCTCCCACACTAATATACGGTATCAAGAAATGAGAATAAATGATCTTAGCATGCATGATGTGCATACAATATGACTGACAATGTACTGTTGTTTTATGCTTTGTATTACTTATTTGCATTATTATTATGACATTTATTTAACGTGAAGACCATGGGCCACGATGGTACGTATGAGATACAGTACCTAAAATCGTTAAAATTAGCCAAATGCCTACTTCAGCCTTCTCTCACACCTTTAGTGTCGTACTGTATAATAAGAACCCAGGTGGTCTGTATATGGTCATGTCAAGTTGTAAAACAATTACACTTACACTGTACATGGATTATCCCTGTTATCAACAGGGCTTTTCTCAAAATTCCAAAAGCAGCTTTTATTAGTGGCAGATTACTATAGTAATGAGGGGTGTTCTCATATACAATAAAATAGACAGTTGGCAAATACTACATAGACTTGTATATAGGGAAGAAAATTGTCTAGAAAATAATGATGTTTTTTTTCTCTAAATAAACTGATTATTTCTTTTTTTATTGCAGAATGTTTTACCTGTAGGCTTATCAGTCTACACAGATATATACCATAGTAGATATAGGGGAATATAGAGACTCATCTTGACATTTTGGAATTAAAAAGACCACCAAGATTAATAAATTGCCAACCCTGGGTGAGTCTAGCGGGTACTATAGTCATTTTAGTTGGGACGTGTTCGTTCAGAAACGATTCTAGTTCTGCTTTGAATTATTCCCATATAGCGTCAATAGATGCCGAGGTGTTTTGCACAAAAGCCTGACCAAACGACGTCAAGGTTTCTTTGATTCCCTCAATGTTGGCTCTTTTCCAGAGATAAATCTTTCGTCGTGGTGTCTTATTGCGGAATGGCTGGTGAGATGTGCCAATATAAGACAATGCCATGATCACTCTTTTATGTCCCAGTGGTGGTAGTGGTTTGCATCTGATCTTAAAACGTGGTGGTTGGTAAACATAATTAAGGTCTAATTAATGTGTTCTGTTGCCTGATTGGAAAGTCTACATCTGCTCGAGTCCGATATCCGCGACTGTTTTGGAGAAGGAACGGCCTCTGGAGTTCCGACGAATAAACATGTCCCATTTTGGTGAAGACTCCGAAATCAAATTATAACCTTTATTTGCATTATTTCGTGACAATGATAATACATTATATGGATTATATTAATCACATATATTAATGGTAATTCCAATTAAAAAGAAGCTTCCGCCTGTCGAAAATCGTTTTGTTGTCAACATGGGTAATTTGTTGCGCATGCCCGACACAAACCGGATGTAAACAAACACATGTGACACATTGACAGCTGAGTGGCTAAGTGAGTGACACAACTTTGTTTGGGGTTTACATCGCCTAATTAACATACCACATTGATGACAATCGCATTCAAATACTTATATTTGAGACACGGTTTGTGGCGTCCTGTTGCAAACATCATAAAACCACTTTGGTCAAGTTTAGGCTTTGTTGAAGTTGTTCAATTGTTGAGTGGACTTTGTCTTGATATATCCCACCCACTAAAGTATACACATAAAATAGTTCCACGCAGTAACTTATGAAGCCTTCCATACCTTCCATAGCATAGTTGTTATGGATGGTACAGGAGCTTTGCAAAGTTACTGTCGGTATATCTCTATATACAGTATAGCGTAACCATTTATCGGGATTACCCCCGCATCAGGAATTTTTTGTAAACCGCATTTGTCGCTAATCACGGAAATATTCACAGTCGGTTTCCCGGACATTTTTTGCAGAAGACATCTATCTGTCAAATGGAGAAAAATGTTCCACATCGCCCTTGGTCATGTAAGGTTTTAATCAAAAAATTTATACCTTCAAAATGTTGTATTTCAGCTATTCCAACTTTTGTCCACTCATAAACATCATTATGGAAAAAGATTTACAAAGCATGGTTCTGTCAGTCTGCATCCCTGGATTCTTTAGCCATTTTGAGAAGTCATGGTCATGTAAACACTGACTGGTAGCTTTCATTTTACCAGAATAGAGCTTCTCATTATACTGGGAGGTCTTATATGAAAAACAATAAAAACTAACACAGAATTATATTTGATTACACAGATGTAGATATAAACTTTTAGTTTTTTAGTAGAATTTATTGTTCTGTTGATTATAAACATGCTCAAAATAATATGTTCTACAGTTTGTACATTGTTATTATCTTGTTGTTGGTATAAATCCCGCCCGCAGTGTGCACCATAATTAATAGGGTAAAATAGCATGTACCACAACTGAAAATTAAACGTGATCTGAAAGCATCTTGCAGTATGATTATTAGCCTTGTTATAATATTATTGTCATTTATCACTGGCAAAGGAAATGGTGGAAAAGTGTTTACTGTACACTCCTCTGATAATTTAGATAAAATTTGTTTACAGTGACCCAATGGTGCACCGCAATATACATGATGAGAATAACCCAACAACAAAAATCATGATTCTAGAGTCACAGTCTATTTTCTACAAGCGCCGGGATGATAATTAAAGTTTTTTGGTTAAAGTTTTTCGTTATACTATATCTCTGCAACTGTTTCCCCATTACCTTCAAACTTCACATGGGTGTTTATCATCATCCATATTTTCATTCTACCCCCACCCGTGCGGCCCCTGTACCCAATGTCAAGATCAAATTACTTTGAAGTTTTTGGTTAAAGTTTTTGGTTAAAGTTTTTTCATGTGCTATATCTATGCACCTTGTTTGCCCATTACCTTGAACCTTCACATGCCTGTTTATCATCATCCATATTTTCATTCTACCCCCCACCCGTGCGGCCCCTGTGTCCAATGTCAAGGCCAAATTACTTTGAAGTTTTTGGTTAAAGTCTTTTCATGTACTATATCTATGCACCTACTTTGCCCATTACCTTGAACCTTCACATGCCTGTTTATCATCATCCATATTTTCATTCTACCCGCCACCCGTGCGGCCCCTGTGCCCAATGTCAAGGTCAAATTACTTTGAAGTTTTTGGTTAAAGTTTGTGGTTAAAGTTTTTTCATGTACTATATCTCTGCACCTGCTTTGCCCATTACCTTGAAACTTCACATGGGTGTTTATCATCATCTATATTTTCATTCTACCCCCCTCCAGTGCGGCCCCTGTGCCCAATGTCAAGGTCAAATTACTTTGAAATTTTTGGTTAAAGGTTTTTGTCGCGCCCGCTTGCAGAAAGCGCGATATAGTCGGCACTTTGGCGTGCGTGCGTGCGTCCGTCCTCTGTCCGGTCTGTCCGGTCCGGTCCGGTCCGTCCGTCCGTCTGTCCGTCCGTCCGTCCGTCCGTCCGTCCGTCCGGGCAGACATTCGGGTACTTATGTGGCTAGCCCCACAGGGTTATGGACTTGTTAAAGGATAGGGTTGGTTACAATTAGCCACCTAAAAAATCGTTTTATGTGGCTAAAAATGGTTTTATGTGGCTAATATTTAACATGCGATAAGCCACATAGTTACCTGAAAGTAAAGACGTCCGTCCGTCCGTCCGTCCGTCCGTCCGTCCGTCCGTCCGTCCGCCACCGTCCGTCCCGCCGTCCGTCCGTCCCGTCCGTCCGTCCGTCCGGGCCAACATCGGGGGTTTAGGAGCTTAGGGTAAGGGTTAGTACCTTTGATCTCTTTGATATTGTCGGTGCCTCATAAATTTAGGAGCTAACTCTTTGATATTTAGGAGCTAACCCTTTGATCTTTTATATAGCGGTGCCTCATAACTCCCAAATGTTTGAACGTCCGTCCGTCCGTCCGTCCGTCCGTCCGTCTCCGTCTCCGTCTCCGTCCGTCCGTCCGTCCGTCCGTCCGTCCGTCCGTCCGTCCGTCCATACTCACATGTACGTACGTACATGTGTCCGGTTAAAGTTTTTTTGGTCAAACTTTTTCCGTGTACTATATCTCTTTTTTTAGTATCCATGCCTCGCCCCAAGGCACGATATGCAGGCCACGGCCATCTAGTTATATGCTTATAGCTCTAGTAACTGGCCAACAAAGGCTTATTATCCAGAACCTAGGTAAATCAACTGTATATAAACAAGGCTTCTAACTTTGGTTGGACACGTCCTCATATCATAACACATTCCACGATTTTATTAACGCTAATGTGAATATTTTGGCAGAATGTGCATTTGAGAATTATTGTTATGTTGCTAAAATAACATAGTTAGAACGTATTTATGCAAATAATTTCAAATTACAGCTCCTTTTCCTAGGTCGGACACAACCTCGTATCATAACAAATTAAATAATGTGTTTTAATGCTCTAACGTCAATATTGTAGTGGCAAGTTCATATGATCATTTGAGAATTATCGATATCCTACAGAAATACAAAGAATGCATAGAATATTACAATTTTATACATGTTATTTTGTTATGATATGAGGTCGTGTCCGACCAAAGTTAGCAGCCTTGTTCATATATCGATGGTCTAGTAACATAAGGTCATAAGTGCTATGCTTTAGCATAGCACTTACGACCTTATGTTACTAGACCATCGATATATAGAGTTATACCGATGAAAGCCGAAACAGCCGAAAGCCTGTGGTTATAACACATTGTGACTAAAGATAAATGCGGAATTTTGTTAAACAAAATAATCTCTAGCTCGAAAACGTGTTGACATAGTGCATCGGGGAATGTATCATTGTGGAGGGCTAACATTTGCTTAACATCTGCAATTGGTTGAAATGATATAAATAAATATATATACATCGGTTGACTGTTTCGTGAGAGTCTGTTGTCTCGAGGCCATCCGAGTACGGACCATTAAAAACAAAGGCACCTTGGTAATGTGTTCTAACAGGGAGTAAACATTTTTTGTTCAACTTATTTTTTTACCACTTATTGATACTTTTAGGTATTTTGTCCCGCTTGCTTTAGCAGAAGCGGGACATAGGCACTACAACCTCCATACTTGGTATACATCAACACTGTGGTGTAACCATCTCACACAGAGGGAGCCCATGTGACCTTGACCTAGTTTTCATGGTTTATTAACCTACATTTGACATGCATTCAATGTTATAATTTTGCGTTTAGCTCTGTTTCTAAAACTTAACGCTCCGGTTCATTGTAGCTTCTGTTTCCCTCAATGGAATGCTTTAATATTCCATACATGCATTTGTAACAACATCCCGCATCATTCTACAGAAAGGCCATGGTGCCCGCTAACACCAAAGGTCAAGGTCACTTTCCGGGTTTGGAAAACTTAATGCTCGGTTTAATTTATTACAACTTCTGTTTCCCTTGATGGAATGCTTTGTTATGTTTTTGCGTTTAGCTCAGTTTCCAGAAAACTATAAGTCCTACAACCTCCATACTTGGTATACATCAACACTGTGGTGTAACCATCTCACACAGAGGGACCTTGGCCTAGTTTTCATGGTTCGTTAACCTACTTCTCACATGCATTCAATGTTAAGTTTTTGCGTTTGGCTATGTTTCTAAAACTTAACGCTCAGATTAATTTGTTGTAACTTCTGTTTCCCTCAATGGAATGTTTTAATATTCCATACATGCATTTGAAACAACATCTCACATCATTCTACAGAAAGACCATGGTACCCGCTAACCCAAAAGGTCAAGGTCACAGGCTTAGAAAATTCCTGGTTTGGAAAACTTAACGCTCGGTTTAATTTATTACAACTTCTGTTTCCCTAGATGGAATGCTTTAATACTTCTTAGTTTTAAACTATAGCAACATCCGGCATGATTCTACAGAAAGCCCATGGTGCTCACTAAGCCCAAGGTCACGGGCTTTGAAAAAACTTAACGCTTGGGTTAATTTAGACTTCAAAAATATCTAGTATAGAAATTTAGCATCGGTGCCAGGAGATACATGTCATTGGCGGCATTCTTGTTTGTGTTTAGCTGTGTTTGTTGGAAAATAAGTGTTTTGGTTTCAGTTTATTATCCCCTCGCGTAGCGAAAAGGGGATATAGTATAGGGATGCAAAAGTTGTCTGTTCGTCCGTCTCTCTGTCTGTCTATTACAAAAATTAGCATTGTGGGTTAATCTGCAATAACTTCTGTTTCCATTGATGGAATGCTTTAATATTTCATAGGTGTATTTTTAACAACATCTCACATCATTCTACAGAAAGCCCATGGTGCTCACTAACCCCAAGGTTATTACAAGCTCCTTATGTACTATCAAACTGCGCCAGGTGGAACATCTTGCTCCGCGGAGCTCTTGTTTAATGTATTTATAGGCCTTGGTCCGTTACTTCAACCTGTGCATATAATAGTTGTACATGCAGGTAGACATAGAGCTATGGTCAAACTGCTCCTGCTACTCTCTCGCGAAGGCCATAGATCACGGCCATTAGCCTGTGTAGCGGTACAGATTGTGAAATTAGCACAGTTACTGTTAGTTGCGAAATGTAACTCTTGCAATCTACTCCCGTACCGTCTGTAGCCAAAGTTACGATTCCACTCGTAGGCTTCCCCTGCAGAATAGCAAATCAGATCTGATTCGCTGTTCTGCAGAGGAAGCATATGAGTGGAATCGTAACTCTGGCTACGGATGGTATGGGAGTAGATTGCAAGAGTTACTGATAAAGACTCGTGTTTGTATCGGGCTAATTTGATATGCAAATGTGGTGAGGCAGGACATTTTGAAATTATTTATTTGAATTAAATGTGTCACCTGAATACATATTTTATCAAGATATTCTAAAGTCGATCATTGACCATCAAAAAATAAACAGAGAGTAAAAATAATTAACCTTTTAAGGAAATATGGTTATTGCCCCTGACCAAGAGTGGCATAAAAAGTATAATAATGCCAATTAATATCCGGTAATAGTAAATTAATGTTTATATGCTTGAAAAATGTCATATCTAAAGAATGGACAAAAATATTATGTCTCCCCATGTTACAACCTGGGATGTTGGGGTCTATTTTGTATGCTCCTGAGCGCAATATCAACAATGTATATGAAAATAAATTAAAAGTTTTGTGGACAGTGTCTGTGAATGTGGTGATGGGGGAGGGGGTGGGGGGAATTTCCAGGCGGGGGGAATATTTCCTAGGCTTAAGCCTGGAAATCTTCCGGAGGGGGGGGGGGGAGATTTCCAGGGGGGGGTGGAGATTTCCTGTTACACCGGTACACAATATCTCCACAATCTTAATTGCTCTAACCAGATACATACATACTGGGGCCATCAAATGCCTTGGCGGTGTGATATGCTGGCCGCGGCCCTCTAGTCTCATCTATGATGTGTAATAATGTTTCCAATTCAACAGCAATGGAGGAGGTATCGCCACACATACAAACAGATGTAGTTGTGCTAGGAGCAGGGATATCTGGCCTTGTTGCAGCGAAATGTCTGGCGGACAAAGGTCTGTCCGTCGTCGTGCTGGAGAGGACAACTGAGGTCGGGGGATTGTGGACGTTCAGGGAGAATGACTATGGTGTTATGAGATTCACGCACATGTAAGGGTAACCCAAATTCACTGTCTGTAATGCAGGGCGACTTGTATGTCGCCCTGCTTTACAGACAGTGAATTCGGATTAATGTCAGGGCTGTTGGCTGACAATGTAGACCTTACAACATGTACAAATATATCATTGGCGTTATCCAAAGTCACAGCCAGATTAGGATGGCTGATAATCAGTTTGGTTAACCAGTTTCAGTCTAAGGATACAATAATTTTTGTTGAAAAAATCTCATTATTTTGTTTATCTCTCCATAAAGGTTATGTTGTTACCACTCATTTGTACCATCTCATTGAGACAGTTCAAATGAGTGGTAACAACATATACTTTGAGATGAAATAAAGAAAATATGATTTTTCCCCACTAAAAAGTTTCATACTACTATAATTGTATCTCTTATTTATTGTTCAATGACTGATTGGTGAACACTGTATGCCCTGTCATCAGGCTGTGTGCATGCGCAGACTGATAAGTAACCCGGAATTTATGTCTGTAACAGTGTAACGCAGGGTTACTTACAGCCAGAACGCAAACACAACTTTCTGTCAATTCTTCCTGTGCCCGATGTCGCAGGGCTCTATTCATTTAAAAAATCATTCAAAATATCACAATTTCCTTCATACATGTTAATGAAACATTTATCTCTTCGAAACAACACGTACCTGAACAAATAAATCTCTTAAAAACTTATTTATTCACATATTTCCATTACCATATCAACAACATTTTATTTCTTTCATGATATTAACGTAATTACTCCCTTGTAATTTCACCTTTTGTTATTATACCCCCCGCAATGAGTTGTGGGGGATATACTGGAGTCCGGTTGTCTTTCCATCCGTCTGTGCGTCCGTGCGTCCGTGTGTCTGTCCGTCACTAAACTTAACATCAGAGAAATATTGTTTTAACTTCTATTTCCTTCATCTAAAATGCTTAATATTTCACACATGCATTCCTGTAAGGCTCTACTACCATGCTGTGCCAAATCCACGACCATCCAACCCCTGCTGATCCCAAGGTCAAGGTCAAATACTTATTCTATTTATAAAACTTAACATCAGAGAAATAAGTTATAACTTCTATTTCCTTCATTGAAAATTCTTAATATTTCACTCGTGCATTCCTCTAAGGTTGTACTATCATGCTGCGACAAATCCACGACCGTCCAGCCCCCACTGAGCCCAAGGTCAAGGTCACATACTTAGTCTCTTTACAAAACTTAACATCAGAGAAATATGTTATAACTTCTATTCATCAATTTTTTTTAATATTTCATGCATGCATTCCTCTAAGGCTCTACTATCATGCTGTGACAAATCCCTGATGATCTCGAGGTCAAGGTCACATACTGAGTTTCTTTACAAAACTGAACATCAGACAAATCGGTTATACATGTAACTTCTATTTCCTTGCTCGGATCTGCTTCACATTCACACACGAATGGACCTCTACCACCCTGTGACAAATTCGTGCCATCCCTGCTAAGCACAGAGTCATGGTCACAAGCCCACACACTTGGAATTTGTTTACATATTTAGGGGTACCTGGGCCCGTAAGCCTCGCTTACTGACCAATCTAGTTTACATAGTTTTCACTGACTGACACGCAAATAGTATAGGCCCTCTGGTTATACTCCAGGCATACGAAGTATGTCGAGGTGTATATAGTTTTCGTCATTCCGTCCGTTCGTCCGTCTCTGCATAAGATTTACGTTAAATATTTCTGGTACCCATTTTCTCCGCAACCGTAAGTCCAATTGACTTGAAATTTCACATACATCTTTATTTTCATTCGATAGCCCTCCCATGTGGTCCCCATGCCCAAGGTTAAGGTAAAATTACTTTAAAATTTGCGTTAAAGTTTTTTGTAAAATCTGCTTTAAATTTTTTATGTACCAAATATCTCCACAACCCTAAGTCTGATTGACTTGAAACTGCATATACCTCTTTATCATTATCCATATTTTCAATTACCGGTATAGCCCATACATGTGGCCCCCATGCCCATGGTCATGTGGAAATGAAGCAAAATAAAATGCGTCACCTGAAAAAATAATATTTTCGACAGATTATAAAGTACATGTATGATCATTGCACATCAAAAAATAAATACGGAGAATAAATAGTAAATGTCAGTTAACATTTTAAGGAAACACAGTTATCGCCCCTGATATCAGTCTAGAAATTTACTTTTGATATGAACTGTATAATAATGCCACTCTGGTCTAAAGAACAGTTTGTGCCTACTGAGTGGGCATGTACCTTTAAGTTGTAAAATTTGCGGTAAAGTTTTTCTGTACCAAATTTGCATCCGTAAGATTTGCTTTAAAGTTTTCGGGTATCCATTATCTCTGCAGTGGTAAGTTGGATTGATTTCAAACTTCATGTACATATATTTTATATATTTGCGATAAAGTTTTTATTTGTCGGTCCAAGCACCGGTCGAGATATAGTCGAGCCCGCTTGCGGAAAGCAAGACATAGTGATCACAATGACGTCCGTGTGTCCGTGCATGCGTCAGTCTAAAATCTGTGTTATAAAGTTTTTAAATACCTTATATCTCTGCAGTCTTGAACCGTCATATGCTCATTATTCATCATCCATATATTCTTGCTGTATCCCACTCATGCGGCCCCTGTGTCCAAGGTCAAGGTCAAATGACTTAGAAGTTTGTGTTAAATTGTTGTCAAAATTTGCGGTAAACTTTTCACATACCTACTATAGCTCTGTAACCGTAAGTCAGATTTGCTTGAAACTTTGTATGCTTATTAGTCATTATCCATATATTCATTCTGTGTCCCATTCATGCGACCCCTGTGCCCCAAGGGCAAGGTTAAATGACTTAGAAGTTTACGTTAAATGTTTGTCCAAATTTGCGTTAAACTTTTCACATACCTACTATCTCTGTAACCGTAAGTCAGATTTGCTTGAAACTTTGAATGCTTATTGATCATCGTACCATATAGACATTCTGTGTTCAACTCATGTGGCCGCTGTGCCCCAAGGTCAAAGTCAAATGACTTAGAAGTTTGTGTTAAAGTTTGCGTTAAAGTTTTTGTCAAAATTTGCGTTAAAGTTTTCAGATACCTACTTTCTCTGTAAACTTAAGTCGGATTGGCTTGAAACTTTATATGCTTATTAGTCATCATCCATATATTCATTCTCTGTCCCATGCATGCAGCCACTGTGCCCAAGGTCAAATGAGCTAGAAGTTCACCTTGTTTGTAAGGCAAAAATGTTCATTTTTTATTTATTTTTTTCAATAACTCATCAACCCTTCACCGATTTTGATAATATTTGGCCACAATGTGTGTCTAGGGATGGTGCTTTGTTTTGCATATGACCCACATCCGACCACCCAAGGTCAAGGTCACTGAGGACTTGATTTTGTTTTTATCAAGGCTGCCAGTGAGGGGATTAGCTTTGTTTAACAATGCCAATTCTTGTTTTTTCAATGTATCTGTTGCTACATTATATATATCTTACTCTGAGATCATCAGATGCCTCGGTGGGCTCGGCATGCAGGCCGCGGCCATCTGGTATATATTTTAATTTACTTATTTCATCAAACTGGTTTCACTCCTTTTGCAGATTATCAGAGATCAGAGGTTAATCAGTTAACCTGGTTAGATGAAATAAGTAAATTAAAATATATACAAAGATGTAAAACCTACATGGAACAGGTACATGGGTTATACCAGTTATCCGGACAATCAGTTTATCAGACAAATAGTAGAGACGAGCTACTATATAAAAAATGAGAGTTCGTTACCATGCTTGTGAAAGTTACTTTTTCAACAGTTTCCTATAGGTTTTGACCTCAGGAACAAGAATCCGAAGGTGCCCCAAAAATCTGACCTCGTTAAAGGTCATTTTTCGTGACCTTGAAAGGTCATGAGAGGTAAAATTTTGGCAAAATACTAACTTTTTAAAGGAATGTCGTAGAAAGCTAATGTTGGTGTCAAATGAAAGTACTAGACATGCCAAGTATTTTTTTATTATTTGACCAACTTTATATGGTCAATAGTTTGACCTCTAGAGGTCAATATAGGTCAAATATACGCTATAAATGGTGAAATCGGGTCAAAAACTGACTTGTTAACGCAGCGGAGTGTCATAGGCAGCTGATATTAGTGTCAAATGAAAGCACGGAACATGCCAAGCAACTTTTATTTGCAATAAAATTAATAGAGTCGATAGTGTGACATCTGGAGGTCAATAAAGGTACAACTAGAAGTTTCGAAAAACACATACTGATACAAAATGCGTAGTCCGAAGATCCGTATTAAAGTTTTCTTCTATACAATATAAGTATGCAGCGTTGTGTGATGGAAAAATAAACAACAAATACCATGAACAGAATGCTCAGAATCCGCACTGTTTAAATCACTGGCTTAAATGCGCATCCGCGCAGTCTGATCAGGGCAGTCTGATCAGGGCCTACACTTCTCGTCATTTAGTAAAACATAATTATATAAATACATTAATGTCATTGTATCTGATATAGGTCTACATGGCTGACATCCTAGAACCATAGAATTCAAGTTCTGTACCGCATTAGAAAGTGAGACTACATGTAGTTGTGTTTATTATTTGCAGTTAAAGCAGCATCTACTGTTATTTTGGCGAAAATAACGATAGCGTTCTTAATGAGATTCAGTCCAATGAATTAGGCGTTAGGCGTTTAGCAGACTGCGCTTTCAGCAACAGTCTGAGACTGCGCTTTCAGCAACAGTCTGCGTCTATCTATTGACTATCGTCAGTTCTATCAATGTTTTGACTTTTCAATATTAAGATCCATAATATACATGTATTGTGTTTAACCGACAGGTTGTTAATTGTATTTGACCTTAATACTTGCTCCGCTTTCCGTCACGATTATGGACTGGACTGGACCCTCTGTGCCATTTGCCAAAAAGCAACCGAAGAGAAACTGAATTGTCCACTGTCGAGTAAACATTCAGGGCATAAAGCGGTGTACTCAGAATTTTTGGATAGGGCTCGCAGGTTTAAAGAGTTAAATTTGATGCCGATTGAATTCGATATCGAAAATGCAAATCATGTGGTATGGGAGGAAAACAGTGCATCATGACATCATTCATGCACAAAATTGTTTTCCGAATATAGGCTTCAGCAAACAAAAAGAAAAGATCTACATAAGTGCGCAAAACTCGATGATAAGATGAAATGAATGGCACACAAGCTGGAAGATGATCGTCTGATCAGGCTGTTTGAGCAAGGTGACTCGTTGCCTTGGATATACAGTACCATCGTGATTGCTTAACTGCATACGAACGGGCATATCCTAGGAAGATATCGCCTGTACGAGTTGACTTTTCAACAACTGATGTAGCAAAGGAGGAAATCATGAGTAAAATAGTGGATGACCTAGCGAGTGGAGTCACTGTTTTCTCGATGCGTGATTTAATAAATGATTACCAGACTATGCTCGGCGACACTGTATCTACTGTCAAGCCTCAATACTTGTGAAGGCTGCAATGATTTGTAGACGGGCAGTATCTTCAACAAGCCTTATAATTTTGATGGGAGCTTACATCCAAGTCATGAGATAGTTCCCCCACAAATGGCACAGCTGGTGCACCTCCTCCTCTACGGATACCAAACAAATGCTGATAATCCCATTTCAAACCCAGAGAAATCTATTTCCGAACTTATTGTCTATAACATTGAGAATTTGACAGGCCATGGAATGCGGGAAACCCCATTTCCATTATATGTTGGCATCTGGTTACACAGTCAGACCTGTAGTAAGAAGCTTATCAAATGCATTCGACAGAGTTCTCGCAATAGAGAAACGATTGGCAGAGATAGTGGCCAATCAGGCTCGAATAGATGACGTTGTTTGCCCACAAAACATGCAGAAGCAGCTGTTTACTGTAGATGCACTGGACAACCTCGATCACAACGCGACGTCGCGCACTGCCAAAACATCGTTTCATGGAACCGGTATCTCTGTGTTCCAACAACGGACAGTGAATACCCGCGGGATACCAAGAGATACACTCGCCTACAACGTGTGGTGAAACATGGCATGGAGATTGTCAGTCAAGTAGTCCAGTTCTTGAATCCTGGCCAGATTCCCGTTATGGCTGTTGACCAACCTCTTTATGCTATTGCCAAAAAGCTTCAATGGACATATCCAGACGAACTTGGTGAAGATAAATTTGTTGTTCTCATGGGAGGTCTACATATTGAAATGGCACTGTGGCATACACTTGGAGACCTTCTTCACAACAGCGGATGGGTCGAAAAAGTTGTGGAATCTGGGATCGCCACACCTGGGACAGCCGCATCATTTCTGAGTGCTGCAGATCCAATGAAGATGCGGTATGCTCACCAGGTCACAGTGGCAGCCATGAACATCGTTCTTGAGGACGCATACACTTTGTCAGATACTACCCTACCTCTTATTGAATGGGTATCGGAAAACACCGAAAAGAACCCAACGTTTGCCTTCTGGATACTTGTCATGAAGTATCAGCAGCTGATACTCTTGTTTGTGAGGGCTCACAGAAAGCGCAATTTTCACCTGTTTGTAGAGCTACTGAAGGTGCTGGTGGGGCTGTTTTTTGCATTGGACCACCACAACTATGCAAGATGGCTTCCAGTGTTCGTCAGTGATCTGGAATCACTACCACCTTCTGTGGCGACAGAGTTCAATGGAAATGGAAGTTGGACCATTACCCGCAGCATGAACAGATTCTCTTCTATCGCGATAGATCATGCACATGAACAAAACAACAAACAGGTCAAGGGTGTAGGTGGTATCATCGGACTGACTGACGATCCTGTGTCACTTGCCAAATGGATCCTGATTGCTCCAAATCTGGCACGCCTGGTTGATAATTTTCGAGGTCCCAATCAAGACCCAGACGAAGTGCAACCACATCGTGAAGAAGGCACAGCTTCTCAGACACGTTTCTTGATGCATGTCAGGAACATGGTCGATTCGTTACTACAATCCGAAAATCCTTTCCGGGAGAATGAAAAAGAATTGGTATCCCTACATGGACGTATCTGTTTATCTGCATCATCAGCTAAAGTTGTTCAAGAAAATAACACCATTGGGCGCTCGCAGTATGACGAGTATACGGCATCCTTGTTGGAGAACCGAACACTTGATATTCAGACTCCAGTAAAAAAAGAACAAGTTGTTGTTTTTCAAACAGTTGAAGGCACGCAAAACAGTAACGCAGAAACACCTGACACACTTCAAAGACCAGACGTCATTGTACGGCCAGCTGTTTGTTTCTTTACACACACGTCAAGGAAATCTGGACTTGTTCTTCCAACACGAATCCACGATCCCTCCACCTGCCATGAAAGTGACAAATGACGACAAGTCGGCGTTGTATCACTGCATCGTCGAAAGCATCTCCACTGCAGAAGAAACTGTGGATGATTTGGAACTTCCACCAACAGCATACAATGCGGTGGTCATTGATGGAGGGGCCCTCATCCATACTATGCCTCCAAGACCATCCTGATCGACATTTGGAGACTATGTAGATACTGTATTTTTACCTCATATTCGCAGTGAGCTCCGATCATGTGACCGGGTCGATGTCATTTGGGACAGATATTTTACAATGTCAATAAAAGCCAGTACTCGCAGCAAACGAGCCAATGAAGCGGGTGGTGGTACACGCCAGCGTGTTGCCGGTAATGCCAAGATGCCACAAGGGCAGAAGCATTGTGGTCAGTTCTTGGCAGATTCCTCGAACAAAAATGAACTGTTCAAGTTTCTGTCCACTGAAGCAACAAAAGCCTCCTCTTTTCCCGATTGTAAGGATGTATATTTGACATCCGGCGCTTGTGTTGTCCACATTGGTCCTGGTGACGAAATGGTCGAACAGTCAAACCACGAGGAAGCAGACACACGAATTGTGCTACACGTAATCGCTGCACTCGAAAAATCAAGTTCGATTCTCATCAGGACCGGAGACACAGATGTATTGATAATCATCTTAAGTCAATTATCACGTTTCTTCTCCATGAATCCAGCTCTTGACATATGGATGGCATTTGGCAGTGGAAAGAACCAGCGCATGCTTCACATCAATCAACTTCATGAGAACATTGGCCAAGCACGTTGTCATGCATTGCCAATATTTCATGCCATTTCGGGATGCGATACAACAAATGGACTGAAGACGAAAGGTAAGCGTATTTGGTGGAATACATGGAACAATCACACAGATGTTATCCAACACTTTCTAGCAGTTGCCCAGCGCCCCTTCAACACTTTGACAGGGGAGCATTCCACTGCCGTCGAGGATTTCATCTGCAAACTCTACAACAAAACATCAACTACTTAAGTTAATGTTCTACGGATGAACATGTTTTGTCAAAGAAGTCAATATGTCCAATGAATACCACCAACACATGATGCACTACAACTTCATCTCCTACGAGCAGTGTATCAGGCATCCATATGGTATACAAGCCATCAGCCCATGCTGTCTAATGTGAACCCATGTTCATTTGGGTGGAGAGAATCTGACAACAAACTCGTGCCGGTTTGGATGCAGTACAGCCACACAAGCATTCAAACTGACTGTCAAATGTGGCTGTCGCAAGAAATGCACTGGGACCTGCTCTTGCCAAAAAGAGAACCTTGTATGTACACCACTGTGCAAATGTCCATGTTTAGGGTGATGCACATGACAGTAGAGAAGCATGGCTTCTAGTATTAGCATGGGTATGGGTTGACTGTCAGCAATGTGTAGAAAGTATAACACACACATAATCTGATCTGATTTTACCGTCGAGACCGACATTTTGACTGTATCCCCCCCCCCCCCCAATAGGTCACACTGTCACATTTTTCATTGTAATCGCGGTATAAAAGCTTAATTGCTTCAGCGTTTTCATTTGACACCAATATTAGCTTGCTATGACACTCCATTTATAAATTGGATTTTATCCCTATTTCACCATTTTCAACCTATATATGACCTCTATTGACCATTAGAGGTCAAAATATTGAACATATCAAATTGGGCAAGGAATAAAAGTTGCTTGGATTATCATCAAGTGCTTTCATTTGACACTAATATTAGCTTTCAAAGATTTTCCGTTGAGAAATTATTTGTTACCCCTATTTGTCCCTTTATTGCCTATATATTGACCTCTATTGACCTCTAGAGGTCAACATATAAAACATATCAAATTGGCCGAAGAATAAAAGTTGCTTGGATTATCAAATTCTTTCATTTGACACCAATATTAACTTTCTATGACCTTCCGTTAAGAAATTGCGTTTTCACCCATATTTGTCCATTTTTAGCCTATATATTGACCTCTATTGACCTCTAGAGGTCAAACTATTGAACATATGCAATTGACCAAAGAATAAAAGTTGCTTGGATTGCTTTCATTTGACACCAACCTTAGCTTTCTATGACATTCCACTAGAAAGTTATCATTTTTTCCCCTGTTTGACCTCTAATGACCTTTCAAGGTCACAAAAAATGACCTTTAACAAGGTCAGATTTTTGGGGCACCTTCGGATTCTTGTTCCAGAGGTCAAAACCTATAGGAAACTGTTGAAAAAGTAACTTTCACAAGCATGGTAACGAACTCTCAATTTTCGTCCCCACTAAAATGATAATATCTGTAAATGAAACCCATTCTTTTGAACGAATACATCTAAGTCACACAGGTGCATGCTGTTTCCATGCCAGTGTGAAATACATATCACAAATGTAAAAATTTTAATAAAATTTCCTGAAACCTTCCCCAACATTGTCCAAAAGTTGTTTACAACGTCAAATGTTGCGCGGGGGGCAGGCTCAATCCAGTGCGCCCATTACGTCATTGCAGAACTACACAATGCTGTTTACACTGGTTTACAGGCGATAGAATTACAATTTCGATGTGAGAATAGAAGTTATAAGACGGTTATACATTTGTCTGGATAACTAATTGTCAATGTTAATTTTGGGGCACTCTTATGATCTGACCCAATTTTAAATGAGAAAGATGGCACATTTTGCTAAATAGTATACATGCGTTGAAGCAAGAACCGGAGATTGTTCTGTGAAAATGTTATGCCCATAGCTGCTATTTTAAGAAAAATATCATTAAAAAACTGCCTTTTTTGTCCGATAATCTGGAGGATCCCTGTACTTGTTTTTTATGTATACATTTCGATATTGGTAGAACATTGAACATTTTAAGTCTAAATTATTTTAATTAAAAATTATTGGTCGGGCAGTCACAGGACATTTTCCGACATCCTGGTATATGCCATCAAACGACTTCCACGGCATCATCGGCCTTAGAATTGGCAGAGTCTCAGTTTAATTGCTTAGTTTAAAGGTACATGGCCACCCATTAGGCACATAATGTTCTTTATAGGATTTAAATAAGTGTATAATTGTGTCACTATTCCACCAGTTCTAAAAATTGCGAGTGCCCACTATACAGATATAATCATTTAGTAATGTGTATTTTACCGACAGTGATGCGCGGTGGTATCAGGCTATTTTCATATGCAAATGAGGCATGATATTTTTTACTTATTTATACTAATTAAATGTGTCACCTGATTTTTTTTTATTTTCGACAGATTATAAAGTATGATCATTGCACATGAAAAAATAAATACAGAGACTAAATAGTAATGTCTGTTAACATTTTAAGGAAACACGGTTATCACCCCTGATGTCAGTGTGGAAATTTCCGTCTGAAATTATACATGTAATGCCAATCAATACATGGGGTAGTGGTGTATGAATGTGTATTTTGCCAGAAAATGTCTGAGATGATGTCTCTGATATAAAGAACATTTTGTGTCTACTGCGTGGGCATGTACCTTTAACCCATTCATCCCTAAGTAACTGGAATGGATTTTGATATGTTAATTTTACAACCAATCCAATCGTCACAAAATGATTTTCAGACTAGTCCATTTATGAAAAAGGGGTGTTCTTGTTCTCAAAAATATGAAAATTACTTGAAAAAAGTGCAGATCCTGGATCTACACTGTTTGTCAATATCACTATACAGACCTGTGGTGTTGAAAGGGTTAAAATAAGCAATGTTGTGCCAAACCAATAATTATAAGCCAGAAGTTGTTCTAAGGGAAGTCACACTTGATATTCCAATTTCGGTATCCCATTTATAAGACCTGTCTGTTAGTATTGAGTTGATCTCGATTTATAAGACCTGTCTGTTAGTATTGAGTTGATCTCGATTTATAAGACCTGTCTGTTAGTATTGAGTTGATCTCCATTTATAAGACCTGTCTATTAGTATTGAGTTGATCTCCATTTATAAGACCTGTCTGTTGGTATCGAGTTGATCTCCATTCGCAGCAATGTATCCAAGTACAACTACTGTTTCTCTGACTTCCCGTTCGCGGCCGATGTGCCCGACTACCCGCACAATGCTGACATGGCCAAATACATTGTCAGCTACGTGCAGCACTTCAACATACAGGACAACATCAGGTTCCTACGCAAGGTCGTCACATTGGACAAGGAAGGTATGCACAATTGGGCTCAGAATTACAATGCAACTCTACAACTCATTTAGTTTTGTCGCGCCTGCTTTAGCAGAAGGCTCGACTATAGTTGCTGCTTTTTTCGCCGTCGTCCGAAATATCAACAAGTTTGTACAAGCTTGGTCATCATGGTATAACTTTAATATTACTTGACGGAATGCTTCAATATTTGGACACTTGATATATGTGAGCATTTGGAACACACTCATGCCGCCATTAACATGACCTTGACCTTTTATACCTTCACATTTTTGTGGAAACACTTAGCCATTTTATTTGTGTCAAAAAGTTTGTACAAGTTTCTTCATCATGATATAACTTTAATATTGCTTGACAGATTGCTTCAATATTTGGACACTTGATACATGTGAGCACTTGGAACACACTCATGCCTCCATTAACATGACCTTTTGCACCTTCACATTTTTGCGGAAACACTTTTTTACATAAACAATATTGTACATGTTTCTTCATCATACTATAACATTACTATTACTTGATATTTGGACACTTGATACATGTAAGCATTTGGAACACACTCATGCTGCCATTAACATGACCTTGACATTTTTCGTGCCCATGATCATGTTAGGGTCAAATTACTTGACATGCGCAACACTGCTTCCGTGACTGAAACACTTGTTTATTTTTTATGTCAAACAGTTTCTTCAACTTTGACCTTTTTCGTGTTTTAAGCATGCACTTCTCTGACAATTTTTGTGATACTTATATTAGCATATGCCATTGCTCATGTTACGGTCAAATGCCTCGGCAGGCGCGACACCGCTTCCGTGGCAGAATTCTTGCTACTAATATATTTCATCTTTGTCTGTACTCTGCAACTCTGTGCCTTTAACAAAACGTTAGAGCCATATCAGACGGTATGACACTGTGTGCTTGCCAATTACTTTTTGAGGTGTTAATCTTGTCTACAATTCTGTGAGTCCAGTTGTGTCATTTGAGATTTCGTGTCAGTATTAACAGTAAACACGGAAATTGATTCTTCGCAGAGACGACAGATATTTGGGCCAAAGTACCGAGATCACCAAATGCAGCTTAACAAGCCGCGTTTAATGTGCCAAATTTCATTAAAATCCGTTACATAATAAGGACTATATAACAGAATACGTACCTTGAATCGGAGGCACTGCTGGAAGTTTCAGTAATTGTTGTTGTTGTTGTAACCAAGTGATCATACACCTTGATATGGGTCACAATCTGCACATTTTATTTGTGGTGAGTGAAATCTAGACATGGGAGACATATTGATATTTACTGACCAAATTATGAAAAGTGAAGACCCCGATCTATGTATCTACACTTTGCACAAATTACATGTAAATACGCCTTGTCACATACCTTATATCTATTATTTACAATATTGGTGTGACAGGTGAACATTGGAAGGTTGTTGCTAAGCAACTAGAAGATGATGGACAGACTGAAAGACGAATGGCTGCAGATGAAGTTTATTCTGCGAAATATGTTGCTATAGCAACCGGGCATCATGTAAAGCCAAGTTTTGCCACATTTCTGGGCCAGGACACTTTCAACGGTAAATATCTGAGTGTACAAAGTTGTTCAGCTCATTATTTAACCTTTACAATGCTGAAATAAAGTTTGTCGTCTGCTAATTATTTCTATTTTCCAATTTCCTCATCAAAAACATAGTTTGACAGCACATTAGAATCATTTTCCATGGAAATGATTCTAAAGTGCTGTCAAACCATGTTTTTTGTTGCACCCACTTGCGGAAAGCGCGATATAGTCGGCACTTTGGCGTACGTACGTACTTACATACGTACGTGTGTCCGGTTAAAGTTTTGGTTAAGATTTTTGGTTAAGTTTTTTGGTTAAAGTTTTTGGTTAAGTTTTTTGGTTCAGTTTTTTGGTTAAAGTTTTTGGTTAAAGTCTTTCGTTATACTATATCTCTGCAACTGCTTTGCCCATTACCTTGAAACTTCACATGGGTGTTTATCATCATCTATATTTTCATTCTACCCCCCTCCCGTGCGGCCCCTGTGCCCAATGTCAACGTCAAATTACTTGGAAGTTTTTATGCCACTGGGTTTCGAAGAAACGGGTGGCATATAGTGTTTGGACCGTCCGTCTGTCCGTCTGTCCGTCCGGGCAAACATCAGGGGTTTAGGAGCTTAGTGTAAGGGTTAGTAACATAAGGATTCCTTTGAAGTTCTTTGAACTTATTCCGTTAGCCCATAAAACCTTTTGAAGTTTAGGGGCTAGTCCTTTGATCTTTTATATAGCAACCCATAAACCCAAAATGTTGGTACGTCCGTCCGTCCGTCCGGGCACACATTAGGGTACTTATGTGGCTAGCCCCACAGGGTTATGGACTTAGTAAAGGATAGGGTTGGTTACAATTAGCCACCTAAAAAATCCTTTTATGTGGCTAAAAATCGTTTTATGTGGCTAATATTTAACATGTGATAAGCCACATAAGTATAGTAATGTAAGAACGTCCGTCCGTCCGTCCGTCCGTCCGTCCGTCTGTCCCTGTGCCCGTCTGTCCGTCTGTCTGTCCGTCCGTCACACTTTTCGGTTAACCACTTTGTCACAGTTTCTCAAATATGCTGCAGGTGGCATCCACGTTCGACAGATGCATTTCTTGTTGGTTAAGTTTTTTGGTTAAAGTTTTTTGTTATACTATATCTCTGCAACTGCTTTGCCCATTACCTCCAAGCTTCACATGAGTGTTTGTCATCATCTATATTTTCATTCTATACCCCACCCGTGCGGCCCCTGTGCCCAATGTCAACGTCAAATTACTTTGAAGTTTTTGGTTAAAGTTTTTTGTTAAAGTTTTTTCATGTACTATACCTCTGCACCTGCTTTGCCCATTACCTTGCAACTTCACATGGGTGTTATCATCATCTATATTTTCATTCTACCCCCCTCCCGTGTGGCCCCTGTGCCCAATGTCAAGGTTTAATTACTTTGAAATTTTTGGTTAAAGTTTTTGTCGCACCTGCTTGCGGAAAGCGCGATATAGTCGGCTCTTTGGCATACGTCCGTACGTACGTGTGTCCGGTTAAAGTTTTTTGGTTAAACTTTTTCCGTCTACTATATCTTTTTTTAGTGTCCATGCCTCGCCCCAAGGCGCGACATGCAGGCCGCGGCCATCTAGTATTGAGAAAGAAGACCAGATATAAAATAACAGCAGACCACAGTTTTCATTCCCGCATTCTATGGGTTAATTTGTCACCTTTCTCTTTATTTTTCTGTGTCTATATCTGAATAAATAGAAGATATTCCATCGTACATTTTGAATAGCAGGAAATAATACACGAGTGTGCGTCGGCTTCTGCGTAAGCAACAAGTGAGCGTAGAGAACGAGTTGCTTGCACGGACGCCAACGGACACGAGTGTATTATTTTCAGTTTTCAGCTCGACTATTCGAAGAATAAGTAGAGCTTATGTTGTCAACCCGGCGTCGGCGTCAGCATCGCGGCGTCGGCGTCACCGTCACGCCTTGGTTAAGGTTTTTAGTCAACCTTGTATTTGGAATACTACTGGCCCTATACCCACCATACTTGGACAACTTCATCTCCTAGTGATGTACATCAATAACCCCTGATCTATATTTGACCTTGACCTACATTTCCTCTTCAATTACTTAGTTAATTCCCCTTGGTTAAGGTTTTTAGTCAACCTTGGTTAAGGTTTTTAGTCAAGCTTGTATATGGAATACTACTTGCCCTACACCCACCATACTTGGACAACTTCATCTCTTAGTGATGTACATCAATAACCCCTGATCTATATTTGACCTTGACCTACATTTTCTCTTGAATTACTTACTTAATTCCCCTTGGTTAAGGTTTTTAGTCAACCTTGGTTAAGGTTTTTAGTTAAGCTTGTACATGGAATACTATTGTGCATACAGACACCATACTTGGACAACCTTTTCTCATAGGGATGTACATCAATAACCCCTGATCTATATTTGACCTTCACCTACATTTCCTCTTGAATTACTTACTGAATTCCCCTTGGTTAAGGTTTTTAGTCAAGCTTGTATATGGAATACTACTGGCCCTACACCCACCATACTTGGACAACTTCATCTCCTAATGATGTACATCAACAACCCCTGACCTATATTTGACCTTGACCTACATTTAACCTTTAATTACTTAGTTAATTCCCCTTGGTTAAGGTTTTTACTCAAGCTTGTAGATGGAATACTATTGTGCATACAGACACCATACTTGGATAACTTATTCTCATAGGGATGTACATCAATAACCCCTGACCTATATTTTACCTTCACCTACATTTAACCTTCAATTACTTACTTATTTCCCCTTGGTTAAGGTTTCTACTGAAACTTGCTTAATGTTTATAGTCAAGCTTGTATATGGAATACTCCTGGGCCTACAGCAACCATACTTCGACAACTTCATCTCCTAGTGATGTACATCAATAATCCCTGACCTATATTTGACATTGACCTACTTTTATCCTTGGATTACTTAGTTATTTCCCCTTGGTTAAGGTGTTTAGTCAAGCTTGTATATGGAATACTCCTGGGCCTACAGCAACCATACTTCGACAACTTCATCTCCTAGTGATGTACATCAATAATCCCTGACCTATATTTGACATTGACCTACTTTTATCCTTGGATTACTTAGTTATTTCCCCTTGGTTAAGGTGTTTAGTCAAGCTTGTATATGGAATACTCCTGGGCCTACAGCAACCATACTTGGAAAACTTCATCTCCTAGTGATGTACATCAATAACCCCTGACCTATATCTGACATTGATCTACATTTAACCTTGAATTACTTACTTAATTTCCCTTGGTTAAGGTTTTTAGTCAACCTTGGTTAAGGTTTTTATGCAGGCCACGGCCACCTTGTTTGTCAAGCTATGTGTACATCGACAACCCTCGTAGTCGAGCTATGCTGTTCTCCTACAGCACTTGTTAAGTTTTTGTTTCCATACATAGTCCTATACAAACAATACATAAGTTGCAAGCAGTTTAACAGCATGTAGTTATAGGTTACAAACCTTGTTTACAATCAACTATGACTATTGAACATAATTATAGAATATAACGTATTGTCCTTACATGGTTAGGTTGGATTTATTTAAGAATGTTATGTAGATGAGGGAATAGAGTCGAAATAGTATGTTGAGACATGGCAAAGATGGTTTGTGAATAATAATTGAGCAACACGATACGATACTATTACATATATGATGTTGTAACTAACTGTAATATTCTATGTATGATCAGAAGGTACGTATATCTCCAAATGAGCGTTAGTCTAATTGGATAACATTCCATTTTTAGCGCGACTTTCGAAGGAAGCCGTGCTTATGGCATACCCTCGGCGTCGTAGGCGTCCGTCTGTCTGTCCGTCCGTCCGTCCATCTTCAAAAATTATAATGGCTTGGATTTGCTTCATATTTCACACACGCAATGCTCCAAGGGTCCTCTACTGTGCTGTGGCAAATCCACGTTCGTGCCGCCCCTTCTAAGCCCAGGGTCAAGGTCACATACTTTGTACTTTAACGCTCACTCGCTCGGGTAAATAATGGCCTATATTTTCTGTTTCCTAGCTTGGATTTGCTTCATATTTCACACACACATTGCTCCAAGGTTCCTTTACCGCGCTGTGGCAAATACACATCCGTGACGCCCCTTCTAAGCCCAGGGTCAAGGTCACATACTTTGTGCATCTCGAAACCTTAAATCTCAGTCGCTCGGGTAAATAATGACCTATATTTTCTGTTTCCTTGCTTGGATTTGCTTCATATTTCACACATGCATTGCTCCAAGGGTCCTCTACTGCGCTGTGGCAAATCCACGTCCGTACCGCCCCTTCTAAGCCCAGCGACAAGTTCACATACTTTGTGCATTTCGAAACCTTCACGCTCAGTCGCTCGGGTAAATAATGACCTATATTTTATGTTTCCTTGCTTGGATTTGCTTCATATTTCACATACGCATTGCTCCAAGGGTCCTCTACTGTGCTGTGGCAAATCCACGTCCATGCCGCCCCTTCTAAGCCCAGCGACAAGTTCACATACTTTGTGCATCTCGAAACCTTAACGCTCAGTCGCTCGGGTAAATAATGACCTATATTTTCTGTTTCCTTGCTTGGATTTGCTTCATATTTCACACACGCATTGCTCCAAGGGTCCTCTACTGCGCTGTGGCAAATCCATGTCCGTGCCGCCCCTTCTAAGCCCAGGGACAAGGTCATATACTTTGTGCATCTCGAAACCTTAACGGTCAGTCTCTCGGGTAAATAATGGCCTATATTTTCTGTTTCCTTTCTTGGATTTGCTTCATATTTCACACACGCATTGCTCCAAGGTTCCTCTACTGTGCTGTGGCAAATACACGTCCGTGGCGCCCCTTCTAAGCCCAGGGTCAAGGTCACATACTTTGTGCATCTCGAAACCTTAACGCTCAGTCGCTCGGGTAAATAATGGCCTATATTTTCTGTTTCCTTGCTTGGATTTGCTTCATATTTCACACACGCATTGCTCCAAGGGTCCTCTACTGCGCTGTGGCAAATCCACGTCCGTGCCACCCCTTCTAAACCCAGGGTCAAAGTCACATACTTTGTGCATCTCGAAACCTTAACTCTCAGTCGCTCGGGTAAATAATTACCTATATTTTCTGTTTCCTTGCTTGGATTTGCTTCATATTTCACACACGCATTGCTCCAAGGGTCCTCTACTGCGCTGTGGCAAATCCACGTCCATGCCGCCCCTTCTAAACCCAGGGTCAAGGTCACATACTTTGTGCATCTCGAAACCTTAACGCTCAGTCGCTCGGGTAAATAATGACCTATATTTTATGTTTCCTTGCTTGGATTTGCTTCATATTTCACATACACATTGCTATAAAAGGGTCCTCTACTGCGCTGTGGCAAATCCACGTTCGTGCCGCCCCTTCTAAGCCCAGGGACAAGGTCACATACTTTGTACTTTAAAGGTCGGTCGCTCGTGTAAATAATGGCCTATATTTTCTGTTTCCTTGCTTGGATTTGCTTCATATTTCACATACGCATTGCTCCAAGGGTCCTCCACTGCGCTGTGGCAAATCCACGTCCATGCCGCCCCTTCTAAGCCCAGCGACAAGTTCACATACTTTGTGCATCTCGAAACCTTAGCGCTCAGTCGCTCGGGTAAATAATGGCCTATATTTTCTGTTTCCTTGCTTGGATTTGCTTCATATTTCACACACGGATTGCTCCATGGGTCCTCTACTGCGCTGTTGCAAATCCACGTCCGTGCCGCCCCTTCTAAGCCCAGGGTGAAGGTCATATACTTTGTGCATATCAAAACCTTAATGCTCAGTCGCTTGGGTAAAGAATGACCTATATTTTATGTTTTCTTGCTTGGATTTGCTTCATATTTCACATACGCATTGCTCCAAGGGTCCTCTACTGCACTGTGTCAAATCCACATTCGTGCCGCCCTTCTAAGCCCAGGGACAAGGTCACATACTTTGTACTTTAACGCTCAGTCGCTCGTGTAAATAATGACATATATTTTCTGTTTCCTTGCTTGGATTTGCTTCATATTTCACACACGCATTGCTCCCACCTCTGCTGCACTGTGGCAAAGCCATGTCCGTGCCGCCCCTTCTAAGCCCCGGGACAAGGTCACATACTTTGTGCATCTCGAAACCTTAACGCTTAGTCGCTCGGGTAAATAATGGCCTATATTTTCTGTTTCCTTGTGTCATTACCCAGTGTCCCACCATGAGCAGGTATCTGGCATGTTGTTAATGTGTCATTACCCAGTGTCTCACCGTGAGCAGGTATCTGGTATGTTGTTAATATGTCATTACCCGTGTTCCCAGTGTCTCACCGTGAGCAGTATCAGTGAGGTAGTTGTTAATGTGTCGTTACCCAGTGTCCCACCATGAGCAGGTATCTGGTATGTTGTTAATGTGCCGTTACCCAGTGCCCACCATGAGCAGGTAGCTGGTATGTTGTTAATGTGCCGTTACCCAATGTCCGACCATGAGCAGGTATCTGGTATGTTGTTAATGTGTCATTACCCAATGTCCCACCGTGAGCAGGTATCTGGTATGTTGTCAATGTGTTGTTACCCAGTGTCCCACCATGAGCAGGTATCTGGTATGTTGTTAATGTGCCATTACCCAGTGCCCACCATGAGCAGGTAGCTGGTATGTTGTTAATGTGTCGTTACCCAGGGTCCCACCGTAAGCAGGTATCTGGTATTTTGTTAATGTGTCGTTACCCAGGGTCCCACCGTGAGCAGGTATCTGGTATGTTGTTAATGTGTCGTTACCCAGTGTCCGACCATGAGCAGGTATCTGGTATGTTGTTAATGTGCTGTTACCCAGTGTCGCACCATGAGCAGTTGGTATCCTTGTTAATGTGTTATGTTGTTAATCTGTTGTTATTCCCAGTGTCACCATGTTAAGCATGCCCAATATACTGGTATGTTGTTAATGAATCCGTGCCATGGTTAATGTGTCGTTGCCCAGGGTCCCATGTCAGCGTAACGTTACCCGCAGGCAGCTGGTATGTTGTTAAGTGTGTTGTTACCACAGTCCCACCCATAATCAGGTGTATCTTGGTATGTTGTTAATGTGCGTTGCCCACCCAGTGCCCACCATGACAGGTGTAACTGGTATGTTGTTAATGTGCCGTTACCCAGGGTCCCACCATGAGCAGGTAGCTGGTATGTTGTTAATGTGTCATTACCCAGGGTCCCACCATGAGCAAGTATCTGGTATGTTGTTAATGTGCCGTTACCCAGTGCCCACCATGAGCAGGTAGCTGGTATGTTGTTAATGTGCCGTTACCCAGGGTCCCACCGTGAGCAGGTATCTGGTATGTTGTTAATGTGTTGTTGCCCAGTGTCCCACCATGAGCAGGTATCTGGTATGTTGTTAATGTGCCTTGTTAATGTGTCGTTGCCCAGTGTCCCACCGTCAGCAGGATCTGGTATGTTGTTAATGTGTTGTTACCCAGGGTCCCACCATAATCAGGTGTCTGGTATGTTGTTAATGTGCCGTTACCCAGTGCCCACCATGAGCAGGTAGCTGGTATGTTGTTAATGTGCCGTTACCCAGGGTCCCACCATGAGCAGGTAGCTGGTATGTTGTTAATGTGTCATTACCCAGGGTCCCACCATGAGCAAGTATCTGGTATGTTGTTAATGTGCCGTTACCCAGTGCCCACCATGAGCAGGTAGCTGGTATGTTGTTAATGTGCCGTTACCCAGGGTCCCACCGTGAGCAGGTATCTGGTATGTTGTTAATGTGTTGTTACCCAGTGTCCCACCATGAGCAGGTATCTGGTATGTTGTTAATGTGTCGTTACCCAGGGTCCCACCATGAGCAGGTATCTGGTATGTTGTTAATGTGTCGTTACCCAGGGTCCCACCATGAGCAGGTATCTGGTATGTTGTTAATGTGTTGTTACCCAGTGTCTCTCTGTGAGCAGGTATCTGGTATGTTGTTAATGTGTCGTTATGCAGTGTCCCACCGTAAGCAGGATCTGGTATGTTGTTAATGTGTTGTTACCCAGGGTCCCACCATGAGTAGGTATGTGGTATGTTGTTAATGTGCCGTTACCCAGTGCCCACCATGAGCAGGTAGCTGGTATGTTGTTAATGTGTCGTTACCCAGGGACCCACCATGAGCAGGTATCTGGTATGTTGTTAATGTGTCGTTGCCCAGTGTCTCTCTGTGAGCAGGTATCTGGTATGTTGTTAATGTGTCGTTACGCAGTGTCCCACCGTGAGCAGGATCTGGTATGTTGTTAATGTGTTGTTACCCAGGGTCCCACCATGAGCAGGTATCTGGTATGTTGTTAATGTGCCGTTACCCAGTGCCCACCATGAGCAGGTAGCTGGTATGTTGTTATTGTGTCGTTTCCCAAGGTCCCACCATGAGCAGGTATCTGGTATGTTTTTAATGTGTTGTTACCCAGTGTCTCTCTGTGAGCAAGTATCTGGTATGTTGTTAATGTGCCGTTACCCAGTGCCCACCATGAGCAGGTAGCTGGTATGTTGTTAATGTGCCGTTACCCAGGGTCCCACCATGAGCAGGTATCTGGTATGTTGTTAATGTGCCGTTACCCAGTGCCCACCATGAGCAGGTAGCTGGTATGTTGTTAATGTGCCGTTACCCAGGGTCCCACCGTGAGCAGGTATCTGGTATGTTGTTAATGTGTTGTTACCCAGTGTCCCACCATGAGCAGGTATCTGGTATGTTGTTAATGTGACATTACCCAGTGTCCCACCATGAGCAGGTATCTGGTATGTTGTTAATGTGTCATTGCCCAGTGTCTCTCTGTGAGCAGGTATCTGGTATGTTGTTAATTTGTCATTATGCAGTGTCCCACCGTGAGCAGGATCTGGTATGTTGTTAATGTGTCGTTACCCAGTGTCCGACCATGAGCAGGTATCTGGTATGTTCTTAATGTGTCGTTACCCAGTGTCCCACCGCAGCAGGTATCTGGTATGTTGTTAATGTGTTGTTATCCAGTGTCGCACCATGAGCAGGTATCTGGTATGTTGTTAATGTGTTGTTACCCAGTGTCCCACCATGAGCAGGTATCTGGTATGTTGTTAATGTGTTGTTACTCAGTGTCCCACCATGAGCAGGTATCTGGTATGTTGTTAATGTGTGGTTACCCAGTGTCCCACCATGAGCAGGTATCTGGTATGTTGTTAATGTGCCGTTACCCAGTGTCCCACAATGAGCAGGTATCTGGTATGTTGTTAATGTGTGACAGTCGTTACCCAGTGTCCCACCGTGAGCAGGTATCTGATATGTTGTTGATGTGTGACTGTCGTTACCCAGTGTCCCACCGTGAACAGGTATCTGGTATGTTGCAGACCCCTGGCACCACATCATGATTTGTGGGCTATGTGGTGGATGGATATAACCGTGTTGTTGAACATTCAGTCAACTTTTCATATGATAAGAAGTATGTTCCAAATATGTGGCGGTGACTGGAGAAATGGGGCTAATGGGTTTTGTGACCAGTGTAGATCCAGATTAGCCAGTGCATACACAGTCTGATAAGGATCTGCATTGTTCGCCATTTCACCAACGAAACAACTGTCATGCTTTGAACATGCACTATAGATTGTTATCAGGCTACATCAGTGTGCTATTTGATCAGGAGTTACACTGGTCACAAATTATATAATGGTTAAACACAGCATGGACATTTGTCATATTCTTTATTATACGAAGTATGTAGATGGGTATACTGTATAGTTTTCGTAATTCCGTCCTTATGTCTGTCCGTATGTCTGCGTTAAAGTTTTTGGGTACCCATTATATCCGTAACAATAAGTCGGATTGACCTTACACTTCAAATACTTCCTTATCATCATCCATATTTTTATTCCATACTCCACTCATGCGGCCTTCATGTCCAAGCTCAAGGTCAAATTACTTGGAAAATTTGCGTCTGTAAGATTTGCGTTACTTTTCGGGTACCCATTATCTCTGCAGCGGCAAGTCTGATTGACTTCACACTTCATTTACTTCCTTATCATCATCCAGTTTCATTCCATACCACACCCATGTGGCCTTCATGTCCAAGGTCAAGGGCAAATTACTTAGAAATTTGTGTTAAAGTTTTTTAAATATTTGCGTTAAAGTTTTTATTTGTCGGTCCAGGCGGCGGCTGGGGGTATACGTGAGCCCCTGCTCACTTTTCTCTAGTTTGTTTTGCAGGGGAGATAATACATAGCGTAAAGTTTAACGATGCCATTAGTAATGGAATGGTCGGCAGGCGGGTGCTAGTGGTCGGTATCGGCAACAGTGCTGTGGACGCTGCCGTAAACTGTGCCGAGGTTGGCAGGTTGTCTGCTTCAGTTATCCCCCTTGCCTGGCACTACTCTAAAGTCTGTTTCACAAAATCTACCTAAATATTACGGCTATATACACAATGCAAAAACAACATTTATTTCTATAATATTACGGCTATATACAGAATGCACAAACAATATTTATTTCTGTAATATTAAATTTTATCAACATTTTAGAATTAGTCCTGTCCCTGATATGAAGACCCGTATACATTGAGATGTACCCTATATTTCTCCACGGATTTCAGCAACAGGACCATTGCCCCACATAATTGACCTGGGTAGACATCGGAACAATGGGACATTACTCTGCTGGGGACCATTTTCAAAATGGCCGCCATCGTCAAAAAAAAATTTTCCGTTTCGGATCAAACTGGCATAAAATCATGTGTAATATATCGTTTTGTACTAATTTCAGGTCGAGGAAGTCATTTTTACCATTATTTTCTCATTTCCAGTGATGAGATAGCTCTAAAAACAAAATGGTTGCCAACAGCTATAGTGAAAAACGGTTATTTTGGACTGAGTGTAAAGATAGGTATAGAATGTGTTCAATTGTCTGGTTGGTGTCTTAAATGATTAAATGAAGTAGAAAACAGATGGTGTATTGAACACAGTGCTTCATTATCACATACTTCACAAGTAAACGGCTGTTCTCCAGTATGTATATGCATGTGTTTAGAGAGACTAGAACTCTGTAAAAATGTGTTTAACATTGCATTATTACAAGATGTAATGACATTTCCGATGTTATTTTCATTATTTTCTCATTTATTTTCTTGGAAGAAGCCAGCGAAGATAGTCATATTGTTGCTCCAAAACATGCTCCCTTTCAAGAAGCAGGACATTTCTGATGTTAAACTAGATACGAAACAACAATCTCGCAACAGTTAGTGCTTGTTTACACATTGTTCATTTCCTTTGTGACAAAAGTGAACACAGTTTGAGTCATTGGATCTGCACTTACACCTCCTGTCACATTTACCAGTGCATTGGCATAGCACGAGAATGTTAGGTGGGAGGGGATAGAGAAATCGTTCGGGGACGAGAACACCGCTCTCGTTGGTCCAACCGAAATCTTTGGGTCCAGACTGTCATGGTTTGGTTGCAGGAGTGTGATGGCATTCCGTATCACAAAGAAACATCTCCGTACATGACCACATATGGCTGAGGAAGTTGGAGGTAACTCATTTAGAGATTTACCTTTCAGATAGCAATCATATCGCAGTGTATCGAATGTGTCAACTGTTGTGCTTGAGCGAGCACCTGCCCAAAGTCGAACGAGGTATTGTTCAACAACACGGATGTCAGCCTCAGTCAGTGAATTGGTTTCTGCAAAGTTGGTCAGGGACATGGGCTGGCACACAAGAGCGGCATGTTTTGTGCCAACTTTACTAACGGCGTCGTCACCAGAGAGAACATGAGCTTTGATGAGGATACTACAGGTATCTGCTCCTAGCCTGGTATGGAGTGTGTGTAGTGGTATCTTTCGTCTGTGCTCTCCTGTTCCATATTCAATCCACAGCTCTTTGAGACCTTTGGTTTTGAAGACTGTCATGTATCGCAGGATGAGCGCAATACTATCTGTGTCATTGGATATGACTACAACTCTATCACATCCTCTCTCTACGCTCCATGCTATGTGTGAAATCAGCCTGCAGTCTGCTTCCTCTTGGCAGCTAGAACACGTGGGCACATCAACAGCTGATCCAGGTTCCGCTTGAAACTGTGCGTTCATGACTTCATTGTCCACTACCATTCCACTGACAACAATGTTACTGTGGTCCCTTAGTGCTATGTTTCTTGTGAGGATTTGAAGGCTTTCTTTGTTTTTGGAACTAGCCCAGAACTTCCCCATTTGCTGTGGTATAGGGACTGACTCTGTCATGGCTACTACATCTATCGTGCCACCGGCTTCTTCTGCCCGTCGCCCTCTCTCCTTCCTTGACTGACAGCTCGCAGTAAGAGTCGAAGACAAGGTGGGTACATTCAGAATGACAGATGCTCCTTGCATAGTTGAGGACAGTTTCAATGGCTTGGCCGAAATGTTGAAAGATCGACAGGTTTGGATATTGTCTAATTTTAGACATGAAGTCAAGAACAACATCAGTTTTCATATGTGAAGGGTTGAACACAGAATCTGTTGGAAGTAAGTGCTTTTCAAGTTCAGCTACAAGTTTTGACTTTTCTGGCTTGGTACAGCGAGGAAATGTGGCATCTCCATCAAACAGTGGGCTGGTGTCGAAAAGGTCGTGACTCACGACTTGCTCAACTGTGTAACCTCGTTGCTTAGCTATCTCAACAGTACGTACACTAGCAGCAAGTTGTTTAGTAGTGACGACTGGTTTCTTGGGTTTACCTGTCGGTTACTGTCCGGCGGCTGGCTGTGTGTCAAAACGTGGAAGCTTAACCTTAGAAATAGTGCCAGACAGCTTGACTGTCTTCAGAACAAATCGCTCATTCCGGTATCCCTGGTAGATTTGCTCACCAATCTCAAATGCTCTGAGCAGCCTAGCCTTCACTTCTGTAGCAACCAGCTGGTGCGTCACGATGTTATGTAATGAAACATTTATTGTGGTCACTGCGAATGGATTCTGACGCTGTGAGATGAAATCCAAGTAATCGCGATACGTTTTCATCAAAGACAATTGCCTTTCGGCCACGGAGCTCATGATGTATAACTGTTGCATCAAGGTGTGCCATCAACCCAGCATTGGTCAGATGGTTGAAGAGGTTGGTGTTTCCTGTGATCTCGTGAAACAGGAGTTCGAACTCGGCCACTATTGAAGCATCACCCGAGCTGCCCACAATCACATGTCCACCCGGACCTTTCTCAGATCTGTTGATGGTCTGCTCGAGTTTCATGTCAGGTGAGACGGCACTGAATTTACCCCCCTCTCTGTCTTGGATCACAAACTGACCCATCATGAAGCGGCGAAACAGCATGGGTTGCTCAACTTCCATAACTTCAATCCTCTCAAGGTACCATGATGCATACCTAAGGTAGTTGATACAATCAAACACTGTGAACATTTTCATCGATTCTCTCACAGTGGCAATATGGAGTTCGGACTTCATTATAACTGGTGGAAACCCCAATGCGATTCAGTGTTGTGATGAGAGCTCGACTCCTTGTCTTGCCGTACACACTTTGCCCAACCATAGCATGCATTGGGGTCTTTTGTCGGCCCTTATGTATGTGGTATGTTATTATTTGAAACAGACAGTGCAACTGAGTGTGAAGTGTTTTGACTGACTTGTCTGCCTCATCATCATTATCCTCCTCATCACTATCATTCGGGCATTCTTCCTCATCATAATCATGCATGAGGGCTTGAATTCTTGTCATGCGAGCTTTGGGAATATTGAAGAGAGATAGATGAAAAATGTCAATAGTCCATCTGGCATCTGAGTCTTCTCCCATGACTCCTTGATTTCTTCAGAATCACAGAACCTGTCGCCCAATCCAAAATTAACCTTTTGGATGAGTCCTCGCAGCAACGTACCAGATTGTCTCATGATGTCTAGATTCTTGATTTTGACAATAAGATCCTCTTGGCGAACATGGACGAATATACCATCTCTGATGCATTTCGCCTGGGGTTCTTGACAAGCTGGATCCTGTCACCATAGTGATCAATCAAGAGTTGTTTCACATCTCTGTTCCGGATATTCAAATCATCGTCACCAGTGTTTAGAGATACCATGAAGGATGCAATTTCACTTACAGTGAAACCATAATCTTTCTCCAGGAGAGGATCTATCTGCTTCACTGCTTCTTGAAAGAGAGCATGTTTTGGAGCGACAATATGGCTATCTTCGCTGGCTTCTTCCGAGCTGCGCTGGTAGTTGAGAATGTATTTATTGATGCATTGTTTGTGACAGTATAGATCAGCCGCAAACACAGCCTCTACGGAATTCACATCTGAAACCCTGTCAAATACGTCATCACAGTTGTGATGTGTTGCAAGTAAAAATAATAATTTTGCTCGCTTCCCTCTCGCAGATGCGGAACTTTTCCCTGCTTTTTTGTCCTTTAATTGTCAAAGAAAGGTTGCCACATATGACACAGGGGATGTAATTTGAATGTATATTTGAACTAGGCTTGGATCTGACGTGTGTTTCACTGCGTAGAGACATTGGCGGTCTACATTCATCACCCTGGTCTACCTCCATCTCTACCACTTCTCGCATGCCTTCTGTAGTTGCCTTTCTGGAAATAGCTTCAATGGTTTTCTTCATTGTATACACCTTATAGCATGTGTCAACATGGTAAACATAGCTTTGATCGTCTATGGTTCGAAGGCGTTTAGCAACAACATCTTGTCTAACTGTCCCAGCATGTTTTATTTTCTCGCGACCATTGGGAGTTGATGATACGCGACTCTTTCTGTCATGCTTTTGACTAAATGATGCATTGTTTCAAGTCAACATCACAATATTCATTATGTGTAAGTTTAACACCATCGAGGACAGCACCGGCTGAGGTTAATGATGATGTTGATGGTACTGGAGTTATGTCACTCATATTGAAGAACTAATTAGTAGTATATAAACACAATGCATTTTTACAACTAGTAGCATTCAGTTCAACTTTCAGGAAGAAGAAACTCCACAATAAACATCGCTGGCATTTTAACGCCTACTGGTACTTTTAAAATGGTAGCGTTGTTAAATGGTATAACGCCAATTACACATATTGTAATGTCCTGACACGCAGAATCTATTTTTAGAATCTATTTGATTCTGTGCTTGCTCAATCGATAAAGATATTGTTCTACAATTTTCTGCGATTTTCTCTTGATTATCAGCAATTTTCTGCGATTTTCTCCTGATAATCCGCATTATGGCCGAAGTAACTGATGGAGACCGTAGTTTCCAGGAGGACGAGTTAATCTAGTCCCCGACATAAAGACCCGTATACATTGAGATGTACCCGAAATTTCTCAATGGATTTCTAAAAGGTCCATTGCCACACATAATTGAGACGCGCCGCGACATAACGTACCTTCGGGTATTTGGATTTTTCGCCGTAAATTGTAAGGGAAATTGAACGTAATGATCGTGAATAATGTACGAATTTGACGCAAATTTAAGAGCAGATGCGGAATTGAATTCCGCGATGCGGAATTTAATTCCGCATTTGGACTGAAATTTGTGTCAAATTCTGACGTCATTTGCAGAAATTATGTTAACTTTTCGAAACCATCTACGGCGATAATTACAACTACCTGAAGGTACGTTATGTCGCGGCGTGTCTCAATATTGATTAATGTTGAATAAGAAGTCATTGTATTACAACAAGTAATCCATATAAAACGTACATGTACATTTTTATCAACATTTATGCATCTGGTATAAAATGTAATAGCAATTTAATAGTATTCGAAATTAATCGGTCATGATTTTTTTGTCAATAAAATATGGTTTTTGGGCGCCATTTTGATTTTTGATGTCTCTCGTCAGTGGAAATGAAAAAATGATGGTAAAAACGAATTCATCGACCTGAAATTAGTACAAAACGATATATTACACATGATTATATGCCAGTTTGATCCGAAACGAACAACAAAATGGCCGATGGCGGCCATTTTGAAAATGGTCTCCAGCAGAGTAATGTCCCATTGTTCCAATGTCTACCCTGGTCAATTATGTGTGACAATGGACCTTTTACTGGAATCCATTGAGAAAAATCGGGTACATTTCAATGTATACGGGTCTTTATGTCGGGGACTGGATTAAATGAGGCTTATATTTCGTGAAATTTGGTTAAATATTGATTTTATTGTGAAAAAGCAATTTCCCCATGTTAAATGGGTATTTAAAATGGGGAAATTTTTTAATTTCAGAAACTATACACACGTCTTCTACACATATTGAAGATATTGGTGTTTTTATGCCGAAAACATGTTTTTTAACAAAAATATCGCCTTTTTAACTTAGCCATTTTTTCTTCATTTTTCCATACATTTCTATATACGGTACAGAGTTTGTATACACAACTTCTCCGAAACTTTTCAATCGATCGATCTGAAACTATGCACATGTCTTCTACACATATTGAAGATGTGCACCTTGGTGTTTTTATGGCGAAAAAATATTTTTTAACAAATATATCACCTTTTTAACTTAGCCATTCCATTTTTTCTACATTTTTCTATACAATTATATATACGGTACAGAGTTTGTGTACACAACTCCTCCGAAACCTTTCATTCGATCGATCTGGAACTATGCACACGTCTTCTACACATATTGAAGATGTGCACCTTTTTTTTTTAACAAAAATATCACCTTTTTAACTTAGCCATTTTTTCTACATTTTTCTATACAATTCTATATATGGTACAGAGTTTGTGTACACAAGTCCTCCGAAACCGTTCAGTCGATCGTTCTGAAACTATGCACACGTCTTCTACACATATTAAAGATGTGCACCTTGGTGTTTTATGCCGAAAAAATATTTTTTAACCAAAATATCGCCTTTTTAACTTAGCCATTTTTTCTACATTGTTCTATGCAATTCTATATACGGTACAGAGTTTGTGTACACAACTCCTCCGAAACTGTTCAGTCTATCTTTCTGAAACTATACACGCGTCTCCTACACATATTGAAGATGTGCACCTTGTTTTTATGCCGAAAAAATATTTTTTAACAAAAATATCACCTTTTTAACTTAGCCATTTTTTCTACATTATTGTAGCCAATTCCCTATCATTTCTACTTTACACTATACTTTTCTATCTCTGCCTAATTCGTATACATGTTTAGCACAACGAGATGAAGAAATAATGCTATAGACTTTCAAATTCTCATTAATGTTTCTTGCCTTGGTGACAGTTTCACATTTCTGCATCTTTGCTGTCTGGCCCATATTCGACGGGCGTATTTTGTGACTTGCGGCACTCTTGTTCATAATAAAATCAATACTTGGCTAAATTTCACGAAATAAAAAGAAGGCTCATTCTTAAATTTTGCTAAAATTATTAACTTTTGTCGAAAAAAATATTGTTTTTGCATTGTGTATAAAGCCGTAAAATTTGGGCAGGTTTCATGAAACAGACTTTAGATCTGTAACTGCCGCACCTATCATCAAACTATCAGGCTGACCATTCAGGACTTTAGTATATGGTCAAAATCTGTATTGCATAATATTTACACCTTCCATAAATTTGTAATGGAAACGCCCATTCAATGTACGATGTATGGTGTTTATGTCCCAATGCTTACACTTAAGCCCCATGTGACGTCGCGCGACATTGTTGATTGGTTAATGTTTGTTTTACGTCATTAAGATCCACGACACTGTCAATAACAGCACACTATCGACAGGTAACATTCTTGTTCCGTGAATTGTGACAAAATGGCGTAAAGCAAGATTCTTAATTTTAACGCGATATTGTATTTGATTAGTTACATTTTTGAAACTATCATAAAATGCTATGTAAATAAAAGTAAGAAAAACATTTGCTGTTGCATTTACTGTGGTTCATAAAACATTTGATCTGGACAACTGTGCACAAATCTTGAAATATTTTTATCGAGCCTACTTGCCGAAAGGAAGGTGGTAAACATAACGATATCCATGCAATGCATCTAGCCATCCGGACGAAATGTGAACGTTATATCTATGCAATCCTAAATTCCCGATTCACTTGAAACTTGATATGCTTCATTTTCATCATATTTCTGATTTTTAGCTCTCCTGCACGAAATGCAGAAGAGCTTATGGCATACACCCGGCGTCGTTGGCATCGGCGGTGTCCACAAACTTAACGTTGGGGTAAATGTCTTATAACTTTGGTTTCCTTTCATGGAACACCTTGTTATTTCATACATGCATTCCTCAGATGACCCTCTATCATGATGTAGCAAATCCATGACCCACCACCCAACCCTTACCCCAAGGTCAAGGTCACAAACTTAGCACATTCATAAACTTAACGTTGGGGTAAATTTCTTATAACATCTGTTTCCTTTCATGTCCATAAACTTAACGTTGGGGTAAATGTTGTGTAATTTCTCTTTATTTACAGGGAACGCATTCATATTTCATACATGGATTCATCTGATATTTCATACATGCATTTATCTTATGATACTCTATTGTGCTATAGCAAATCCATGACCCACCCCTCACCCCAAGGTCAAGGTCACAAACTTAGTACATTCATAAACTAAACGTTGGGGTAAATGTCTTATAACATCTGTTTCCTTTCATATAACGCCTTGATATTTCATACATGCATTCATCTGATGATACCCTATCGTGCTACAGCAAATCCATGACCCACCGCACACCCCTTACCGCAAGGTCAAGGTCATAAACTTAGCACATTCATAAACTTAACGTTGGGGCAAATGTCTTATAACATCTGTTTCCTTTAATGGAACGCCTTCATATTTCATACTTGCATTCCTCAGATGACCCTCTATCATGCTGTTGCAAATCCACAACCCACCACCCAAACCTTACCCCAAGGTCAAGGTCACAAACTTAGCATGTTCATAAACTTAACGTTGGGGTAAATGTTGTGTAACTTCTGTTTCATTACAGGGAACGCTTTGATATTTCATACATGCATTCATCTGATGATCCTCTATTGTGCTACAGCAAATCTATGACCCACCCCTTTCCCCAAGGTCTTTTTATAACTTCTGTTTCTTTAGAGGGAACGCCTTGATATTTCATACATGCATTCATCTGATGATACTCTATTGTGCTATAGCAAATCCATGACCCACCCCCCACCCCTTTCCACAAGGTCAAAGTCACAAACTTAGCACATTCATAAACTTAACGTTGGGGTAAATGTCTTATAACATCTGTTTCCTTTCATGGAACGCCTTGATATTTCATACAAGCATTCATCTGATGATACTCTATTGTGCTATAGCAAATCCGTGACTCACCGCCCACCCCTTACCCCAGGGTCAAGGTCACAAACTTAGCACATTCATAAATTAACATTGGGGTAAATGTCTTATAACATCTGTTTCCTTTCATGGAACACCTTGATATTTCATACATGCATTCCTCAGATGACCCTCTATCATGCTGTAGCAAATCCACAACCCACCACCTAACCCTTACCCCAAGGTCAAGGTCACAAACTTAGCATGTTCATAAACTTAACGTTGAGGTAAATGTTGTGTAACTTCTATTTATTTACAGGGAACGCTTTGATATTTCATACATGTATTGATCTGATGATCCTCTATTGTGCGACAGAAAATCCATGACCCACCCCCACCCATTTCCCCAAGGTCAAGGTCATAAACTTAGCACATTCATACATGCATTCCTCTTGTGAATAGCTATCATGCTGTAGAAAATCACCAACTTAATGCGTTCATAAACTTAACGTTGGGTTAAATTTTGTTTTAATTCTGTTTTCAGGAGCGCATTGATATTTCATACGTGCGTTCATCTTAATATGCTATATTATGCTATAACAAACCCACGACCCACCTTGCACCACTGACCCCAATGTCAAGGTCCACCGTACGCCCCTTAACCCGAGGTCAAATTATATAATATTCATGTTTTTTTTATGCAACTGTGCCAAGTTTGAGTGAAGGCTGCCAACAGGCGAGCTTCGTTGTCTTCTGACAACTCTTGGTTTTATACGCCGTTTGAAAAAACGGGACGTATTATGTATTCATCTTTTACGGGCGGGTGGCGGGCGGGCTGGCGGCGGGCGGGCACAGCTTGTCCACGTAATAACTATAGTTCTACTTGACGGATTTTAACCAAATTCGGCATACATGTTTATCACAGCAAGATGAAGAAGCCTATTGATTTTGAATGAAATTTCCGATGACCTATCTCCCCTTGGCGGCCATTTTTATTTTTTGCACTGTATCCTTGTCCACGCGATAACTCAAGTTCTACTTCACCGCTCGTAACCCAATTTGGTATACATATTTATCACGGCAAGACGAAGAAGCCTATTTATGTAAAAAAAATTCTGATGACTTATCTCTCCTTGGCGGCCATTTTTATGTTTTCGCACTCTGTATCCTTGTCCACGCAATAACTCAAGTTCTACTTCACCGATCGTAACCAAATTCGGTATGCATGTTTATCATGTTTACTTATGTCCCCTTGGCGGCCATTTTTATATGTTTATCATGGCAAGAACCCTATTAATTGTCAGTGAGTTATCTCCCCTTGTTAACTGGCCTTGCCTCGAAGGGCTAATATTGTGACCTTCGGCACTCTTGTTCAAACTGTGTTGAAGTGTTTGAGAGACTGGCTGAAAAGATCAGGAAATGGCCAGCAGTCAAAGATACTACAAACTTGTGTGCATTACATGTGCTTATTTCATCAAAATCAATGAAATAATAAGAAACTTATGATGAATACAATACCTGAGTCGAGGTAAATCAATGTATCATCGGTAGTCAGTGGTGCCTCAATGTGGGAATGCCAGCTTGACAATTACTCTTTATGCACTTTATTTTTTGTTTCCATGGTTTAAAACTGACATTGTCTGACCTTGATATTTGACCTTGACCATTGCAGGTGTAAGTCTGTGTATATTAGTACACGGTCAGGAGCCTGGGTGGTGCCAAACTATTTGTTTGGACATCCCATTGATTGCTACTCCTGTCGCTTCTTCTTCCTGTTACCATGGAAACTGGGACAGTTTATATTCGAAAGTGTCATCAAACTGGTCAGTGGTAGCCCAAAAAAGTAAGTACATTGTATCAAACATGATGAAATATTTGATCAGGATCTGCATGCACCTGATTCAAATATTGTGTGATGTTTGTGAAGCCCATTTCAATGTTGGAGTGATCACAATAATGTCCAGGTGTCCATGTGTCTCAATGAAATCCGTGTTCAGGTTTTCTTTTCATGTGACAATGCATGGACGGCTGGTTAGGAGCATGCGCTATGTTAACAAGAGGGATCAACCTTACAAGTATCCAAATATCCCTTGTTTGGGTCTCAGGTATGTTGTTGTATTCCCGTTTGTAAAAGGGGACGTAATATGGTATACTGCTGTCCATCCATACAACCATCCAGCTGTCCGTCCGTCCTATTTGCATTAATGTTTTTGGGTACTTATTATCTCTGCAACTCTAAGTCTGATTGCCTTGAAACTTCATATTTCTGTTTATCACCATCCGTAGCCCATCCATACCCATGCCCAAGGTCAAGTTCAAATTACTTCAAAATTTGTGTTAAAGTTTTGTGGCAAAGTTTTTGGTTATCTGTTTTTTGGTTATCTGTATTGGTTATCTGCTATATCTCTGCAAGTCGCATTAACTTGAAAGTTCATACACTAATTTGTCATCATCCATAAACTTTTCTTTATATTGCCCACTCCTGTGTTCAAGGTCAAGGTCAAATGACTTAGCCAAAAATTTATGCAAATCTCAATCTGTTCTATCTCTGCAACCTTAAATCGGATTGACTTGAAACTTCATAGATTTATTTGTCAGCATCAGTATTTGCATTCCATAGCCCATCGATAAATTTGTGTTAAATGGCTTTGATGGGTACATGTATATCCATCAGTGCTGATTTATTTCTCCATGGAGTTATCCCCTTGTATACTGGTTATGCCTTGATGGTTATTGTGACTTTCGGCACCCTCGTTGGCGTTCTTGTATGTGAGAGTTGAATTGAGTTATACCCATCGAATATATAACTTAACCCTTTAACCCCTAAGTAACTGGAATTGATTTTGATATGTTCATTTTGCAACCAATCCAATTGTCACAAAATGATTTTCAGTCCATTTATGAAAAGGGTGTGTTTTTGTTTTAAAAAATATGGAAATTGCTTGCAAAAAGTGCAGATGTTGATGAGACGATTGATCACGAGGCCTGTAGTGTTGAAAGGGTGAAAAGTAGTAGGATTAATACAAGTCCTACTATTCTTAGCGGCTGTGGCTAAGTGACTCTGGTGTCCTGAGGACATGGCCAGGACTGAATATATATTTCTTCAATGTAAATATTCAGTTCTGATATTGGAAGTTCCTCCCCTCATCCATACAGGTGAAATATGGGATTCGACCTCATTAACCAGGCCCCATTAACCCGGCCCTATTAACCTGGCCTCATTAACCTGGCCCCATTGACCCGGCCCCATTGACCTGGCCCCATTAACCTGGCCCCATTAACTCAGCCCCATTAACCTGGCCTTATTAACCCGGCCCCATTAACCCGGCCCCATTAACCTGGCCTCATTAACCCGGTCCGGCCCAATTAACCCGGCCCCATTCACCTGGCCTCATAAACCCGGCCCCATTAACCTGGCCTCATTAACCCGGCCCAATTAACCAGGCCCTATTAACCTGGCCTCATTAACCCGGCCCCATTAACCCGGCGGCCCCATAACCTGCCTCATTAACCTGGCCCCATTAACCCGGCCCCATTAACCTGGCCTCATTAAACCGGCCCCATTAACCTGGTCCCATTAACCTGGCCCCATTAATCTGGCTCCATTAACCTGGCCTCATTAACTTGGCCCATTAACCTGGCCTCATTAACCAGGCCCCATTAACCCAGCCCCATTAACATGGCCTCATTAACACTGCCCCCATTAACCCAGCCCCATTAACCCTGCCCCATTAACCCAGCCTCATTAACCCGGCCTAAAATGACCTTAGCTATTGGCAGGCTGTTAAATACCATTAAATAAAAAATATTCACCTGACAATGCCTTTTTGGGCTTGATATGCTGGATGTGATCCTTTTGTTAGCTCTCCTAGCTGGGCCAAAGGCTCAAGTGAGCTGTTGTTACCACTTTGCATCCGTCTTCTTCTCAAGATAACTCTTGTATGTATATTTTGATTATATTTCCGTATTTGAAATTGATAACTACCGGTAGTATTACTTTATTGAAAAATTTCGAGGATTCTTGAAATCCCGATCTGGTTTGTTCAGCTTAGTCTTGAGAATTTAAGTGAAATCACGATACGAACAATATATTGCGTCTTGAAACTGGTGATGGTGAAATTTAGGCACACTTAGTACTATGCCTTGATTATATACATTGACAATATAATGAATACATTTTAAAAAACTTTCTACATGTCTAAAAAAGTATAATACACTATCCTCTCAACATGCTGATTGCCTGTGATGAACCGCTAGATCAATTTTGACGAAACTTGGTAGGAATTACTGATGGTCAATGCACTTTCAGATTTGGTAAAATGGTGTCACCGGGATTATAAATTGGTGGGGTCAACTTTAATTTTTGACCAAATATGGTTATGTTATATATCAAATCGAAGGTATCGATGAGACAATCACTCTGATGCAATTTTTGCCATGTGAGTGACTCGGGCCAATTAAGGCCTTTTATTTTTGTTTTGTAAGTATCCCATTCCTGAAACAGAAAATAGTCTGAAAATAAACATTCAATAGTCCTTGCCAGATTCAGGCCTGATTTTTATGCCCCACCACGACAGTGGAGGAGGCATTTAGTGTTACCCTTGTCCGTCCCTCCCGTCCGTCCATCCTTCCGTCGATTCGTAAAACTTTTAAACCATAATAGCTACAGACCTGAAATTCTGTATGTAGCTTCCTTATGATGAGTAGATGCGCAAAGTTGTTTGATTGTTGATTCGACACCCAGGTTATCTCCCCATTTGGACTTGGAATTTTGCCTCGTTTTTTATCAAAGCGATATCTGGGGCATCTGTGTTCTATGAACACATTTTCTAGTTTTCTCACCCACGATAGTGAAACGTGAGACATAGTGGTCACAATTCCGGCGGCGTCGTTGTCAACAGTTTGGTACGTAAATTGTGGACTTAGTCAAATTTTGCATATCTCTTGATTAGGCGGATCTTTAACAAACTTCATCAATAGCTTCATCACATTGATAGCTATCCATCCAGTGTCAATCAGGTTTCTTGACCTTCACCTGAACCTTTGTATCAATAATGTTGTACATACGTCCAAATGTTGAATACCTCCTGATCCGTTAGTCGGATCCTAACCAATTTTCATCAATAGCTTCCTCATATTGATGGCTATCCATCCAGTGTCATTCGGGTGACCATGACCATGGTGACTTGGACATTGGTGTCTACAATTTTTGGACGTATGTCAAAATGTTTAATATCTCTATAGTCGGATCTTGACAAAACTTTATGAATAGCTTCCTCACATTCATAGCTATCCATCTAGTACAGTGTCACGCGGGTGACATTAACCTTCATGTTGGTGACCTTAACCTTCAGGTCAATAATTTTGGACGTACATCCAAAGGTGAATATCTCTTGATCCGTTAGTCTGATTATCTCCAACCTTCATCAATAGCTTCTTCACATTGATGAATATCTACCAGTGTAAATCTGTTGACCTTGACCTTGGTAACCTTCACCTTGGTTTTAACAAGTTTAGACATACGCTCAAATGTTGAATATCTCCTGATCCGTTAGTCATATCATTACCAAACTTCTATCCATCCAGTGTCATTCCAGTGACTTGACTATCACTTTGGTGACCTTGAATTTCGTATCAATAATTTTGGATGTACCGCCAAATGTTGAATATCTCCTGATCCGTTAGTCGGATCATTACCAAACTTCACCAATAGCTTCCTTTCTTTGATGGCTATCCACCCAGTGTCATTTGTGTGTCCTTGACCTTGGTGACTGTGACCTTCACTTCAATACCTTTGGACTTCCTCATATTGTGACCTTGACCTTGGTTACCTTGACCTTCATAGTGATCGCCTTGTTTAGTGGGTGAGACGCCTTGTTAAGCATTATCTGTTTACTTTGTACCTGGCAGTCATGTTTGAGAGGTAATTTTAGTGTGTCCTTGTGGAAATCTAATCCACTGCCTCTTTACCTGGTTCTGTCAGTGGGGGGACTTAACCATTTTTAGCTCGCCTGCACGAAGTGCATAAGAGCTTATGGTATACCCCCGGCGTCATCGGCGTCAGCGTCGGCGTCCACAAACTTAACGTTGGGTAAATGTCTTATAACTTCTGTTCCCTTTCATGGACCACCTTGTTATTGTATCCCCCGGACTCCGTCGGGGGATACTATGGATTTGACAGCGCGCCGCGTCCGCCGCAGACACTTCTTGTCCGGAGCATAACTCGAACACCCTTTGGAATATTTTCATGAAACTTCACACATGCATAGACCACGACCCAAAGGTGTGTCGCGCACAAGAATGACAACTCTTGCATAGCTAATTTTTGAGTTATCTCCCTTTTTTGTTTCTCGTACTGATTTCGTGTCCGGAGCATAACTCCACCACCCTTTCGAATATTTTCATGAAACTTCACACAGCATAGACCACGACCCGAAGGTGTGTCGCGCACAAGAATGACAACTCTTGCATTGCTAATTTTTTAGTTATCTCCCTTTTTGTTTCGCGCACTGATTGACCATAACTCGACCACCCTTTGAAATATTTTTATGAAACTTAACACATTCAATTAGACACGAACCGAAGGTGTGTCGTGCACAAGAATGACAACTCTTGCATAGCTAATTTTTGAGTTATCTCCCTTTTTTGTTTTCGCTCACTGATTTCCTGTCCGGAGCATAACTCGACCACCCTTTGGAATATTTTCATGAAACTTCACACATGCATAGACCACGACCCGGAGGTGTGTCGCGCACAAGAATGACAACTCTTGCGTAGCTAATTTTTCAGTTATCTCCCTTTTTTGTTTTGCGCACTCTACAAACTGGACAATAATGCATGAAGACCTGTTTTCTCGTCTGCTCTGATACCTTTTCTCGTGTGCTCTGTACACCTTACCTGTAGAGAGAACAATAGAAACTGGGAGAACCATGTGCTAGCATGGGCTAGCATGTGCAGATGTCCAGTGCTTAACCACTGCTGACCAGGTAATTTATACAGGTAAATCACTACATTGGGTACTGTGTTGAAAATATTGTGGCATTATGTGGACCTCTGCAGATATATGTAGATAAATATAGGACTATTAAAAAAAAATCTGGTCTCCAATAGCAAGCATTATTATTTTTAAACTTTTTTTTGTAATTTTTTTTTTTTTTTTTTTCATTATTTTTTTTCATTTTTTTTTTCAAATTATTTTTCGATTTGACTGGAAAAAAAATCTGGGCTCCAGTAGCAAGAATTGTTATTTTTAAACTTTTTTTTTCCATTTTTTTTTTTTTTTTCATTTTTTTTTTTCATTTTTTTTTTCAAATTATTTTTCAATTTTTGTCCTGTAGCATAAGGTCGTAAGTGCTATATACAGACTATTCACCTGTGCATGTGTTAGCATGTGCAACTGACCACTGACCACTTACAGGTAATTTATACAGGTAAATTATTATATTACATTTCCGTAAACTGTGTTGAAAATATTGTGGCATTATGTGGACCTGTGCAGATATATGTAGATAAATATAGGACTATTCAAAAAAAAATTCTGGGCTCCAGTAGCAAGCATTATTATTTTATTTTTTAATTTTTTAAACTTTTTTTCCATTTTTTTTTTCATTTTTTTTTTTTCAAATTCTTTTTCTTTTTATTTTGTCTAGTAGCATAAGGTCTGTAAAGTGCTATATACAGACTATTATCATATAATAAAACAATTATTGACTAGTGAGCCATAGAATATAATCTGATATTCTATGGTTCACTTGTCAATAATTGTATAATATGTTCGGGCCAGTGAAAATTGCTTTCCGGCCCAGGCTCGAGGTCAAGGCGGGACAAGGCGAGGCATCTGATTCCTCGGAATTCTTGTTTACTTATCTCCCTTTGTTGTTTCGTGCTCTGATTTTGTATCCAGAGCATAACTCGAACACGCATATACGCATTGCTCTCTAATGGTTCCTCTACCGCCCTGTGCCAAATCCACGTTCGTTCTGCCCCCGTCAAGCCCAGGGTTCAAGGTCACATACTTAGTGCTTCAAAAACATTAACGCTTGGGTAAATATATTATACTTTCTGTTTTCTTTCATGGATCATGGATCATCTTCATATTTCAGTTCATATACGCATTGCTCCTACTGGTCCTCTACCGCCCTGTGCCAAATCCACGTTCGTACCTGCCACCAATCCCAGGTCTAAGGTCACATACTTGGTGCATTCAAAAACTTTAACGCTCAGGTAAATATCATATATTTTTATTTCCATTCACGATCAACTTCATATTTCATATACGCGTTGCTCTAATGGTCGTCTACCGCCCTGTGCCAAATCCACGTTCGTCCTGCCCCCGCCAAGCCCAGGGTCAAGGTCACAGTAAAAACTTAGGGCAGGTTCAGTTCAACATAAAATACCGCCCGCTCTAAAAACTGTTTAACGCTCGGGTAAATATCCCTAATATCGTCTTAAAAATTTAATCGGGTCTTATAATTTTCTGTTTTCTTTCATGGATCATCTTCATATTTCATATACGCATTGCTCTAATGGTCCTCTACCGCCCTGTGCCAAATCCACGTTCGTCCTGCCCCCGCCAATCCCAGGGTCAAGGTCACATACTTGGTGCTTCAAAAACTTTAATGCTCAGTAAATATCTTATCCATTTTTCTTTCCATTCACGGATCAACTTCATATTTCATATATGCGTTGCTCTAATGGTCCTCTACCGCCCTGTGCCAAATCCACGTTCGTCCCGCCCCCCGCCAAGCCCAGGGTTAACATCATATACTTAGTGCTTCAAAACTTTAACGCTCAGGTAAATATCTTATAATTTCTGTTTTCTTTCACGGATCAGCTTCATATTTCATATATGCATTGCTCTAATGGTCCTCTACCGCCCTGTGCAAATCCACGTTTGTCCTGCCCCCGCCAAGCCCAGGGTCAAGGTCACATACTTGGTGCTTCAAAAACTTTAACGCTCAGGTAAAAGAAAATTTTGACTTGCAATTTGGCCTCATTTATTATCAAAGCGATAGTGGGTTTTTTTGGGACATCCGTGTTCTATGAACACATTTTCTAGTTTATTTAATAAACATTCACACATGCATAGAAGACGACCCAAAGGTGTGTCGCACGTAAGAATGACAACTCTTGCGTCGTTAATTTCTTAGTTATCTCCCTTTGTTGTTTCGTGCACTGATTTCGTGTCTGGAGCATAACTCGAACATTCCCTTTGGAATATTTTCATGAAACTTCACACATGCATAGACCACGACCCTAAAGGTGTGTCCCGCAAGAATGACAACTCTTGCATCACTAATTCTTTAGTTATCTCCCTTTGTTTTTCCGTCATTGATTTTGTCTCCGGAGCATAACTCGAACACCCTTTTTTCAAACTACTTGTGTATCTGGGGAGGGGGATACACATGCGCTTGTCGACAAGCGTCCATTTCTAGTTTCATACATGCATTCCTCAGATGACCCTCTATCATGCTGTAGCAAATTCATGACCCACCACCCAACCCTTACCCCAAGGTCAAGGTCTCAAACTTAGCACATTCATAAACTTAATGTTGTGGTAAATTTCTTATAACATCTGTTTCCTTTCATGGAACGCCTTGATATTTCATACATGTATTCCTCAGATGACCCTCTATCATGCTGTAGCAAATCCATGACACACCACCCAACCCTTACCCCAAGGTCAAGGTCACAAACTTAGCACATTTCTTATAAACTTATTAACCGTTGGGTAAAGATTTATTAAAAGCATATGGTTTCCCTTTCATAGGAACGCCTTGATATTTCATACATGCATTCCTCAGATGACCCTCTATCATGCTGTAGCAAATCCATGACCCACCACCACAACCCTTACCCCAAGGTCAAGGTCTCAAACTTAGCACATTCATAAACTTAACGTTGGGGTAAATTTCTTATAACATCTGTTTCCTTTAATGGAACACCTTGATATTTCATACATGTATTCCTCAGATGACCCTCTATCATGCTGTAGCAAATCCATGACACACCACCCAACCCTTACCCCAAGGTCAAGGTCACAAACTTAGCACATTCATAAACTTAACGTTGGGGTAAATTTCTTATAATATCTGTTTCCTTTCATGGAACGCCTTGATATTTCATACATGCATTCCTCAGATGACCCTCTATCATGCTGTAGCAAATCCATGACCCACCACCTAACCCTTACGCCAAGGTCAAGGTCACAAACTTAGCATGTTCATAAACTTAACGTTGGGGTAAATTTGTGTAACTTCTGTTTATTTACAGGGAATGCCTTCATATTTCATACATGCATTCATCTGCTGACCCTCTATCATGCTGTAGCAAATCCATGATCCACCATTCAACCCTTACCCCAAGGTCAAGGTCACAAACATGCATTCATCTGCTGACCCTCTATCATGCTGTAGCAAATCCATGATCCACCATTCAACCCTTACCCCAAGGTCAAGGTCACAAACTTAGCATGTTCATAAACTTAACGTTGGGGTAAATGTTGTGTGACTTCTGTTTATTTACTGGGAATGCCTTCATATTTCATACATGGATTCATCTGATGATACTCTATCGTGCTATTGCAAATCCATGACCCACCGCTCATCCCTTACCCCAAGGTCAAGGTCACAAACTTAGCACATTCATAAACTTAACGTTGGGGTAAATGTCTTATGACATCTGTTTTTAGCTCACCTGAGCAAAGCTCATGTGAGCTATTGTTCGCAATGTGTCCTTCGTCCGTCGTCATCGTCGTCCGTCATCCATCGTCGTCCTTGAACGTTTTCAAACGTCTTCTCCTTGGTAACCATTGGGTCTATAGTCACCAAACTTCATGGTCATGGTCCTTAGGTAGGGGGATTGCAAAATTGTTAAGATGACGTCATTACGTAATACAAGATGGCCGCCGTCTAAAAATGGCACAAATTCTTCAAAAATCTTCTTCTCAAGAATCGCCAACCGGATTTCGACAAAACTTGGTAGGAATGATCGATGTACATTGCTCTTTCAAAGTTGTTAAAATGGTGACCCCGGGGTCAAAAATGGTCATGTCATATCCAATTGAAGGTATCACTGAGGTGATCACTCTGGTGCATTGTTTGTCAAAATCGAATGGTTATGTCATGTCATCCAAGATGGCTGCCGAAAGGTCAAATGGTTCATATCCAACTTTCGCGGCCATCGTACCTGGACAAAATCTATAGTGACCACATGGTCAATTTCAGCTGACCAATACGTGATGGTCAGTCGGCGATTTCCGTGATAACGGCTTTTTCCGTAATCTCTCGGAAATCTACAGGTGTCACGTGATGTACGTAATTTTATCGATATGTAAATTGATAATCCATGTACATGTAGTGTGACGATTCCACCATTGACCACTGTGATATTATTTCTAAACATATCAAATAAAGATGAAATTATATTAAGTGTTGCAAGTTGCAATTGTGTCAAAGATAATCAAATGAGACAAAGTCTATGCTGAAATTACAAATCAGTAGAATATGTTTGCCGTACTGCAAATTTAAGAGAAATACTTTTTATTAGGGTCTCATAATTTAACTCACAAATCTGGTAATAAAGGCCAGCTCAGCTTTATCAACCAGCGTTACATTTGTAAACTAACGTAGTCTGACCAAGATTTATAATTCCCGTGGACGTAAAAAGGGAATTACGTTAATTATTTCTAACCATATCAAATAAAGATGAACTTATATTAAGTACAGTAGAAAATTGATCTCTCAAACAGGTCTCAAACCTCTACTGAGAATATATATTTGTATTTTAATTTTGTTCTCACAATTTTATAATTTTTATCAAAATAGCTATCAACTGATAGACACTTTATACCAACAATAAAACTGTGCGTATTTTTTATAATACATGTATATACTGGAGAAACGGGACTTCTAACAGGCGTTATTAGACTACAGGATCGTGCTATTTGATCAGGATTTACAATGGTCACAAATACCATAAGCCCAATTTGCCCAGTAACATGACACATAAGTATATCAAGCAAGTCAATTTGACTTCCAAAAGTTGTAAGTTCCCTTTTGTTTACCAGTGTCCAACATAGCCAGTCAAAACAACAAGTAGCGCATGCACATGAAAACCAACATGGTTGGCATGTTGACTTCCTCACCCATCAGTTAACTAATACTGGTCGGTGTTTGAAATGTTTCAATTTCATCAACATATATATGGATAAATGACTAACCCAATGGTATCCCAAGGATTTTAATTTTAACGTTGAAATAAAACATTATTAGGTAAACATATTTTATGTGGGATTTGCAAATAGGGCACGTTTTCTTGTGCACCTGTCCCCATATGGAGAAGTGTAATATTGATTTTTTTTAGCTGACAATATACAAGGCTGTACACAGGCCAAAAATTGGATGCTGATGTGGGTAGTGTGATTTACCTTCAAGATATACTGGATAGTTTTTATTGATATTCAGCGCAATCGAAAAAGCAGAACTTGGAAATGTTCTCTCCGATTGCGATGAAAAGGTATCAGTAAATACATCATGTTTATCTTAATGTTCTCTCGATAGCATGAATATCAGTAACATTATCCAGTTTATCTTGAGTTTATTTATCTTGAGGTGGATAACATTGTTTCCATATACAGTAGTATAATCAAGATGTACGATGATATAAATATCATTTTCGAAATTTATTACTGTACTGTTTGTCCCAGTTTACAATATTGATCAGGCTTGTTACTGTACCGGTATAGTATGTACTGGGACTCACTATTCTATAATTTGTCACAGTCTGTACTACTAGTGTACAGATTAAAGTATGATCAGACCGGATGAATGTCAACCACAACATAATCTCCTTCATTTAGAATTTTGTAGCTAACATTAGAACGTGGTCTGAGAGATGAAGCCATGCCTGCTACCATAGATCGTATGTCCGTATGAAGATACAGACGTGTGAAGAATTGTCTCTTAATTGAGATGTCTTGTCGGCATCTAAAAAAAGCACAAATCGCAGTTTGCACGGCAGTTACTAATTAACTGCTTTTAATTGGCAACCATGACGTTAGTTTCTCTTTAACGGTGTAATTTGTTAGATAATCAGCAGTTTTTAGCTCGACTATTCGAAGAATAAGTAGAGCTTATGTTGTCACCCCGGCGTCGGCATCGGCGTCAGTCACGCCTTGGTTAAGGATTTTAGTCAAGTTTCTATATGGAATACTACTGGCCCTACACCCACCATACTTGGACAACTTCATCTCCTAGTGATGTACATCAATAACCCCTGATCTATATTTGACCTTGACCTACATTTCCTCTTGAATTACTTGGTTAATTCCCCTTGGTTAAGGTTTTTAGTCAACCTTGGTTAAGGTTTTTAGTCAAGCTTGTATATGCAATACTACTGGCCCTACACACACCATACTTGGACAACTTCATCTCCTAGTGATGCACATCAATAACCCCTCATCTATATTTGACCTTGACCTACATTTCCTCTTGAATTACTTACTTAATTCCCCATTGGTTAAGATTTTTAGTTAACCTTGGTTAAGGTTTTTTTCAAGCTTGTACATTGAATACTATTGTGCATCCAGACACCATACTTCGACAACCTTTTCTCATAGGTATGTACATCAATAACCCCTGATCTATATTTGACCTTCACCTACATTTCCTCTTCAGTTACTTACTTAATTCCTTTTGGTTAAGGTTTTTAGTCAACCTTCTATATGGAATACTACTGGCCCTACACCCACCATACTTGGACAACTTCATCTCCTAGTGATGTACATCAACAACCCCTGATCTATATTTGACCTTGACCTACATTTCTTCTTGAATTACTTACTTAATTCCCCTTGGTTAACGTGTTTAGTCAAGCTTGTAGATGGAATACTCCTGGGCCTACACCAACCATACTTGGACAACTTCATCTCCTAGTGATGTACATCAACAACCCCTGACCTATATTTGACCTTGACCTACACTTAACCTTGAATTACTTACTTAATTCCCCTTGGTTAAGGTTTTTACTCGACCTTGGTTAAGCTTTTTACTCAAGCTTGTACATGGAATACTATTGTGCATACAGACACCATACTTGGACAACCTTTTCTCATAGTGATGTACATCAATAACCTCTGATTTATAGTTGACCTTGACCTACATTTCCTCTTGAATTACTTACTTAATTCTCTTTGGTTAAGGTTTTTAGTCAAGCTTGTAGATGGAATACTCATGGCCCTACACCAACCATACTTGGACAACTTCATCTCCTAGTGATGTACATCAACAACTCCTGACCTATATTTGACCTTGACCTACATTTAACCTTAAATTACTTACTTAATTCCCCTTAGTTAAGGTTTTTACTCAACCTTGGTTAAGGTTTTTAGTCAAGCTTGTAGATGGAATACTATTGTGCATACAGACACCATACTTGGATAACTTTTTCTCATAGGGATGTACATCAATAACCCCTGACCTTTATTTTACCTTCACCTACATTTAACCTTGAATTACTTGCTTAATGTTTATAGTCAAGCTTGTATATGTAATACTTCTGGGCCTACATCAACCATACTTGGACAACTTCATCTCCTAGTGATGTACATCAATAATCCCTGACCTATACCAGGTGCCCGTTTCAATGAATATCACGGAAATTGCTGAATATTTCCGTGATAGGCTAACTGGAAAATGAAAACAGATGGTGTCATTATTATTATCTAAAAAGGACCAAAATAATATTAACTTAGAAACATAATTTTTATATCAATAGATAGAAAAATGAATGAGCTAATTGAAAATACCTGTGCATTTATTGTCACTATTCTTATAAAAAGAGATTTTGCAATTTTCTCAACGAAAATCGAGAAGAAAAATCACAATTTGCTATATAAATCATATAAAAACTACCGACTATGTTTAAAAAGGACCAAAATATTTTTATTTTAAAAACCTGATCGAAACATCATCATAAAGTACAATAATTTAAGTTTAAAATGTGACTTGAGCATTTTTAATCGGTTGTGTAGTTTAAAAGTTACGTAAGAAATGGTAATAGTCTCCAATATAATTACATATAAAACTCGCCGCTGCTGATGCAGACTTTCTACAGGTAAGGTGGCCGCGAAAGTTGGATATGGTTCTTTTATTAGAGATTTCAAAATTCTTCTTCACATGAACCGCTTGGCCCATGGTAGCCAAACTTAAAATTTATGGTCCATGGGTGAAGCCTTTTCAGATTTGTGAAAATGGAGGTCATCGCTAATCCAAGATGGCCACCGTCTAAAAATAGCATAAATTCTTAAAAAATCTTCTTCTCATGAACCACTAGCCTGATTTCGACGAAATTTGGTAGGCATGATCGATGTACAATGCTCTTTGAAAGTTGTTAAAATGGTGACACCGGGGTCAAAAATGGGCGTGGCCCGTGGGGTCAAATTGGGGTCAAATTTTATTTTTGACCGAATATGGTCATGTTATATATCAAATCGAAGGTATCAATGAGGCGATCACTCTGGTACAATTTTTGTCGAAATCGGATTGTTATGTCATCCAAGATGGCCGTCGAATGTCAAAAGGTCGTTCTTTTATTAGAGATTTCAAAATTCTTCTTCACATGAACCGCTTGGCCCATGGTAGCCAAACTTAAAAGTTATGGTCCATGGGTGAAGCTTTTTCAGATTTGTTAAAATGGAGGTCATCGCTATTCCAAGATGGCCGCCATCTAAAAATATAATACATTCTTAAAAAATCTTCTCCTGAACCGCTAGCCGGATTTCGACGAAACTCGACGAAACTTGGTAGGAATGATCGATGTACAATGCTCTTTGAAAGTTGTTAAAATGGTACCCCTGGGGTCAAAAATGGGCGTGGCGGCTGGCCCGTGGGGTCAAATTGGGGTCAAATTTTATTTTTGAATATGGTCATGTTATATATCTCAGGAACCACATGGCCGATGCTGGTCAAACTTCATAGGAAGTTAAGATCCTTGGATGAAGCATTTTCAGATTTGGTAAAATGAGAGTCATCGCTTAATCCAAGATGACCGCCATCTAAAAATAGCACAATTTTTTTAAAACACATGAACTCAATGTCACATTCTCCTCGGTGTTTATGGAGTCAGGTGAGCGAATTAGGGCCATCATGGCCCGCTTGTTTTTCATGGAACGCCTTGATATTTCATACATGCATTCCTCAGATGACCCTCTATCATGCTGTAGCAAATCCGCGACTCACCACCCAACCCTTACCCCAAGGTCAAGGTCACAAACTTAGCACATTCATAAACTTAACGTTGGGGTAAATGTTGTGTAACTTCTGTTTATTTACAGGGAATACCTTCATATTTCATACATGCATTCATCTGATGAAACTATATCGTACTATAGCAAATCCATGACCCACCTCCCACCCCTTTCCCCAAGGTCACAAACTTAGCACATTCATAAACTTAAAAATAACGTTGGGCTAAATGTCTTATAACATCTGTTTCCTTTCATGGAACACCTTGATATTTCATACATGCATTCATCTGATGATATTATTACTCTATTGTGCTATAGCAAATCCATGACCCACCCCTTACCAAGGTCAAGGTCACACAACTTAGCACATTCATAAACTTAATATTGGGTTAAATGTCTTATAACATATGTTTCCTTTCATGGAACGCCTTGATATTTTATACATGCATTCCTCAGATGACCCTATATCATGCTGTAGCAAATCCACAACCCACCACCCAACCCTTGCTCCAAGGTCAAGGTCACAAACTTAGCATGTTCATAATCTTAACGTTGGGGTAAATGTTGTGTAACTTCTGTTTCTTTACAGGGAACGCTTTGATATTTATGCCCCCGCTACCGAAAGGTAGGGGGGCATATAGTGTTCCCGGCGTCCGTACGTACGTCCGTCCATCCCGTCCGTCCGTCCGTACTTCCCGATATTACCATATTATTTAGTAACTTCTACATGGCTTCACATATTATGTCAATATTTATACACGTGATACATATGAACATGCCTTACACACTCCACCCCCCAGTACTTCGACCTTCACCTTTGTCCTTGACCTTTTCCACTTTAAATGTTTGCTTGGCACTTTGGGACAAATCTACGTGCACGTTTCTCAATCCTACACTAACTTCTCAATACTTTTGCCAATCGCTTAAATATTTATACACATGATACATATGAACATGCCCTACACACTCCACCAGCCAGTACTTCGACCTTGACCTTTGACCTTCACCTTTTCTACTTTAAATGTTTACTTAGCACTTTGGGACAAATCTACGTGCACGTTTCTCAATCCTACAATAACTTCTCAATACTTTTGCCAATCGCTTATATTTACACATGATACTATGAACATGCCTTACACACTCCACCATCCATTACTTCGACCTTCACCTTTGACCTTCACCTTTTCCACTTTAATTGTTTACTTGCCACTTTGGGACAAATCTACGTGCGTGTTTCTCAATCCTACACTAACTTTCACACACGCATTGCTCCAATGCTCCTCTACCGCCCTGTGACAAATCCACATTCGTCCTGCCCCTGCTAAGCACAGGGTCAAGGTCACAGACTTGGTGCGTTTGAAACCTTAACATTCAGTTAAATGGCTTATAATTTGTGTTTCCTTGCTCGGATCTGCTTCACATTTCACACACGCATTGCTACAATGGTCCTCTACCGCCCTGTGACAAATCCACATTCGTCCCGCCCCCACTAAGCCCAGGGTCAAGGTTTGTTCAAAACCTTAACGCTCGGGTAAATGGCTTATAATCAAATATGCCTCGTTAGCTTGACTATTCGAATAATAAGTAGAGCTTATGTTGTCACCCCGGCGTCGGCGTCGGCGTCACCGTCACGCCTTGGTTAAGGTTTTTAGTCCAGCTTGTATATGGAATACTACTGGCCCTACACCCACCATACTTGGACAACTTCATCTCCTAGTGATGTACATCAATAACCCCTGATCTATATTTGACCTTGACCTACATTTCCTCTTGAATTACTTACTTAATTCCCCTTGGTTAAAGGTTTTTAGTTAACCTTGGTTAAGGTTTTTTTTCAAGCTTGTACATTGAATACTATTGTGCATCCAGACACCATACTTCGACAACCTTTTCTCATAGGTATGTACATCAATAACCCCTGATCTATATTTGACCTTCATCCTACATTTCCTCTTCAATTACTTACTTAATTCCTTTTGGTTAAGGTTTTTAGTCAACCTTCTATATGGAATATTACTGGCCCTACACCCACCATACTTGGACAACTTCATTCTCCTAGTGATGTACATCAACAACCCCTGATCTATATTTGACCTTGACCTACATTTCCTCTTGAATTGCTTAATTCCCCTTGGTTAACGTTTTTAGTCAAGCTTGTAGATGGAATATTCCTGGCCCTACACCAACCATACTTGGACAACTTCATCTCCTAGTGATGTACATCAACAACCCCTGACCTATATTTGACCTTGACCTACATTTAACCTTGAATTACTTACTTAATTCCCCTTGGTTAAGGTTTTTACTCGACCTTGGTTAAGCTTTTTACTCAAGCTTGTACATGGAATACTATTGTGCATACAGACACCATAATTGGACAACCTTTTCTCATAGTGATGTACATCAATAACCCCTGATCACCTTTGACCTACATTTCCTCTTGAATTACTTACTTAATTCTCTTTGGTTAAGGTTTTTAGTCAAGCGTGTAGATGGAATACTCATGGCCCTACACCAACCATACTTGGACAACTTCATCTCCTAGTGATGTACATCAACAACCCCTGACCTATATTTGACCTTGACCTACATTTAACCTTAAATTACTTACTTTATTCCCCTTTGTTAAGGTTTTTACTCAACCTTTGTTAAGGTTTTTAGTCAAGCTTGTAGATCGAATACTATTGTGCATACAGACACCATACTTGGATAACTTTTTCTCATATGGATGTACATCAATAACCCCTGACCTTTATTTTACCGTCACCTACATTTAACCTTCAATTACTTGGTTAATGTTTATAGTCAAGCTTGTATATGGAATACTTCTGGGCCTACATCAACCATACTTGGACAACTTCATCTCCTAGTGATGTACATCATTAATCCCTGACCTATATTTCACCTTGACCTACTTTTATCCTTGGATTACTTAGTTATCTCCCCTTGGTTACGTTTTTACTCAAGCTTGTATATGGAATACTCCTTGGCCTACAGCAACCATACTTGGAAAACCACGCATCTACGTCCAAGGTCAAGGTCACTGTTGAAGGTCAAAGGTCAAACCTATTGAAATTCCCTTCCGCTCTATATCTTCTACACCGATGCATGGATTATCAAATGGCTTGGCACAAATGTTTCTCATGATGAGAAGGTGTGTCGCCATCAATAACCACGCACCTACGTCCAAGGTCAAGGTCACAGTTGAAGGTCAAAGGTCAAACCTATTGAAATTCCCTTCCGCTCTATATCTTCTACACTAATGCATGGATTATCAAATTGCTAACCACGCACCTACGTTCAAGGTCACAGTTGAAGGTCAAACCTATTGAAATTCCCTTCCGCTCTATATCTTCTACACCGATGCATGGATTATCAAATGGCTTGGCACAGATGTTTCTCATGTTGAGAAGGTGTGTCACAATCAATAACCACACCTACTCCAAGGTCAAGGTCACAGTTGAAGGTCAAAGGTCAAACCTATTGAAATTCCCTTCCGCTCTATATCTTCTACACCGATGCATGGATTATCAAATGCCGTGGCACAAATGTTTCTCAGGATGAGAAGGTCTGTCGCGATCAATAACCACGCACCTACATCCAAGGTCAAGGTCACATTGAAGCTCAAAGGTAAAAAATATTGAAATTCCCATGGCTTGGCACAAATGTTTCTCACGATGAGAAGGTGTGTCGCGATCAATACCACGCACCTACGTCCAAGGTCAAGGTCACTGTTGAAGGTCAAAGGTCAAACCTATTGAACTTCTCTTCCTCTCTATGTCTTCTACACCAATGCATGGATTATCAAATGGCTTGGCACAAATGTTTCTCGTGATGAGAAGGTGTGTCCCGATCAATAACCACGCACCTATGTCCAAGGTCAAGGTCACAGTTGAAGGTCAAAGGTCAAACCTATTGAAATTCCCTTCCGCTCTATATCTTCTACACTGATGCATGGATTATCAAATTGCTAACCACGCACCTACGTCCAAGGTCACTGTTGACGGTCAAAGGTCAAACCTATTGAAATTCCCTTCCGCTCTATATCTTCTACACCGATGCATGGATTATCAAATGGCTTGGCACAGATGTTTCTCATGATGAGAAGGTGTGTCGCAATCAATAACCACGCACCTACGTCCAAGGTCAAGGTCACAGTTGAAGGTCAAAGGTCAAACCTATTGAAATTCCCTTCCGCTCTATATCTTCTACACCGATGCATGCATTATCAAATGCCTTGGCACAAATGTTTCTCAGGATGAGAAGGTGTGTCTCGATCAATAACCACGCACCTACGTCCAAGGTCATAGTTGAAGGTCAAAGGTCAAACCTATTGAAATTCCCTTCCGCTCTATATCTTCTACACCGATGCATGGAGTCAAGGTCACAGACTTGATGCGTTTGAAACCTTAACGCTCGGCTAAATGGCTTATGATCAAAAATGCCTCGTTTTCTTTTGCTGCCAGTGGGGGTATTCGTGTGCCAACAGGCCACATTTCTAGTTTCCCTTGGTTAATGTTTTTAGTCAACCTTGGTTAAGGTTTTTATGTAGGCCACAGCCACCTTCTTTGTCAAGCTATGTGTACATCAACACTCTCATAGTCGAGCTATGCTGTTCTCCTACAGCTCTTGTTTTCTTTGGCTGCCAGCGGGGGCATTCGTGTGCCGACAGGCCACATTTCTAGTTCATACATGCATTCATCTGATGATCCTCTATTGTGCTACAGCAAATCCATGACCCCCCACCCCTTTCCCCAAGATCAACATCATAAACTTAATGTTGGAGTAAATGTCTGTTTCCTTTCATGGAACGCCTTGATATTTCATACATGCATTCCTCAGATGACTCTCTATCATGCTGTAGCAAATCCACAACCCACCACCCAACCCTTGCTCCAAGGTCAAGGTCACAAACTTAGCATGTTCATAAACTTTACACTGGGGTAAATGTTGTGTAACTTCTGTTTCGGTACAGGGAACACTTTGCAATTTCATACATGCATTCATCTGATGATCCTCTATTGTGCTACAGCAAATCCATGACCCCCCCCCCACCCCTTTCCCCAAGATCAACATCATAAACTTAATGTTGGAGTAAATGTCTTTTTATAACGTCTGTTTCTTTACAGGGAACGCCTTGATAGTTCATACATGCATTCATCTAATGATACTTTATCGTGCTATAGCAAATCCATGACCCACCCCTTTCCCCAAGGTCGAGGTCACAAACATAGCACATTCATAAACACTTAACGTTGGGGTAAATGTCTTAACATCTGTTTCCTTTCATGGAACGCCTTGATATTTCATACATGCATTAATTTGATGAAACTCTATCGTGCTATAGCGAATCCATGACCCACCGCCCACCCCAAATGTCTTATAACATCTGTTTCCTTTCATGGAACACCTTGATATTTCATACATGCATTCATTTGATGAAACTCTATCGTGCTAGAGTGAATCCATGACCCACCGCCCACCCCAAATGTCTTATAACATCTGTTTCCTTTCATGGTACACCTTGCTATTTCATACATGCATTCCTCAGATGACCGACCCTCTATCATGCTGTAGAAAATCCACAACCCACCACCCAACCCTTACCCCAAGATCAAGGTCACAAACTTACCATGTTCATAAACTTAACGTTGGGGTAAATGTTGTTTAACTTCTGTTTCTTTACAGGGAACGCTTTGATATTTCATACATGCATTCATCTGATGATCCTCTATTGTGCTACAGCAAATCCATGACCCCCCCCCACCCCACCCCTTTCCCCAAGGTCACAAATGTTGTGTTAAATTTTGTTTTACTTCTGTTTTCAAGGAGCGCATTGATATTTCATACATGCATTCATCTTAATATGCTATATTATGCTATAGCAAACCGACGACCCACCTTGCACCAATGAGCCCAATGTCAAGGTCCACCGCACACCCCTTAACCCAAGGTCAATTATATATAATATTCATGTTTTTTATGCAACTGTGCCAAATTTGAGTGAAGGCTGCCAACAGGCGAGCTTCGTTGTCTTCTGACAACTCTTGTCATTCTGGGGATACGCCATTTATGTTTGCTGAATATAAATGCGCTCGGAAGTATACAAATGTATATGCTTATATGCACTCAGAAGTTTGTCGTGACCAGCATTTGAACGGTTCAAATGAGTGGTCATAACATATAATTTCATTGAGAAATAACAAAAATAAAATATTTAATACCCGTAAAGGTGTTTTCCGAAAGGAATGGTTAAAGCATCAGTTTGTGTATCAGGCAGGCTGGCAGGCTGTCCATTATCTATAAATTCCTATAAATTTGGCAATCCCTATATTTTCCCAAAATCCCTATAAATCCCTATATTTTTTAAAAAATCAGTAACTAATTTTTGTAAAATGCTCAAAATCAAGTCTGATATTCAACTTACTGGTTTATTCTAAACACAGTGCAAGGTTAGAGATGCATTTGACTAAATTATGATCGTATTTACCTGTTTTCTTTGTTTGGATCATTTTTTTATCTCATTGTAAGATGTGTAATTCTGTATTTTCCATCCTTAGTTTACCGGTAGCTGATTGAGATGATGTAACATTGTGTTTTTTAAGTCTGTGAGTTGTCTTTGGAACCTGGTAACAGGAAACATTACTTTTTTTACCTGAATGGACCGTCCTGAGCATGACGTTAAACTGCTCCTCGTCGGTGAAATATTAAAACACAGGTGTCACCAAAGTCCACCTGTGTTAAAAGATTATATTGTTTAGCCGATTTGAGTAAATAGAAAATTGTTAAATGTCATGTGACAAATACTCATAAAGCAATTTGATGCTACAAATCCTTGTATCTTTTAAAGATAGGAGAATTTGGCAGTTTTGTAAGTTGTAATTACATGAAAAGAAACAGCACATATCTTCCACCCACAAAATTGAAATTATTGTTGAACACATAGAAATTTAAATAGGTCCAAGCTTTTTTCTGAATAAGTCTCCAGGTGAATCCACACTGTCAGAATTAGCATAATTATTATATTCTCCCTTAGAAATCATGGTATGACAGGGTATACCATGATTGCATAGATAATCAGCCTGAGCTCAGTGAGCTTGGTATACAAGGCCAAGCGGTACCTTTTTGTCAGGCAGTGGCCAACCTGTTTTAGAAAACAAAAAATAAAAATTAATCGAGTTAATAATTGTAAACCATTTAAAAAACAGAGGAGAGGATACGGAATGGCTATAAGGGGAGGAGGCCATTAATCTAGATTTTTAACTCAAAAAAATCCTTTACGTACACACATATTACGGGGCGCCAAGTGGGACATGGCTCAATTTTGTCAACAAAATTCATTTTTGTGCCACAAAATTCAATTCTGTGTCACAAAATTCACTTTTGTGTCACAGAATTCAATTCTGTGTCACAAAATTCAATTCTGTGCCACAGAATTCAATTCTGGCCACAAAATTCAATTCTGTGTCACAAAATTCAATTCTGTGCCACAGAATTCAATTCTGTGTCACAAAATTCAATTCTGTGCCACAGAATTCAATTCTGTGTCACAAAATTCAATTCTGTGTCCACAAAAATTCAATTCTGTCAATTCTGCACACGCATGTAAGAAGGACTACCATTGGTCAGAAACTGCACTGGAGAAATGGGTCACGGTCGCCGATCTACACATTCAATGTCGATGATTTATTTCTCATTCTGCCGATGATTCATTTCTCATTCTGCCATTTTGCTTCAACTATCTCCAAACAGTCAAACGTTGACAAACCCATTCGTATTTAAACTCATTTGCGTTATAATTGTACACATAATTCATGTACATGAAGATCTCCCGCGAGTACTGACGTCATTTAGTGTGTATCGCAAGGTACATTTGCCCCAGTTAAATCAATAATACACGCGCTGTGGCCTGTGTTCTGACTGCTGTCTGTGTTTATAAACAGAATGTGTGTATTGGGCCATTTGAGGAAACCATTTGTAGTATTTGTGTAGATACCATGGATACATGTACTAAGATGGTGTATACTGTAAATAATGCATGTAGACACATAGTTGCGAACACGTAACTTCGCAACTAGTAGACACAGATCCAATACCATTTGTTTCACAAGGTTAGATCTACTGTTAGAATACGACGTCATCTAATGTCATTTTCGAGCATAAAACGTTACCTGATAAATAGAATACCAGGCTAGTGTATTTTAATATCAAGTTTATCAGGCTCGACTCGGAAACGGTAGGAATTCCTCGGCAAGCCTCGGAATTCCTACGCGTTTCCTAGCCTTGCCTGATAAACTTGATATCAAAATACACTAGCCTGGTATTCTCTATATATGGGCATGCTCTCAGGTCTAGCTATATCCCGGCTACTTTATGTTTGACCCTGTTTACATAATTGAGGGAAAATTCTGAATATTTTTCTTATTTCTCCTTCAAAGTATATATGCTTATATGGTGTGACCACTCATTTGTAATCATATATAACCAAAATAACTGTCCATAAAGAAGTATAATATTGATATAGTGGGTTATATTTTCGCATTGAAATATTTAAACCTGCAAGTGTACTCCACCATCTAGTAAAATGGACTAAGATCGATCTCAACCAATCAACGTAGAGATGACATACGCAACTAATTTTTGTGGACAAAAATGAATTCTGTCTTCACAAAATTGAATTTTGTGACACAGAATTGAATTTTGTGACACAGAATTCAATTTTGTGACACAGAATTGACAGAATTGAATTTTGTGACACAGAATTCAATTTTGTGATTTTTAGTGTTACAAAACTCAATTTTGTACACATAATTAACCTGTCCTGCATGGCGCCCCGTACATATATGCCGTAAAATTGGAAAATATTGAGTTTTGTCCCTATAAATCCCTATTTTTTTGGCAAAAATCTCTATATCCCTATATTTTTTGGAAAAAAATCCCTATATTCCTATATATTTGGAACCGAAAGTGAATGGACAGCCTGATCAGGTTTAATGGTTAACCCTTACAATGCTGAATTAAATGATGTCGTCTTCTGGTTACTTTTTCATTTCCAATTTTATCAACGAAAAAATAGTTTGTAAGCACTTTAGAAACAAAATTTTGTTGTTATTGAGAAAAATGACAAAATATGAAACAACAGCACACTACAATGTTTGTTTCCCACATTCTAAGGATTACAGAAGCAGACAACTACTGTCTGTTCACGATTTGCTGTTACAAAGTTTTGGCTATTAAATTAATTCAGAAATATTTAAAGGTAAGTACTTTTTCATCAATAACAAAAAAAGTAACCCTCCCCAAATTTTTTAATTTGATGAAATTCCATCAACTATGATTTTATTGCGAAAAAATAATTGTCCTATTATATACAATATATATACAAATTTAACATGGAGCAAAAACCAGCTGGAGAGTGAGGGGAAGGGTTAAAAAAAAAACATCTTGATAGCTTGGAAATGATGTAACTAAGAAAACAAAAGTTACATTTTGAAAATCGGTCTACTAATCCAAAAATTATTTTTAGCCCTCATGTTAAATTCCCATTGAAAAATTGTATTTTCCCTATAAAATCAATATTTGATGGAAGTTCATCAAATAATTGTTTGTGAGGAGGGTGACTTTTTTGTTATTGATGAAAAAGTACCAGTACTTGCATTTAAATATTTTTGACATTTAATGTACAGTCGCGCACCAGTATCTCGAAGTCGAAGGGAGATCGTCTATTTTGTTGAGATAGGACTAGGTCCGATATAGTGATGAAGTGACATGGCCAGATATTTTCGCCAAAAATATCAAATCATGTTACCAATTAATTACATCACAAGTAAAAAATAAAATAATAATGAAACAAAACTCATAGTTATTTTATAACTATTATTTTAGTTACCGGTACTCACAAAACAAGGTAGTAAAATTGTGTTTACATAATGAGTGACATATCATACAAGCTACAGAATTGTACACAAAATTTACACCGTCACTCGAAGTCAGGTTGTAATCACCAATTAACTAATGACCACAGGTAGTAAGCTAATCAACATTACAAGGGTGGTTTATTCCTCATTCCCCCAAATTTAATCTCCAGAATTCCTGATTACCCCAAGTCAGTTTTACAGGTAAATTAGAAAAGGCAAGACCCAAAACTATAATCTGTTTCAAGAAATTACGGTTGTTTGGTGAATGTCAATTATCATACAAACCAACTATTTAAGTGATTTGATGTATAATATTTTGTTTACAGTTCCAGAACAAAATAAAATATATGATTGAAGAAATATAATTATGTAATTTGTGAAGATGACGTTGAGGACGTGTGGTTCTGTACGCATGCTCCAGTATGAGGCGGGTGGGGCTCGCCCAGTGAAGCGACGTCGGTACAGACAAATCAAACTGAGGCTCCGCGCCCTCAAGATGCAACTTGAGAACGGGGAGATGCACACGATGGACTATGCGGACGAAGCATCAAAGCTACTGCACATATAGACAATCACTGTAGGAGACAATTATAATGTGCTGACAAATGTGTCAATGTTTCAATGTGCTGTCACAATATGTTTTTTGTTAAAAATATGAAATGTTCATACTTCGATTAAGGTGCGTAATTTGATCAATTTTGGGTTACATGTTGTTATCTCTTTTCTTAACTAAAAAATGGCAAGTTTTGGAATAAGACATATTGGAATCTTCACCGAAAAATGCAAGTTGAGAGACCAATTAGAATCGTCTGAATGAGACGATTTTAAAGCACTCACAACTTGACAGTTTTTATGAAGAAGTAAGAAAATAAAAACAAAATTAAAAAAATTATATCTTCACTAAAAATGTCATGCATCAATGTGCTGTAATTTATCTATGTACATTTAAAATAAGTAACTATAAAACATGATACACTATCATTGACTTTCTATTGTATTTATTTCCTCTCATCTTTAAAAAAAATTAAGTTTCACAAGTTTGCAACAATTTCCAATAATGTTTGCAATTTATAAGTTGAAACAGAATATAATGTTTTCACACCCTAAGGCTCTGTTAATACTAACTGGACAAATTCCTGATTACCCCAAGTACAAAATGACCATTTTTTAGGGGGAATGAGGAAGACACCACAAGGGTGGCATCACTACTCTCAGTGAATTGCTTAAATGACCAGTGTGATGTCAAACACTCAAATCCAGGTGGACCAATTAAGCAAATAACCTGAGGTGTGAATTTATCAACCAAATCGATCTTGGCAGCCAGTTGCTTAGGCGATTTATCGACATTTATGTGATCGACATAGCAAAGTGATTTTTAACCTAGAATCTGGTGCTGTATTTAATAGCCAAAGGTTCATAAGCAGCAAAACATGACATGAGGGCATGGGGCCGTTTCACTAAACTTTTTATGACTAAAATGTTCGAAAGTACAAAATTATGATAGTACGGTATGTAAATTTCACATTAGCAATGTTTTCTTGTAAACAAATATGATAGTCTGTAAATTTCACATTACTGTTGATTTCCGATACTGTGGCAAGGGCAAAGGTCACAGAAGATTCCATGTTGAACCATAATAGGTAAAGTAGGTGTGTTAAAAATGCAAAACTGACATTAGCATGATTATGTAGCATGCATGTCACCAATGTTGGCCCGAAATATGTGCAAGTAACGTTCAGGCATATTCTGAATCAAGTTGTCACTTTTGTTGTTACGTATTTGCTGAAAAAGAAAATAGTGAGCACAAGCACTCGAATCGTATACGTATCACACCATCATGCATCAAGTGCTCATTGGTAATGCATGCATGAGCAAGTCAATATTAATCGATATCAATGCACCTGTGTTTCATTATCTAATTTTAGAACATACAAGCAGTGTTATACATACGTGCACCTATATCAACCTGTGACCAATACTTACATTTCGTATCTGATGCATGTAGCGTAGTGGTAACGGTTATTATTTTTACTTAATTAATCAACGTTGAGGGTTGTGGGTTCGAAACCAATACTGTGCTATATTTTTAGCTCACCTGAGCGAAGCTCATGTGAGCTATTGTTACCGCAATGTGTCCGTCGTCGTCTGTCGTCGTCCGTGAACATTTTCAAACGTCTTCTCCTCGGTAACCATTGGGCCTATGGTCACCAAACTTCATGGTCATGGTCCTTGGGTAGGGGGATTACAAAATTGTTAAAATTACGTCATTACGTAATCCAAGATGGCCGCCGTCTAAAAATAGCACAAATTCTTCAAAAATCTTCTTCTCAAGAACCGCCAACCGGATTTCGACAAAACTTGATAGGAATGATCAATGTACAATGCTCTTTCAAAGTTGTTAAAATGGTGACCCCAGGGTCAAAAATGGGCGTGGCCCGTGGGGTCAAATTGGGGTCAAATTTTATTTTTGACTGAATATGGTCATATCATATATCAAATCGAAGGTATCAACAAGGCGATCACTCTGGTGCATTTTTTGTCGAAATCGGATGGTTATGTCATCCAAGATGGCCGCCGAAAGGTCAAAAGGTCGTTCTTTTATTAGAGATTTCAAAATTCTTCTTCACATGAACCGCTTGGCCCATGGTAGCCAAACTTAAAACTTATGGTCCATGGGTGAAGCCTTTTCAGATTTGTTAAAATGGAGGTCATCGCTAATCCAAGATGGCCGCCGTCTAAAAATAGCATAAATTCTTAAAAATCTTCTTCTCATGAACCGCTTGCCGGATTTCGACGAAACTTGGTAGGAATGATCGATGTACATTGCTCTTTCAAAGTTGTTAAAATGGTGACCCTGGGGTCAAAAATGGGCGTGGCCCGTGGGGTCAGATTGGGGTCAAATTTTATTTTTGACCGAATATGGTCATGTCATATATCAAATTGAAGGTATCAATGAGGCGATCACTCTGGTGCATTTTCTGTCGAAATCGGATGGTTATGTCATCCAAGATGGCCGCCGAAAGGTCAGAAGGTCGTTCTTTTATTAGAGATTTCAAAATTCTTCTTCACATGAACCGCTTGGCCCATGGTAGCCAAACTTAAAATTATGGTCCATGTGTGAAGCCTTTTCAGATTTGTTAAAATGGAGGTCATCGCTAATCCAAGATGGCCGCCATCTAAAAATAGCATAAATTCTTAAAAAATCTTCTTCTCATGAACCGCTAGCCGGATTTCGATGAAACTTGGTAGGAATGATCGATGTACAATGCTCTTTCAAAGTTGTTAAAATGGTGACCCCGGGGTCAAAAATGGGCGTGGCCCGTGGGGTCAAATTTTATTTTTGACCGAATATGGTCATGTTATATATCAAATCGAAGGTATCAATGAGGCGATCACTCTGGTACATGTTTTGTCCAAATCGGATTGTTATGTCATCCAAGATGGCCGCCGAAATGTCAAAAGGTCGTTCTTTATTAGAGATTTCAAAATTCTTCTTCACATGAACCGCTTGGCCCATGGTAGCCAAACTTAAAATTTATGGTCCATGGGTGAAGCCTTTTTAGATTTGTTAAAATGGAGGTCATCGCTAATCCAAGATGGCCGCCGTCTAAAAATAGCATAAATTCTTAAAAAATCTTCTTCTCATGAACCGCTTGCCGGATTTCGACGAAAGTTGGTAGGAATGATCGATGTACATTGCTCTTTGAAAGTTGTTAAAATGGTGACCCCGGGTTCAAAAATGGGCGTGGCCCGTGGGGGTCAAATTTAAATTGGGGTCAAATTTTATTTTTGACTGAATATGGTCATGTCATATATCAAATTGAAGGTATCAATGAGGCAATCACTCTGGTGCAATATTTGTCGAAATCGGATGATTATGTCATCCATGATGGCCACCAAAAGGTCCATTTATTCAAGATTTTTAACATCTTTTTGTCAGGAACCACATGGCCGATGCTGGGTGAAGCATTTTCAGATTTTGTAAAATGAGAGTCATCGCTTAATCCAAGATGACCACCATCTAAAAATAGCACAATTCTTTTAAAACACATGAACTCAATGTCACATTCTCCTCTGGTGTTCATGGAGTCAGGTGAGCGAATTAGGGCCATCATGGCCCTCTTGTTTTTTATTGAATTATGTCCCTCACTTTATTCTCCCAGATAGATATCAGCCGTTGTTAATATGTTTATTTTATTAACATTTTTTAATGTAGCTTACAGAACCATATTTTTGTATTGGTTCAAAAACTGATAAAGACATATATTGCAGTGTCATTTGAATCATTTTAGTTTCACCCATATGTCTATCTGGACAAAATGTATAACCGCAAGCAATGTTGTCCCCTCTCTGGGGCGGCGGAAATACAATGTGTGGGGTGTATTTATAGTGAAACATTTTCAGGGGCCGGGAATTAGGAGGTCAAGAACCCCGAGGATGTGTATATTTGACATCGCAAGAGTCCCCCACCCCACTGTGCTGTCGTTTCTATGAAATACCTACTTTCGACAATTTTAAAATGTATCTACATCCCAATTTTGTTTCACGTTGTTTGATAGTCAAAGATTTATTAAGTAAATGAATTGTGAACACCGTATGC